>JBAWJQ010000848.1:0-502066 GCA_037783105.1 Bactrocera zonata | reverse complement strand
TTTATATAATTTAAGGCATTTGCTAGTTTTTCGTAGTTTTCTCAATTTTTTTGTCGTTTTCCGCTTTTCCTCTGTACAATGATTTCCTCTTCCCACTGGAGAAAAACCCAATGATTAAACAAAATAATAACTAATTTAAATTGCTGCTAGATTATGGAACTTTACTTATTTTTCTAATTTTGTGAATATTTTTTATGTTAAGGACTATTTTGAAAACGAAATATCTAACACTCCTATTATTTTGTGGAAAGCAATAACAAGTGTCTCCGAGAAAGCAGAAGTAGAACAGCAATCATCAAAATAAAAATTTGTTTTGTATTTTAATGCTAGTATCCCGTTATGTGTACCGTTATTGTTTCGCGTCCTTTACTTGTGAATTAAAAAAGTTATGCAGCTAAACAAATTTTTCATAGTGGCACTCCTATTATTTTGTGGGCAACTGTATGTACATACATATGTTTCTGTATGGAATTTCATCGAAAGATCATACTAAATCAAGCTAATTCTTACAATTAATTATTTACTACCAAACAGACTCTTTGAAGACGAAAATCAGATATCAAATTTTAAGAAAAATCTGGTAACGCATGATTTATTTGTGACTTAAACACTTTATTGTGGGAGTAAGGAGAAAGAAGTCGACTTTCTCTCGTTCATACTTTACAAAAAACTTCGTCTATTCAAATTTCGGTACAAAAAGCCGGATATTAAAGCAAATCTTCCAAATCACCATTTTGAAGATAGTCTCGTTGGACGACGGAGCCGTTGGGAACTCATGCTATCGGATACAAAATAAAATATGAAGCTCCAGTTCAAGATTCAAGTGTTTAAGTAGTCGGAGTAGCACCTGACTACCAGCTTCGCCCGATTTGAAGACAATTTCTTAGCTTTCAGAATTGCTTAGCTTTTCAAATGCTCAACTATTTAAACCAAATTATGTAAATAAATCGTTCGATGGACAGGAATACCCGAAAAAAGTCGTGCTCTAAATAGTTCTTCGTTATTGGACAGCTCCACAGTTTTTTCGATCAGAAAAGTGCTGAAACAAATCTTTGAATTCCCTATAATTCCCACTTTAAATCGTGAATTTCAAACCCAAAATGTTTGTCAAAATTAAGAGTTATTTCTATATACTATAAATTGTTGACAGTTCATTGACGCTAACGCGTTGATTTAGGGATCACAGTTACGTGGCCATTAACCACACAATAATAATTTGTATTTAACTAACCAATACTACACATGTATGTGTTTATATGAGCATGTGAGCTCGTATTGTACAATATTTATTAAAAAATTTATGATTCCGACTGCAATTGAATTATGTCATAAAAAATGAGAACGCTTATCATACATCGATATGCTTTTATGAAGAGGTTTTAATCTTTTGTGTTATCATTTAATGATTTTATATAAACGTATACTATAGACACGCCTAATGTCACTGTATCTTCTCAGTTTATTGTACATATAATGTTTATACGATAAGTTTATTAATTTTTACTTTTATACATTTATTTATATTACTTGACGTTACTTGCGTTGCGACTTTCAAAGGAGAAAAACTTTTTTTCTAAAAAAAAAATATATTAAAAAATAATTTTGCAACACCTTTAGTCAAATTTTTCTATGTGAAAGTTGTCAATCGACATCGATAATGTCATTTGGCTAACGTTTTATTGTTATCGACGGCCACCTTTCAGTCAAACAATTCTTGTTTAAGGGTTTATCTCAGTTTGAAAGTCAGTGAAACTAGTTTTTTGGAAGACATTTTATTTAAGAAATACATTTAATTAATGTACATTCGGCAGAATTTAATGTGTGTACTTCAATCAGAACTTGATTCCGATCGTTCAGTTTGTATGGCAGCTATATGTTATAGTTAACCGATCTGAACAATTTCTTCGGAGATTACATTGTTGCCTCAGAAAATAATACATACCAAATTTCGTGAATACATCTTGTCAAATGTGAAAGTTTTCCATACAAGCCCTTGACTCCGATGGCTCAGTTTGTATGGTAGCTATATGCTATAGTTAACCGATCTGAACAATTTTCTCGGAGATTACATTTTTGCTCTAGAAAATAATCTATACCAAATTTGGTGAAGATACATTGTTAAATGTGAAAGTTTTTCATATAAGAACTTGATTCCGATCGTTCAGTTTATATGGCAGCTATATGTTATAGTGGTCCGATATCGGCCATTCCGACAAATGAGCAGCTTCTTGAAGAAAAATGACGCTTGCAAAATTTCAAAAGGATATCTTAAAAACTGAGGGACTAGTTCGTACAGACAGACGGACGGACAGACAGACGGACATGGCTAAATCGACTCAGCTCAACATACTGATCATTTATATATACACTTTATAGGGTCTCCGACGCTTCCTTCTGGGTGTTACAAACATCGTGACAAACTTAATATACCCTGTTCAGGATATAAAAATCGATTTTTGAAAATTCACAAGTGGATGTACCCTTTTTTCTCGAAACCTGTTTAATTTTTTTAACTGTTAATAATTAATATTAAAACAAAAAATTACAAAAATTGAATAAAAAAATTTTAAGTCTTACCAATTTGAATATTAAAATAGTATTTTCATCAGCACAGTTATAGCTGATGGTTTGATAGTTTCATTAGAGTTTTCGAGATAAAAAAAGAGAGAGAGAGACACTACTTTTTATAGCTAATAAATCAAAGAACTAGAGATGAAATGAATTTGGTAGAAATAAGGAAAAAAACTCAGATCATGCGAAGCCTTAGTAAATTTTTCTGATTTGCTATTTTCTCTTCAGAATATAATAAATATGACTGAGAGAGAATAAAGAAATGTAAAAAAAATATGAACTATTTGGGTGAGTAAAAAGTCACTGGCATTAGAAAGATAACACTGAGCAATATAGTTTAGGAACGACAGTAAAGGTCTTTACTTTTCAATTCAAATTAGTTATAAGTACAAAATTCGGAGACCTCGAAAAAAACTATAAAAATATATAAAAACTTAATTTTTTTATTACAAGAAGCCTTCAAATAAACAAAAAATTGTGAAAATTGTTTACCTTCAAGACATGAAAGATATAAAAAATGATGAAATGTCCACTGTCAAATGAGTTATGACTATGATCTAACAATCGAAATGTTTATTTTCAACAAAGAAACTAACATATTTTTTTATTTTGTTAAAAATATTAAATAATTTAACAAAAAATGCAAAATAACTCGCAAAACCACAACACCTGAATAAATCAGAACTTCAGACAACCACCAACGCATAAAAAGTCAAGCAACTTGCGTGGGTGGCTGGCTGGAACCACACTCGTAAGTACTTGAATATGGAATCTTCAGAAACAAGAAATGTAAGCCAAAAGAAATTCAATTTTTTTATAGAGAAAATGTAAATAAAGAAATCTGCGCGAAAATAAGTGTGTTGAGAGAAAAAATCGCAAAGATCGGCCATCCCACGCATAGCCACGCATTCTAAATTCCACCGTGAGGAGTAAGCATGATAAATGAATTTTTCACTACGCATATGTTGTATGTAGTGGCTTTAATATTTTAGCATTAACTGTGCACATAAAAATCACCATCACGCCCTTTCTTGTCAGCCTCACAAGCTGACAGTTTCTTTTCTTGATCTTTGTTTTTTAGTTTGCATTGTAACCCTTTTTGGGTTATTAATCGCAGAAATGCGTGAATGCACGCTTTAATGCAATTATGCAGTTTTTTGCGTGCATTTTTATATTTTTAATTTTTTTCTTTTTGTTCTTAGAAGCGGCAGAAAGTGAGCTTGAGTTCGCCAGCAGCCGCAGCGACTGATTCATTGTGTTCCGGCAATGCACAAGTCTGACTTATCACAACTGGCAGCACATTCATACAAACATGCAAACGTATACGATATGCATTATAGTGGCGAGGTATATGACTCATTGTGATTTTGCATAAGCGTGCAAAGTTATATATCAACAAATGGAAATTTGTTTGCTTAGCTGCCGTAGTACAATTCTGTATAAATACATATGTCTGTATGTGTGTGAATTACACAGCCTGTGTTTATTATTATGTACAAGTATATGAATTAGACCTTTATACAAGTCTAATGTTTACTAGCAGACATGTGCGACAACGCAGTTAGTCTAGAAAAACTTAATTAGAATTTATGTGTCGCTAATGGAAGAGAAGATGTTTTCCGTCATCGTACAGTGTTACCGGACTAATGAAATATTTAAACTTTTTATTTTTTTTAAATTTTACTTAATTTTCAAAACTTTAGTGTATTTTATATATTTCGACTGAAAGTCCTTTCGTATTTATCAGTATCCAGTATCTTTAGTGCTATCAATCACATTGTTATGCCACATATTGCTGAAAAGTGAGATTTTAAGCTTTATTTAACGAAAAACAAGTTAAATTCTGAAGTTAAACAAAAGTTACAGCTATTCAAAAACTGAGTTGAAAATAATGAAGAAATTTGCTATATTTTGAAATTTTTGTATAAAAAAGAAAAGAATGCCACGCAAGCCACCAATGAAGTTTTTGAAGTTTACGGAGACGATACTGTATCAGTTTGTGAGGCACAATTATGGTTCGCTCGCTTCCGTTCTGGAAATTTCGATGTGAAAGATGCACCTCGCTCTGATGGATCTATCGTTGAAAAAGTCGATGAAATCATGGAAAAGATTGACCAGACCCGTCACATAAGCAGCCATGTGATCGCTAAGGAACTTAACATTCATCATCAAACAGTTTTGAACCATTTAAAGAAGGCTGGCTACAGAAAGAAGCTCGAAGTTTGGGTACCACATGAATTGTCTGTGGAAAAATTAAAATCTGCGATTCTTTGCTGAAGGAACATTAAATCGAACCATTTCTGAAGCAAATGGTAACAGGAGATGAAAAGTGGATTAAATATGACAACAATGTGCGAAAAAATCATGTTCCAAGCGCGGTGAAGCTCAACAAATAGTGGCAAAGCCAGGATTGACGTCTCGAAAGATTATGCTGAGTGTTTGGTGGGATTGGAAAAGAATTATCCGCCATGAGCTGTTTCAGTCTGGTCAAACGATTTATTCTACATTTTACTGTCAACAACTGATGAGATTAAAGCAAGCAATCGGAAAAAAACGGCCAGAACTGATCAATAGAAAGGCCTTCGTCTTCCATCATGACAACGCTAGAATCTGGGAAGTTTTGAATCATCCACCATATAGTCCTGACCTTGCACCATCGAACTACCAATTGTTTCGGTCAATGCAGAACTCCCTTAATGGAGTAAAGTTAATTCAAGAGAAGCCTGTGAAAAGTTCGAGAAACCAGAAAAGTTTTACACTTATGAAATAATGTCTTTAGCAGAAAAATTAAAAAAAAATGGTCGACCAAAATGGCAGATATTTGGTTCACTAAAGTTCATTATAAATACAGAAAAAAATAAGTTGAAGTTTGACTAGAAATACGAAAAGACCCAATATGTTATAGTTTCTAATGCGAAAGCAACCATTATGCTTACATACTATGTATGTGTATCAAATAAACGTAGTGATCTCATCACAAATCTGCTATGATGTATAATTTCAAAACCAGTTAATTCAATCTGATGACCAAGCTGATTTCATACAACTATGTGAGTACCGCAAAAGCGGTAGAGTTGGGAAGTATTCTAGTCCTGAAAAGAGGTTTTTTCAAAATTAAAGTTATTTTCGAAGATGTATGTAGGTATTTTGCCGACCCTACATCCAAAATGGTTCGGCCGGAACTGAAACTTTCAACGGGTTTTTCTGGAAACTGTCAAAACGATACCCACGATTTATCATCCATATCCCAACATAATCCAACTTCACCGTAAAATCAGACATTACAACATTATTCTAGATTAAACAAATTTTTCATTTTGATTTCAGACTGCTAGGACAGTTCTTAGAAGCCTCTGCTAGGATGGGCATTTTTTCCGTTTCGCATCATTTTTGGAATGGCTTCCTCTATATTTTTGTACAGCTCCGACGTCATATTCTTAACCCATGTCTCTTATAATGATACATTTGATGACAGGGTACTTAGCTGTGTACGTTGTTTAGCAACTCTTTTGTGACCTCTACTCGACGTCTTTTATCAAAAAGATTCAGGTCTTTTGGTATGAATTGAACATTGAAACGCTTTATACCCAAAACATTACCGAAAATGGTGAAAAATGGATATGCGTATAAAAGAATAAATGTAACCGTCGGAGCCAAATTTGATCAGATGACATATGGAAAAAACGACGTGATAATTTAACTGGGCGAACGAATGTGCTGCCTTACTAGGCTCACAAAAGTGAAATAGTCAATATGGTAGAACTTAAACCATTTTTCAAATATGTACAGAATATATGTAGACATATAGGAAAAAATTTTGTCTTTAGATGTTTACAAAAACAGAAGATGATATAGAGTAATAGACCTACAAAAACCTACTACAAATCAGAAAGAGAAAATTGAGAATATGAATGTTTTAAGGTTTTTCAAACAACTTGTAAGACCAGAGCTTAAGTTTCGCCCACTGTGCAGCAGCAATTCCGCACCGTCAGACGACAAAGCTATTCATAAACAGAGAAAACTTGTGTTTTATATTATTTATGTGCACTTTGCTCCTGCTAAACATTTACTACCGTTCCGCATTTGTGTATGTTTGTATTAGTGTGTAAAAGCATATTATTGCCGATATGGCAGTCACAGCTAATCACAGCAAATGTATTTACAAAAGAAATATTACGCTGACACTCACTAATTGCAAGTGATAAATGTCGCGCAAGCGCAAGAAAAAAATCGCGCTTTCATGCTGCGTCATACATTGTTATCAAGGCAATTGAGAAAAAGTACAAAAAATAAGGAAAGCATAAAATATATTATAATACAGATAAAAAAGCAATATATACATACATACATACATATATGAACATATGAATGTGTGTATTGTATAGTGAAACCCCTCAGAGTTTACAAGATAATCTCATGAACCTTTTTCGCCATTTATTTTTAAACTTATTGTAAAATACGAGGTATGACAATTAAGTAATGAGACTGATTCCATAAAAACCGTATATTTGAAAATTATTCTACAACTCTGACATCCCCTTCAAAGTAGTCCTCTTGGGCAGCTATACAGCGATTCCAGCGCGTTTTCCATGCTTCGTAACATTTCTGGAACGCTTCGACTGGGATGTCCGCGGTACCCTCGTCACGGCCACCTGGCTGTCCGTAATCGACTCAAAATGGGTTCCTTTGACCACCGATTTTGTTTAGAAACAAAAAGTCACAGGGCGACATGTCGGGCGGATAAGGCGGCTGTTGCAACACGGCGATCCCTTTAGAGGCCAAACACTGGGACACGCTGAGGGCGGTGTGGCACCTAAGAACTAAGAAGCTAGAGCGATGGTACATATATTAATGGAGAGGGAGGATGCCGGAAAAAGAAAGGGAATTTCAAGATCACAGGTTTACCACAAGCGCGGCAATAAAATCAATATCATTACTTAATTGTCAAACCCTATATTTGGTTTTGCGAAAAGTGTGGCGAATTTTGTACTTTTACTTCATTTTTTATTACAAATTCATTGCTTTTTAAATTAATTTGTATATATATGTTCAATTAATTTAATTTTTATTAGATTTTATTTAATTTAATAACAATAATATTTTGATATTATTTATTATAATTTTTTGTATTTTTTTAATTTTAATGTAGTATCATAACGTAGTTTTTGTAAATATCTTATGCATTTTATTGCATAATATAGTTTTATATTTTACTAGTATTTTATATATTTGATTTTTATTTCAATTTTTATCGTTTTGCTTTCAATTTAGTTTTTTATATTACTTTATCGCTGTTTGTTAAAATTCAAGTTAATTTACAATTTTTAACGACTTTATGTTTTTTATTTCAAAATAACTTTTTATTCTAATACTGTTTATTATTGCATATTATTTACAATATTTTTATTGTTTTTAATTAAATGTAATTTTTTTAATTTCAGTTTTTTCTTGATTTTAGTTTATTGCTTTTTTATTTGCTAATTAATTCATTATTTAAAATATAAATAATATGTTTAATAATATGCATATAACTTTTTTTATTTTTTTATAATATTATACATGTTTATTTTATTTTATTTTGATTCAATTTGTATGTTCATTTCAATTTTATCATATTGTTTTCAATTTAATTATTTGATTACTTTAAGCCTTTTTATAAAAATAAATTTATTTTTCGATTTTAATTTATTTGTTTTTTTTTTTGAATTTAGTTATTACTATAGGGTGGGCTATATAAAATTTTAAATTTAAAGATAGGGTTAAAGATTGAGTGTAGCGTTTGCTGTATGGCACGTAGCGCCGTCCTGCTGGAACCAAATCTTGTCCAAGTCTTCCTCTTAAATTTGCTTGAAGAAAAATTCGGTTCGGTTCGCGATATCGCTCACCATACATTAAACTTCATGGTTACGGCGGTTTCTTCTTCATTTTCGAAGAAATATGGGCCGATGATTCCACCAGACCAAAATCCGCACCATACAGTGATTCGTGCTGGGTGCATTGGCTTCTGACGATTACGTGCAGGCTTTCTGTGCCCTAAATACGACAATTCTGCTTGTTAACGTAACCATCGAGGTGGAAATGAGCCTCGTCAGAAAAGATGATTTTCGGTAAAATTTACCATCCTCGGTCAAACGATCTTCTGCCCAATCTGCGAACAGTAGACGGCTTTTTCTAGTGAATAGCGACCCATTTCGTAAAGTTTTAGACTTTTTACTGAATATCTATCATTTTTCGAATGGTATTTGACGATACCAATGTCGAAATATAGATAATTCAAATTTAAAACGCTAGATAACCCACCCTATATTTTGAATTTTTTAAATTGAAATAATATGAAACTTATGATTTTTTTATACATTATATACATATTATTTTTTTATATTTTATTTCTTTCAGTGTTTTCATTTTCTGTATTTCAATTTATGTTTTTGCATTACTTTATGCCTTTTTAATTAAATTAATACATGATTTAATTTTATTTTTTATTTTTTTCTTATATAATAAAATTTTGTTTAATTTTTCTGTAACTTTATGCTTTTTTCGCAACGTCGCTGCATGACTTGCGCGCACGTCGCAATGACTTATCAACTTCATTACTGCCGCCTTTGTCTTCGTCTTTGTCGTTTTTGCTTAGCTTGCAATGCAATCACCTCGGTTTTACCTTAGCACTGTTGTTGGTAACCAGCGTCGTGTCTCGGTTTACCTTGATTTATTAACCCAACGTTTACGTTTGTTCAGGTTTCGCTGATTTGTGCAATCAAAGTGACAGAAATAAAAAAGAAAGCAAGAAAGAACGGCGCTGCTACAGTCGGGGCTTGCCAACAGGCGTGACATCACTTTCCCCATATACATATGCTCCAGCTACTCGTACATTCCACTTCTAACTGCTTTTGCACTGCGTTAACTATGTATATGCATAACTTCTTTTTTTGTAATATTTTCAAATTCGTTAAGAATTTGCCGCTATTCTGTTTTGTGTGTAAGCTTTTGTCTTGAGTCCGACTCGGTCTTTGCCGCGCTGCCAACGTGTTTCGCATTTTTCTTTGCGCATATTTGCTGTCGTATCACCTCGCGTGTACGTTCGGGTGTGTGCGCGCAAGAAAAACACTAATTTGTTTACAATACGTTAAAGATATTTGCCACCTCGGTGCTTTTTTTAATTTGTATTTTTTTCTGTTTTTCATTTTGTTTTAGCTTTGTTTGCCTTTCGAGTTTATTGTTAATGATTCAGCCCACTTTACATGTCGAACGAATGCCGAATTACGACTGGAATTCTTTGGTAATGCGTTCGTAAATGTGAACGGCTTAAGAGCGTTTGCTATAATATTGTATTAATGAGTGAGTGCTGGAAAGCGCTTTGGCACAAGAAAACCAAAATCAGGTCAAACCGTTTTCGATTGTCGCCAAATCATGCAATTTGTTTTTGTTCGCTTTTGATTTCAGCGGAAGGTGAATTCGCTGACAAAAATAATTTACTTTAATTGAAAAAAATGGTGTATAAATACGTAACCTCAAATTTAGCTCCTCGCTGTGAGAGCTTATTTTTTATTTAAGTTTTTATTTTTTAAATTATTATTTTCAATAACGTTACAATATTTCTAGTGCCATCGTTTTCTTGTTATGTGAAGTCAAGTTTTAGGATTTTCGTAAAAGAAACTTTTAAGCTTCTCAAAATTGTTGCATTCAAATCTGTAGTAGTAATAAAATTATAACCGAATAATTCTTAAATAAGTTCTTCGTGTAAAAATTTAAACTCGTCGATAATGATTTGGGTTTAAGCTTCCCTTGAAGTTTCGACTCGGTGCCGCGGTAACTTCGAATACCAAGCGCAAGCGTGAGACTACTTTACACCAACGTTTTGACGCTGTGTTAGTGGAATTTGAACGAATTTCTGCATTATTTCGTAACCGTTGACGAAACATGGACTAAATGGTACACACAAGAAATCAGGGAACAATCGAAACTGTGGACTTCATCCGATGAACCTGCTCTTTGGAAGGTCAATACTGCTATGTATATCGACAGTAAAAGTGAGGACCACCTTGTTTTTTGGGACTCACAAAGTGTGATATACATTGGCTATATCTCTATCTCATTATGAGTAGTTTCATATATTAATATTAGCCCCAACTTATTCAAAAGGTCCCTCGACCGGGAAAAATCTAAGTCGAAGGCTAGATCAAGTGTACCGAGCTTAAAGGTTATTAAAGACTATATTAAGAAAGTACTGACAAAATATCGCATTTTTGTATTTATCGGAACGTCTTTGCCCAGGAAGCCGTTTCTACGATATTCGGAACTACGTATAGAATTTATAACCGACAAAGTACCAACACACCAGCAGTAGTGTAATCTCCGCAAAAAATGTTGACATCGGATCACTTTAGTATACATTTGCCAATCAAACTAAATGATCGAAAGCCAATGTTTATATAGAAAACTTTTTTATTGTTATAACTTCGGTGCAACCCGCACAGTTTTAACTGGCTATCTCTCCCACCTTTCTCGCTTTCTCGCATTTTCACTAACTGGATGAAGGAGTACAGACATGACCTTAACATTACAGTCGATGGCGTTAAAATTCCGACTGTCAATAACCCTAAGGCTTTAGGTGAGCCATTCAACAGTCTGTGCTCCATCACTCCTCACACGACTGCGACTATTGCCAAAGTACAGAGCCGCAACAAAATCCTCAAATCGCTAGTAGGCAGCACATGGAGAAAAGACAAAGAAACGTTGTTGGCAACATAGAAGGTCCTTAACTACGCCGCACCAATACTATGGTCGCCTGGAGGCAATGAAACGCAGACATGGAAGTTACATATGTACGTGTGAAAACACTCCACTCCGGCCTACTACGGTATGCCTTTTGGTGCCTTTTGAATCATAGCTGCAGTCACCTTGCTTATAGCGGAACTGCCTCCTACGAGCAGCAAGAGATCTTTCCTCAACTACGTCGACAACATAAAACAGACTTCGGAAGCAACAAACTTTAAACATGCACTGACCGTCATTCACACTGAAGCCATAAACACCTTCATCGACTCCCTCTCACTGAATGACGTACTGGAAGTCAAACCAAGACCCACTGCAGACGAAAAGCTCGAGTTGTCGCGAGAATCGAGAGTGAGCATTGCACAGCTTCATTCTGGATACTGTATCAGGTTAAACTCCTACTTATCCAGAAGCGAACCAGTCATAAACTTATGTCGGGCATGCAACGAGTCCCCGCAAGTTTACTAAGCACCTATTTGCATGCCCAGCTAACTCTGTAGATCTTACACCCCTCTCCCTATGGTCCAACCCCGTCGAAACAGCATGTTTTCTGGGCCTACCGTTGGATAACCTCGCTGACAACTTATGTATCTGAACCTTACCATCCTAGCGGTTATCTAGACCGTTACAAAAACAACTGGCAATGGCTGCTACTCACACTGGCCGCTCCAAAGCCTTCGATGTGTAAAGTGAACAAAACAATATTGCATAATTAAAAGATTTGAAACCAAAACTCATTTCTGATAAGATAAAGCAAAATTTAATTACAAACACAACAACAAAAAAGAATCATAAATTGTTATTGAAATTATGGGAATTGAAATTACTGGGGCCATACGAAACACATGCATGAATAAACCAAAGTAATTAAATACGATTCTGAATGCGTTAGAAGTTGCGTGAAACAATTAACCTTGAAACACAGTGGGTTACCCAATGGCTTAGAACAACGAGCGAGAACTTCTAGCGTAATTCGAGTGATATGTGCTGAATACAATACAAGGAATATGTAAAAAGCTCATGAAACTAGGGCAAATTGACACGAAAAAGTGAATTCGAAATAAACTTGAATGTTTACAAACAACTTCGAAATGAAACCGAAAGTCGAAATGACAAATGACAAATGGGAAAATGGAGCAAATTTTAAAATGCGACGCCGCAAGTGAATATCACATAAGTCATCCACAAAGCTGTTGAGTAAGGCACGTACACATATACATACATACATACAATTCAAACAACAAAGTAGTCTGAAATACTAGGAAGGTAGGTGGGAAGCAGGCGTGCTTTGGCAGCCAACTAGTTTGCATTGCGACGTTTGCAATTCCCAGCGCACACATACGCGCATACAAACTAACAAACATTAAATCTACTGGCAAGCGAATTAAAATGCCACTCCTCGCTGAACTTGCGCGCACGCAGTTGACAGGCGCATCACGTTCCCAGCGCGCAGGCGTAACGACACAGCAGTGCGGTCACAAACAATTTGCATTTGACGCGCGGCGGCTGATTACACAAGTTCAGCGGAGACAACAAAAACACTTTATGTTAGTGCCAATTCCAGTGACACAAAAATCCAATTGACAGCAGGTAACAAATTCTTCAACTGATTGTGGCAGAAAGCAACAAAAACAAGTAAATAACAACTGGCATAAAATGTTAACAAGCGCTGGTCACACCATCACGCAAACACACACACACACATACATGCAAGCATATGTACATATTTACACGTGTTGCGAAGGTCCCCGAGCAAAGGGCTCCCACAAGTTGAACTAGGCGTGAATGAAGCGTTCTCTGCTTTTATTCACTCACTTTATACTGCATTGTTGTTGCGTTGTTTTTGTTTTTGTACTCATTATCACCTCTTCGAGCGACCGTTTGCGGGCCAATAATGTGGCATATTGTGTTGTGTTGCGTTGCGTTGTTCGGTAATTGAGCTGAAAGCCAAATGGTCGCGCTTGAATGAGGCAGCAACCGAAAGCTAGAGAACTGCGCTGTTAGGCATACAAATGTACGTAAACACATCCGTATACATATATGTATGTATGTACATATGTGGCGGCAAAGCACGGCAAGAATCCAGCACGCGACAAGCGAAACGCGACTGCGCGCAAGGCGGCAGAGGAAAAAGTGTGAAAAGCGCACTAAACGAAAATGTTATGTATTTTGTGTTTACAGCGTTGAGCAATTTGCTAAACAACGACTAGTACACAATGGGGTCAAACATGACGACATGGGCACAATGGCAAACAGGGAGTATGACACAGCGACAATGCGAAATTACGTTGGCGTGACAGGAAAAAGCGAGTGACGTAAATTAGTTGAAGAAGGAAGTAAATAGTTCTGCATTTGCATATCCTTCGCAAGGCAATTTTTGCACGCTAATAAAAAATAATCTGCAATATGCTTTACTTATGTAGTTCAACATGTCATTTGTGTCAATCACGGAAACTTTCAAATGCTAAACTTTTGTAATCAGTTGGGCTTGGAAATTTTTTGAGATCAAAAGGATGGAAATAACGGGTATTTCAATAGGGACACAACAAAAATAGACCAATAAGGACAGCAAACGACCGCCTATTTTTTCTCGCTCTTTTAACACTTCTCTTCAGTAAGGCTTGCCACTTCATCATGGAAAGATATACGACTCAACAACGAGTCCAAATTATTAAAATTTACTACAGAAATTCGCAGTAAGTGGCTTCAACTTTAACAGCGCTACGTTCAATTTATGGTCGTCATAATCGTACTGTCAGATCAACAATTGAGAGTCTAGTGGAAAAATTTGCATCCACAGGCTCAGTGAAAAATATTGACGTGGCAGCGAGACATTGCTGTAGCTAGCGAATTGTAAGGCCCAAATCAGTCTCTCACTCGTCGTTCTCAAGCGTTGGGCATCTCAGTGCCGTCGTTGTGGTGAAGTTTGTGAAAATATTTTGGCCTACATCCTTACAGGATCAAATTGACACTTGACCGCCACAATCGTAGTATGTTCGTGAATTGGACTGATCAACAATTTGTGAATGATCCGGATTTTCATCGAAAAATCATCCTCAGCGATGACTCTCATTTCTGACTGAATCGCTTCGTTAATAAACAAATATATCTATGAGTCACCATTGAATCCCGAAAAAATTACAGTTTGGTGCGGTTTATGGGCCGGCGGCGTCATTGGGGCGTATTTTCTTTTGAAAGTTCTAAAGTAGTCTCCCCCTTAAGCTATCTCACGACGGATATTCTCGATATTAAATTATCCTTAGATACTACGGGCGCCATATTCGATACTTGGGGGTTTCAGCCATAATTTCGATCAATTATCAATTGCAAAATAAAGGTTTCTCATTTAATCTAATATGGTGACATATGGAAAGTAGGCATAGGGTTGTAGTCCGATTTCGCTCAGTTTCAGACTGCCATATAAGAATGTCAGGGAAATATTACGTACCATATAAAAGTTGTCGACTGATTACTGAGGTATGATATTACTCTTTAAAGTTGCAATGCCACGCCCATAGCCCATACCCCAATTTGTAACTTTATTAAAGGATTAACATTCTGTATAATATTTAGATTAAATTTAATGCTTCTCACTTTTATCGATTAAGAATTATCGCACTTTTGGGAATCTTTGCTAGTGGGCGTGGTTATTAACCAATTTCACTAATTTTCACGCTGTATATGTTTGCATAAGTTGGGTTGATATAGCTGGAGTAGTTTATGATATGTGGACTTAAGGGGTTACACGGGTTTACGGGTTTCAAAAAACCGAGTTTTTTTCTTGTCTTATTAAATTCTTCAACACCTCCAGAAACTTGTCCTAAATTTTCAAGATGACCCGAGTAATAGTTTCGGAGATACAACTTAAAAAACTTGTGCGCTCGAGGCTAAATAGGCTATGTGCGTCGCCTTTAAAGGCGTTTTTCTCGAAACTGTGTTTTTGAAGCCGGTTGGCAAGATTTCTCGAGAACTACTCAACCAATCTTCATTTAATTTAATAAAGGTCTTTAAGATACAATTCTTAAAGATTTGGACAAAAGATTTTTTCGATTACAAGTGTTTGATGTTGCGAAATTTTCCCTGAAATTTTAATTTTTTTTTTTTTTGTAAAAATGCCAGCCAAAAATCCAGTTTTCAGTCTTTTTTTCTTCATCCAAGTTCCAACTTAACGTTTTAACTAAAACCGGTACTTTTTTATTTTAGGTGATCTTTTAAGGAGTTATCCTGCCATCGCGGGCGCATATTTTTTCCAAAGGCGCACCGGAAATAGCGTCGCAATGATCGAGTTTAAAATATTTTTTCTAAAAATTTTAGAATTTCTTTGTTAAGTATAGGTTTGTAACAATGTGAAAAAAAAATTTTAAAAGGACGCTTTTTACCCGAGGAAACCCATGTAAACCCTTGAAACCTATTGGGAGTGAGAGGGCTCGCCATGCTCAATTTTTTTTTTTTTCAATTTCTTAAAATATCATGTGAAGCTATATAAAACAGATAATTTTATGAATCAATTTTACTTTCTACCATTTATAAAAATATACTCTGTTATGTGTAAAAATAGTGCGAGTGGTTATATTTCGGCTTTAAGTGAGTCATAGTTTCCGGAAAGCCATTTTAGCTTGCTCATTCACTTAAAATCAATTTTCTATGTGTCTGTGAGTGTGTGTGCACACATTAACAACGATTTATAGTTGTCAACTAATACTTTTTGTCTTGTCGAGTTTCTCCAATCACTTTTACTCGAGCGCGCATTAAGTGGCCTGAATTCCGCGAGCAACACATTCGAACATTACGCACTTAAAAGCTCGCTTGCAACATGGGCACATATGCAAGTAAATAAAAATGATATTTTCCAACAATTTGCACAATTGAAGCAACCTCCCACCGACGCTCATAAGAGTGTTGCTCTCTTTTGCGGTTAACCGCGTGTCACGCAAAAGCAAAAAATGATAATAAAAAAGATACCGCGAACAACACACAGTAGCTGCGGTTTGGAGGAAAAAATACAATAAATCTATCTACTTTTAAATATAAGTACAATATATAAAATGTTTATATGTATATGTATTCAAATAAATACAAAAGACTTATAACTAAAGCCGTCACCGTCACAACAATAAAAATTGTTTACACACATCCACACCCACAATGGCATATTGACGAGCGCCTATATAAGTGGCTAAGCGGCGACGCGGCAGATAGACAAAATGTCACCAGCGCCAGACTAAAGGAAACTATTAAGGCAAGCTGAGCGAAGCTATGCCAGCACAGCGCTAATAATTATTTATTATTATTTTTACTTTTATGAATATTTGGTTAGTTAGCATTTTGTAGACGTTCGAAAAAGTGTCGCGTCCGCTTGCTGGAGTTCATCAAACTCATCGCAACGTTGCACGCATGAAGTCATTTATGCCAAATAATGCCCACAAAATTCAGCACATTCACGCAATACAAGGTGTACTACCGACCGACGAAGTACTAGTTTTTAACTTTGAACAGACTATGCAAATCGCTAGCCATAGGTGTACGTACATATGTATGTATGTATATGCGCATATCATGACCATTTTCGGTGTTTTGTGGTGCCACATCATAATTATTTCAGGAAAGTCAACGTCAACAATTTTGGTGTCTAAAATGCGATTTATTTGCGGTCGGACTTTTGTGCAATTGGAGCGATAATGAATATTTTCGCAGAATTACACTAAAAATGTATGAAAGTATTGATTATCTGCGACGCAACACCGCAGTAACTTCATTCTGCACGCGTATAATAATCGTTAATAGGAGTTGAATGACTCAAAATATATAAATATAGTTCGTTGAGTAACTTTCTTAAGCAAAAAAAAAATTATCATTATTTCAGTGAAAAAAGGCAGAAAAACTATAAATATAATAATAGGATATAATACTTAGATAAGGAGGATTATTCCGACTGCCGCTGTTGTTATAGTGGTTCATTGATAACATTGGAACCATTCCTTGAAAATCGGTGTGTGGGTTTCAGAGGAAGAACAGAGAATCTTAACATATGTTGTTGTAACGGATACCTAATCGTCGTTGGGATGGTAAGGGTTAGATAAGTTGTAGACGTCATAGAACAGTAGGCCCAGAAAACGTGCTGTTTCGACGGGATCGGACCAAAGGGAGAAAGGTGTCAGATGAGTAGGGTTAGCAGGGCATGCAAAGAGGTGGCCAGTGATATAAATGTTAGGAGACAACAGAACAGCCGGTTATACGTACCGGAATTGACCCGGATTTATCCGTCCAAGGGTTGCTTCACAGCTCTAACCCCGTTGAGATCGGTAAGTCTTAGTAAGAAATCTAACATCTTAATGTTTTGGGTATGGAACGTGTCAATTCTAAAAGGATTCCAAAAGATCTAAATCTTTTGCAAAAACGACGTGGAGCAGTGGCCGCAAAAGAGATGTCTGGCAACATACATGCGGACTACACGGACTGTTCCCACGGCAATCAGAAACCGGGAACCGGAACGGATCGGATTTTTGTCCGGCCAAGGACTGTCAGCTCGGCATAATTCTGCCGCTACAACAAAAACTCCACAAACTGACGACGAGACTTGGGTTCATAAATATGTCTTTAAAAACTGTCCAACCATTTAGTGAATGACGCTTCAAAAATGAGCCGAAACAGATAAACCAATTGTAAATCTTTATTATATGCGGAAATAACGGGTGGGCCATCTAACGTTTTAAATTTGAATTATCTATATTTCGACATTGGAAACGTCAAATACCATTCGGAAAGTGACAGATATTCAGTAAAAAGTCTAAAAATTACGAAATGGGTCGCTATTCACTAGAAGAAAACTGGGAAATATTGAAAAAAAACCGAGTATGGTCAATTTTACCGAAAAATCATCTTTTCGGACGAGGCTCATTTCCACCTCGATGGTTACGTTAACAAGCAGAATTGTCACATTTGGGGCACAGGACGGCACTACGTGCCATACAGCAAACGCTACACTCAATCTTTTACGCCCTATCTTCGAAAATCGCATAATCAGCAAAAGAGGTTATGTGAATTGGCCTCCCAAAAGCTGCGATTTAACTACGTTAGACTATTTTCTGTGGGGAGCTGTTAAAGATAAATGTTACGCCAACCATCCAAAAACAATTCAATATCTAAAGTACGAGACTGCTGTAGCTGCCATAAGGCCTGAAGCCATCGAGAAAGTACTCCAAAATTGGGTGGATCGGATAAGCTACTTTAAACTCAGCCGTGGTGGTCATTTGTCCGAAATTGTTTTGCACAAATAAATTTCTTAAAACAACCTTTTAAATAAATGTTAGACCTTTGAAAAATATCAAGCCGTTTTTTTTATTGACTTTTTAAATTTAAAATTTTATATGACCCACCCTATAGAAAGCGATAAACTTACATCAATAAGTGTATTAGCAGTAAATAATCTACGCAATAACGGTATAACTCAAGTATTAATCGGTTAAGTCGTGATATTGCTATTTATTAATTTAAAATGTAGTAATAAAGGTTTTAATATTACTTATTCGGATTATCGGAATATTATTGGTAATACTAATAAAAATCTGTAATTCTGAACTTTGAACTCGACTATTAAAAATCCCATATTGCATAGTATTTATTTAATCCACTTATCAGTGCAGACGTACTTTTCTTACTTCTAATCAAAACAGCCAGTCAGGTGTTTTGGGTTGACCCATATCAAAGCACATGATTTTAACGACATTCTTTTATTTACACAAAGCAAAAGGAAAAAACCCAGGGAGCAACATGTTGCCAAATAGGCACTACCAAATTTTTTTTTTTTTTTGATAACTTGTTTTAAAAAAATTTATTATAATATGCTTTTTTTGATACACTTATGTATGTTAAAATAATTTCATTTGAAGTCGGGTTCCCCATATTGAGGTTCAAATAAATGTACCAGAAACGCTAAGCATACGCTGTTCCTACAGGGCATACATTAAATAATATTTTTGTTCGCCTAGCGGAAGATAAACGTCAAAAGGTGATAAGCGATTCTCGACGGTTATTTGCTTATCCACATAAAACAATTGTTTGAAGCCGTAAAACTGACAGCTGAAGTGTTTTAGCTGAGTAACGACAGCAATCTTTGTGAAAATAGTTAGTTTTACAAAACAGCAATAGGAAAATATGTATACATATCTAAGCGCAAAGGTTTAGCGTATGGTGTGAAATGGACTGTTGGCCATCTGATTGACACGAGCCTGACGGTAGGGCGTACGGGCGAATAACATATCACATGCTGCAAATGGCGATAAAAGTGCAACTGATATCGCACACAGCTGCTAGATAACAATTACAAACACATATACATACGTTAGTATATGAACAAACATTTGTGCTTAAGATGGTGTATACTTATAAAACGTGATTGCCGCTTGGATGGGTGCAGCTGACATTGTTCCCCTGTCCCCAACAACTTTTCTACATGTAGCTTTATACTTATATGTGAGCATGAATGTAGACACATTGTTAGCGTTCTGTTCGAATTTGAAAATATAACCATAAGTACATGTGTACTTTTATGTACATATGTATGCATGTGTATAAACATGTCTTTTTCAAGTTTAACAATACTTTGTACAGTATCCATACTCCGTGGAATTTATCATAAAGAAATGCGATTGTTGTAAATTACTTGGGAAAGACCTTGACTGGTTGCTTAACAGTTTATTACTTTGCGCGTATGCCTTTTAATGGCAGGCATAAACACACAATAAAGTGAACAAAGGAATTAAGAAAAAAACGAACGAAACAAGCATTGAGTCCAAACAGGCGACTTGATAGGAGGCACTCGCAAATACTTGGCGACTCAAGTCAATTAATCGGATCATGAGGCATTTATAGTACGCTTGCTGTTGGCATGCAAGTGAATACAGGCAATAAGTAAAGAAGTATGTAACAATACGCTGAGTTTCAAAAAAATGTCTGCTGGAAGCAAATTTATTATTCAAGGCATAAGCGCCGCCATAAAAAAAGTGCATTGATATATTCTTTAATAATATTCAATACATTTGAATGCAACGCAGCCGGATAAAAACACTTTGAAGTGGTGCACTTGGATGCATACATTGCTTTCACTGCTTCGCAACGACGAGAATGAACAACGCGAGCTCTCAAGCACTTTGTCAGCTAAAGCACCCCCTCGTCGCACCCAAGAGCAAGCCAAGTGTGCACTATTATTGAGTTACAATCATGCTCAAGTAAAAATAAGGCTTTAATGCTGTAAATACATGTGTATGCATACATATGTGTATTTGTGTATATTGTACATACGGTCATACATACTATTTGTACATATGTACATACATACATACATATGTATATAAACAAATGAATGACAACCGGTGCCTTCAACACTGCTCCCGCGCCTTTATAGGTTCATCGTTGGCGATGCAATAAAATTTGCAGCTGTACAGTAAATATGGACTGTGAAGTCAATAATGGAAATCATTGCAATTGTGTTATTTTTGTTTTTTGTATGGAAGTTAATTGAATATGCTGATTTGAATATTACTGCATTAGTTGCCACAAATCACATTTCAAAAACTTCAAGTGATTCAAATATTACGAGTACATAACTTTAATTTCATTTTGTTATGGAACTGAGAGCATATACCAACTACGTATTTAGTTATGTGCATAAGTAGGTTCCTTATGAAGCATCTGCATACATATAAATGTGTCTTCTATGTATGTAGCTACGCCATTGAACTTGACAACTCACATGCGATCCGATTGCAGCAGTACCAAAGGCACATAATGTAACATGCATGCATACATATGATAATGCATTGCATGAATGTTATGCATAGCAACGTTATCCATCGTATTCGATAGCCAACACAGCTTAAGAAACATCAAATTGCGGAGGAAGAGTCACACTATGTGGTGTTCTAGAATACAGCAAAAGGCGTTGCCGGCAACGTGTAACAGAAGAGCACTGGGGGTTTTAATGCCACAATTTTGCGTTTGTGTTTCATTGTTGCACACACAAATTGCACTTGAAAATAATACACAAAAAGCCCGACAATTCGACGTTGTCTGATTTGCTTTAAAAAAATATTTCTCCAATATCCGTCAAAATGTCGCCGCTTATATATGTATGTATGTATGTACGTAGGACACCTAGAAGCTAACAAAAATTCATTTATCAAAGCCACCCTTGTTGCGAATCTAGTTCCATCATGGGGGTGCAAAATTGCACTATTAATAATCCACTTTTGCGCTTTGAATATACTATAAATCATTTCTGTATAAAATGACACTACGTTATTTCTATAAAGACACTCCTTTAAATCAGTCTGATTATAATACCCGGAGAAGGACTTTGTATTCTATCCTGTATACACGTTGTACCTAAGCTCCACAGTTCAGCGGCGTTACGTCCCATCACTCATTAGGTGACCTCGCCCTCAGTTTGCGCATCAGTCGTCTGTTTTACCACTACCTACAACGCGACTGCAGTATGACTCATCAAGTGCGTCAACTTGAGATATGCCAATTTGGCGTCAATTTTTTAAAACATAATTTTGTAACTTTATTCTCCTTATACAATCATAAAAAAACAGCGTCGACTTCGCTGTACAGACAACGTCAGCGTCGACCGCTTCACATTCTGCTAGCATTCCACAAACACATAACCAATCAACTATTCTCTTCTGTGTGGGGGGTGCAGCAATGTTTTTTTGTATTGTTTACTTACTTCTGTAAATTTCTCCAAAATTTCTGCTTTTTCATCCGCCGACAAGGTTTTTGTGAATTTATTTAAAACCGACATTTTATGTGTTTTTGTTATTTGTTTAATAATTTTTTCGCGAACCAATTTTAATGTGGAATTCTTTGCACCAACGAGCTAAACTGCTTTTTTACTTTTTCCTACTTCTTCGCCGACGACAACGGCAACTGCGACAATAACAGCAACAGCGGCGTTTTCTTCCGTTTTTTGGTGTATGTGTGTGTTCCTTTAGCCACTTTACAACTACACGGACAACACTCGCGACTTTCGGATTCTAGCTCTGTAATTCGCGATTTCTTTCACTTATTTCAGATTTAATATATTTTAATTGTGCTTTCGTTGCGATTTTCTTCAACTTTTAGTTACTGCTGAAACACACCGCAGCAATGCACATTCCCAATCACTTTAAATTCACTCAAAGAACACAAATAAAACAAATGCAACGTGTAAATGTAGTTATTTCTTTTTTCTTAATTATGCTATAGGGCGGGCGGGACAAGTATTTTATAATTCTTTAGCGTTGCTTTCCAATTCGATTTTGCGAACTAAAATGAAATTGACTACTCTGCTTCAACACTTGCGAAAGAATGCAAAGTGTAATCGGCGTTTAGTTTTCAGTTTCGTTTTGAGCAAGACTTTGAGTATGCAGGGTTGATTCGAGGCTTCAATTCAGTGTTTAATTGTCTCTTTAAAAATAGTAGGATTTTTTCAAAATGGACGGTTTAATGATTATCATTATAATATAATTAGTAAACTTCTGCAAATAATCTTAAAATTCTATAAAAGTTTTAATTTTTAACTTTATCAACACTGCATATTTTTCTGGGAATTTGCTTCTTAAAAGGGTGTGAACATTTCGAACAAGCCGACAGTATGTTGACGTTTGTAAAAAATTGTGCGCTTTTCAACACTACATTTTTGGTATACGCTTTGTCTCTTCTTTCTTTATTTTATTGTTTCCAATTGTAATTTCCATTCTTTTGCATTCGTGA
Source organism: Bactrocera zonata (assembly GCA_037783105.1). Taxonomy (NCBI): domain Eukaryota; kingdom Metazoa; phylum Arthropoda; class Insecta; order Diptera; family Tephritidae; genus Bactrocera; species Bactrocera zonata. The sequence continues at coordinate 478,966 of JBAWJQ010000848.1, read as the reverse complement.
TGCCTCTGTGTAAAGTTAATTCTACAAAAAAAAATGTTTGTTTGTCCAGATTCAACTGCGAGCAAACTGAGCTAAGCAAAAACGAATAGTTAAGACAGTTCAGCAAGAAAATAAATATATATAAAAAAGTCTACGTGACTTTCATGAAGAAAACGTTGTACGCGTTTGCTGCGTATCGGAGGAGTGAAGTGTGAAAGTTTTGCTACTACGTAATTGTGGAATTGATTTACATATATGAAAATTACATTGTGTAAAAGCTTGAAAATTCAATAAAAAATAAAAACTCGTGAGGAAAATTTTAACTTTTAAGAAAACTAGTTTGTTATTGTTAAGTAGCTGTTAACATGAATAACGGTGGGTTCAGTTCGGCAGACGAGGACTCTCGTGATGGCCACAGTACATGTTGCCTTATCGATGATGACGAACGTTGCCGCAATCCCGCTGGTAATGCCAGATATAGTAAACGTATACAAAAAACTGTGCAACAAAAACGTCTAAAACTGCGTAATGATCCCACGGCGGAACGCATTTACATCTGTGAATACCACAAATCTCAAATACAATCTGCACGCAGTAAACGCCGACGTAAGGAATCTGAGGAGGATAGCAATGAAACCGACAACGAAACACCAGATGTTGTTATGCCGGACCTTTATCAATTGCAAGTGAATACATTGCGACGATATAAACGGCACTATAAAGTGCAGACGAGACCTGGTATGAAGCGACAACAGTTAGCAGACGTAAGTATACAATTGTATATGTGTTAGTTCAAATGTTTATAAATATATTTTTTTGATTTTCAGACCATCATGAAGCATTTCAAAACGATACCGATCAAAGAGAAGGAAACCATCACATACTTCGTGTACATGGTTAAATCGAATTCAAATAAGCTGGACCAAAAGAATGGCATTGGCAATGACACAACCTGATTGAAGCGCTGATAAGTCTTCAGCTTGTTAATTGGTTGCTATTAATCTAAAATATTTTACATGCGCCAATGTCTGAAGCAAAAAGCCCCCAGCCTCCTTATGTATATGTATTTAGTGCTAAGTAAATATTGCTTATATGGTGTAATCGTGTTCATGTTGACTTTAATTTGAAAAAGAAAAAAACAATGTGCAGTTATATTATGTATAGGTATGTTTATAGAAATGTAAAATAGCCAACTACACAACTCTGTTGAATAAAGTCATTGTTCGATTTTTGCAATACTATTTAAATAGTAGAAAACTTATGTGTTGAGGGGTGAAGGTTGCGGTGCGATAATTTATCAGTTTCACACTGAACATCTGAAATTAATAAAGCTGGTGCTTTGTTTTGCATGCCTAAGCAGATTTATTAAAATCAGTTCTTAATATGCTAACAAGTGATGTATGAAAAATTCCATTTCCTCACAAAATAACTTTTGTTTCTTCCTCCGAATCACTGGCATCATCTAGAGTATGAACTTCGTAAATATAAAATTGATCGCATAATTTATATAAAACTTACGTTGCAAATGTTTTCTACTCAATTCACGTTTTGACTCCTTTTTGGAAAATTTACGCATTTGTTTTTCTACTTGTTGTGAGAGGCTGCGTTCGCTTTCATCGTCCTCCTCGGCGACGTTCTCAGAGCACATGCTTTCAACATTACTCTCAGCGTCATCATCATCCGGTACCCATTTGATGTTAGACTGATTGGATTCTAACAGTGCCGATTTGGAGTCAATGGCAACGACTGTGGAATATTGAATTTACCATTAGCATATTTACATATAAGTTTAAACACACAAAAAGTTGTTTATTGCTCACCGTTCTTTTGGGCATCTGAGTCTTCTTCCTCACTCTCATCTTCATTTCCACTTGTATCCATTTCATTGTCTTCCTTTGACTCGCTTGTTTCTTGCATTTTGAAGTTACGTAGACGCAGCGACAAGCGATTTTCCGCCAATGCTGTAATTTGATTGAGACGCACACACTCTGTGAAACCGGTGTTTTTATTATCCTCTCTCGCGTTTTTATCCAACTCTAGCGTTTCCTTCACATAATCAACTACGAACTTGGCACGTCGCGCTGCACGAGTGGCACATTGCAACAAGAGCGTGGAACTTGTAAGTGTTGTGCCACCTAAATTCAAACAACACAATTCACGGAATGAATTCAAGCCAAAAACTAGGGCAGAATCTGCGGTACGTTCCTCCGATGCGCTGGGATCGGCCACAGCCAAACGTCCGTCATCGAACAGACAATAGCTGACACAAACTGGGTAGTGATGCAACACCATAGGTATTGGTTCCTTTTCAGCTGCGGAGTGTATGTGCACATCATTATCAATAATGCTAACGTCCGGCCGTTTGAAATGTAATAGCGCGCTTAGCGCTGCTATTGAACAGCAATCTAAAAGAAATAATGTTTAAAAATTGTGTACCATTTGGAAATAAAAATCTACATACCAATTAAGTTGCCTTCATGATTTAATACATTCAAGTCTATACGCAGCAGCCACACGCGCTCCTCTGAGGTAACGCAAAGCGATTCTAAGTCTACGCAACGTGAGTCTTTAAATGTACGCTCTAAAGTGCGACTAATTTGCACATTTAACTCGGAGTTACGTCCGGACTCGAAATGTGGCGCCGCCATCTGCCCCAATTCGACATTTATATAAATAATACCTTCGTTGGGACGTGTGGACTTGGGGACACCCAGCTCACAAGATACTTGCGCCAGCACCTTGGTTTCGCCAAGCGCAACGAGTGCGCTGCCCCAATCTGCACCGAAATTAATTGTTACCTTACGAAATTCATCATTTTTACGACCATCTAGGCGCTAGAAAGCATAATGAGGAAAATTAGGATTTTATAAACCGATTTCATTACACCGCGTGTTTGCCGCTTTCATTCGGCCACTCACCAAATTTTGTTTGACTGCCTGCGTAATAAAATTGCGCTCAATGGTAGAAAGTGGCGTTTCCCTCATTTTACGTTCTACAAATTGTGTTTTTATTTAATAGAAATTGAAAACTATATTTTATCGACCAATATTTTGTCCGTGCTTTTGTTTTCTGCACTTTTCTGTTTATGGTCAGAACTGTGAGGTTAAGGTTGGTGGTATTTACGAATTAAGTGAAAAGAAATTGAAACCAAAACAATTCGAAATGACAGTAAAATGAAAGAAAACATCAACGAGTATCGATGTTCGAGACTCGAAATACATTACTCGTAGGAAATTAATTAGAAATGCTGTAATTGCGGGCCCACTCTTATTACGTACAAACTCCTGGATAGAAATTCTCTCAGTATCCATAATTAGGAATTCGAAGGTGACAAATTAATATCTCTAAAATAATCTCCCAGTCGAAAATCAGCTGATTCAACAATAATTAACATATATGCCTTCAGAATTTGTTTATTTAGAAAGAGTATTAAAAATTTCTATATAAGAATCAGCTGTTTTTTGAATATTCGTGGCAGCTTGTCAGATATAAACATTGGTTTGATAAATAGTGACGTCATTATTTCGGTGGGCCACCGTAACTTTGCTAATATTAAAAAGTTAACTGTTAACTGCTTCACAGCATTTACTGAAGGACATTTTGCCACACCACCCATATTAAGATCCATGCAAACACCTTCACTGACTACACAAGGTTATTGGAGTTCGACCAACCATAAAAGCAGAAGAATTCGAGTTTGCCCCGAAACAAGAATCGACCTCGACATACGAAATCTATATCCTACATGCAAAGAGTTCTTGTATGACTCTAAGCCCCTCTTTGCATGACCGATGAAATCAACTCAGTTAACACCCCAACATCTCTAAGTTTCGAACCCATCAAAACAACTTGTTTTCTGAACCTCCCATTATGTGACTTCGGTGACAATTCACTGGCGACGTGCTACCCAAATAGATTTTAAATAACCCTTACAACAACAATAACAACGTTCTAAACTTTTCCACCAAGCTCACAACCTTTTCTTGCTTGTGAAAAAGCTGTGGATGACCTTATCCAATCCCATCTGAGACAATGAATTAGCTCGCGAGTTATTTTAGCCGACTTTGGCGGACACGGCTAAAATAATGTGTTTTCTGTCAAACAAGAATAAGCCTTACTTTCGCACCAAGAAAAATTAAATTTTATTCAAGGAGTCTTATGGACTGAAGAAGTCTCGATATTCAGCGAGCCTGGTGGAATTAATGCATTGACAGGAAGAAATAAAGGTACTCAACCCAAAGTTGGCTACCCTTGAAATACACGGTATGTGGTAAAATGGAAGAGTGAACTCATTACTGCAACTTGAAAAACCGGCTAACCTGCGGAGTTATATCGCCCGATATCGCTTATCATTTATCATGATTTCAACCTGACTGGAAGACGTACAACAATATAACAGCACCTGACGACATAAACATCTAGTTAACTTGTGACCTCGGTCTCAAAGCATTCTACTACTTGACGATATTAAAAAAATCCTCATTCTCAAAGAGATGGAAATACAGGGCTTAGACTCTCTGTATTGTCAGGAAATTATTTGTTTGGAATGGGTTTGGCCGTAGGAAGATATAGATTAGACACGTTTGTTTAATATGTGTTTACCACTGTATCCAGGCCGTAATTACGGAAGGATTGCGGGAGTTTCTATTAGCTATTGGTTATGATATGACACCTAGAACATCATTCACGGGCCTATCTGTGAATGTTATTAAGTTCTGTTCTTGGAACACCTCTTCTGTTGTTCACAATGTATGACAGGAGACACTTCTATTTGTAGTATTGTAATATTAATTTTCAGGACAGATCCATACTTTCACTGTATGCAGTAGTAGAATTTGTGAAAGATTCATCGATGCTTTGCAAACGACTTTGAAAGGTTTGTATTCTGATCACATGTGCGGAACGTAGGGTATCTCAGAAGATAGCGTTGGGCTCCTGCAGGCGAAGAAATGGGTGGTCATTGCGTGAGAGGTGATTTAAGTTTTATTTTCTGGATAAGAGAATTTCGAAAATAAAATTATTATTAAATTAGGGAGAGAAAAGTTTGTATAGTTCTCAATTTTACAGCTCAAAGTTTGGAGGTTGGACTTCAAAGTGTAACGGATCATTGTCTCGCTCGCTCAGATAAATCGTCATCCAATTCTCCATCTGGGGAGAGAAGGTTTTGCACATGACAAGAGGACCAAAAATGGATCTAAAAAGTTCTAACTTAGCTTAGACTTGGCTTAGGTATTGAGTTATCAAGGTGTTTACAATACCAAGCACTGTGGTGCTACTGTGCCCTTAATGGTTAGCTCCACTAAGTTGATGTGTGAAGGTCGGGAGTAGAAACACTCCAAGCAACTTTACGTTATTGGTTAAAGAATAAGGTCATGTTTGGGTATGATAACAACTAAAGCGAACGCCGGTTTGGTACTAAGCCTGGAGTTGGTGCGGGAATATACTGTCCTGGCATAAGGCAACCTTTCAAGTTGCCGGACCACTGCAGTATATTTCTAGCTAAGGTCTTTGCTATTGCGAAAGCCGCTGAGCTGGCCTCTAATGCACCTGCAGGAAAATCCCGAGTCAACATCTACGAAGACAGCCAAGCAGCAATCATGCCAGAAGTATTTTGAGATGCAGGGCAGCAAAAAGCAACTTCACTTCTACTGGATGTTAGGCCACAAATGGATGCAAAATTGCAAAGGTCAAGTGCAAAACGGTAGATCGGAAGTGTACAAAATTCCTATTGGCACTCGATAGAAGGACCGTAAAAGCATGATGGGAATACTAACTGATCACTGTCTGGTGATGACAGACGCCCGCAGTATAGAGCTGACGGATCGAGAGGACTGCAGGAAATGTTTAGAGCAGGGCACCAGGGAAGCAATGGAGCATCTCTTGTAAACTTGTCCCGCATTGGCAAGACTACGCTGTAAGCATCTGGGCACTCCACAATAGGATACATTGGAGGAGGTATCGATAGTGAGACCACAGAGTCTGCTGAAATTCGCGTCAAGCGCAGGCATCCTCTTGGACATAGCAAGTGAACTCCATCAGGTATCGCTTATTGGCCTACCAGGTTAACCTAACCTAAGCTAACCTAACAATGTACTGATTTAGAAATACGAGCTGTGAACTCCCTAAATAAAATCCAGCTTTGTGCTTTGTGTGTCATTGCAACACTCTCGGGTATCTTTGCTAGTCTGCACCCAGTAGATTCACAATTTAAATGCAATTTATTTATTTTTAAAATTTCTGGCAATTAAGAATGAGTGTGTAGGCGGGACTATTAACAATGTACCGACGCACAGAGCCGAAAAGTGGTTGCCAAGAATAATACAAATTATTTTAGAAAAATTTAAATGAAATGAAAATATGAAAGAATGCACAAAAGAGTATCATATATACGTAACATTTCGTACAATTTAAGTCAATATTTAAATAAATAGGTATTTGTTTCGTGGTATTAAGTAGATATGTGCATCTCTGTATATATACTCGTCCAGGTATATATGTATGTCCGTATATATGCAAATGTAGATGTCAGTCCGTACGTATATACATGTATATGTGTGTCTAACGGTACAATCACGTATATATTTTTGCGGTTATTCTCAAATTTTCTTTTATTTCATTCACATTGCAATGGATGTCATGGATCTCAGAATACTCAACTTATAGACATATGTATGTGTGTACATATCAACATATCTACATATAAACAAACATATATATATTCATATGTTTACAGGGTTGCGATTTTCTAATCTTTCTAAATCTTGAATTAAAATTAATGATAAATACTGCTGTGCCCAAAAAATAAGTTGATATTGTATTTATTTTGAAGATTCTTTATTTATTCTTCCAAATCAATTTCATCCCTTTCAAAGTAATCCCCTCCCGATGCAATGCACTTATGCCAGAGGATTTGCCAATCTTCGAAACACTGGTTGTAGTCACTTTCCGGGATGGCCTTCAGTTCCAACTTCGCTGCGGCTTGAATCTCCTCTATCGTATAAAAACGGTGTCCCCGGAGCGGTCTTTTGAGCTTGGTGAACAGCCAGAAGTCGCACCACGCCAGATCAGGTGAATACGGTGGTTGCGGAACGATATGGGTTGAGTTTTTGGCGAAATGATCACGAATTACGAGGGCAGTATGGGATGGTGCATTATCGTGGTGTAAAAACCAAGAATTGTCTTTCCACAATTCCGGCCTTTTTAGGCGGAGCAAGGTCTCTAATTGTTATTCGACGGGTTTTCAACACCAAATCTTTGATTTGTTGAGCTTCGTCGGTTGAGGTTGATGGTCGCCCTGGACGCTCTTCGTTTTCGACACGTTCACGGCCGGCTTGGAACACACTATACCATTTGTAGACATTTTTTTTAGACATAGTCTCATCATCAAAGGTTTTCTGCACCATCCTCAACGTATCCGCAGCAGAAAATTGATTCCGTAAACAAAATTTAATACAAATTCTTTGCTCAACAAATTTCGACATCGCAAAAAACGAAAAACTCACTTTTAGCAGCTCACAAAACGACACGTGTCTCAAACACTAATGAATATTTTGACATGAAATTTGACATAAATGTGACTGACAGTACTACCAACCTAAAAAAAAAAATAATTCTCCAAATCCTTCGACGCGCGCAGTTTAAATTCAAATTTCCTTATTTTTTGGACACAGTAGTATATAAATGTATTGTATATATATATTTAATTTGAAAAGTGAAACAAAAAGAAATGTGATTTTTTTACAAGTAAAACCTGGAATAATAGGTCAATTGAAGAGTCCCTGGCCTAATACAAGGATGATGTTACTAGAATTAAATCTATATGCTTTTACTAAGCCCTAGCCTTCAAACGAGGCGTGTATAAATTTGACAGCTCTCGGGTCTTTAGTTTGTGAATTATATCATTTTGATAAAGCAATTTTTGTCATTGTGAAAAAATGGATAGAAAGCAATTTCACATGTTGATAAAATATTGCCTTTTGAAAGGAGAAAATATAAGTGAAGCAAAATCTTGGCTTGATGACGAGTTTCCGGATACCGCTCCATGAAAATCAACCATCAATGATTGGTATGATAGGTTTAGACCTGGTGAAATGAGCACTGAAGACGGCGAACGTAGTGAACGCCCAAAAGAGGTTGTTACCGACGAAAAGATCGAACAAGTCTCCAAAATCAATTTTGGATGACCGTAAAGTGAAGTTTCTCGTAAAAGCAAGCACTCTAATGATATCAACCGAATGTGTACATTATATACTTCAATAATACTATATTTGGGTATGAGAAAGCTCTGTGCAAAGTGGGTGCCGGCGAGCTCACTTTTGATGATTCGGAGCAGTGTTTGGAGATGTTCAAGCGTAATAAACCAGAGCTTTTGCGTCGATATGGGCCAATGGATGAAATATCGCTATATCATTTCACTCCGAAGACATCATCTGAGTGACAGTCATCTGAGTGCACTGCACACTATGAACCCGCTCCAAATCGTGGAGAAACGCAAACGCTCATGGAATATTTTCTTATTGACTACATTGAAAAAGGAAGTGCTGTCTCACTAAGACAATGCTGTGACGAGGTGCATTTGGTGAAAACGATGACAATATTTCATGTATTGGGATTCGAATTGAAACGCATTCTCCAGATCTGCCTCCAGCCCCTATTTGCTGTTCTCAGATCTCAAAAGAATTGTTGATGGGAAGAAATTTTCCACGAACGAAGAGGTGATCGCCGAAACTGAGGCATATTTTGAAGCAAAATTACAAATGGCACTGGGAAAATGGTATCGAAAATTTGGAGGGCCGCTAAAATCAGTACGTCACGCCTTTAAAGGGTTAACTATGTTGAATAAAAAAAAAAATGAGTTTTGCAAAAAAAAAATATATATGTATATATTTTACTATGGCAGATGGGGACTTTTCAGTTGAAAATGAAGAAAACTTTTATTTTTTTCCTCTTGCAACTTGTTGCTACAGAGTATCATAGTTTTTTCACCTAAAAGTTCTATGTATCACCTCAAAATAATCGAGTTAGATATAGGGTTATAATGTATGAACGATCAGGATGACGAGTAAAGTTAAAATCCGATTGACTGTCTGTCTGTCTGTCCATCAGAGACATTAAATTTTACCCCGGAGATGGTATGAGAAGGTTTTATACTACCCGGTGTCAAGATTTGACGATATCGATCAATGTGTGAGATATACATATAATTGAAATGCAGAGAGGATCTTTTTCTGATGGTAGTATGTCTGTGTATCGAAAGTGTGTTGAATCGGGTCAACACTTTACTGAGCTCCTATATGCTTAATATAAAGATTTTCGAACTTCGGGGTGACTTTGTACCCCATATATCGTCCATTATGTGAGTTATCTCAATGAAAATTAGAGAGCCTGTTTTGATCATAACAGTGTATATTTTTGTTTAAAATGGATAAAATTGGGCAAAAACTTGGCCTAGCCGCCATATAACTAATATCAAGATTTTCGGACATCCGCTGACTTTACTCCATATGATTGGTGATTGTATGTGAGTTACTTTAATGATATCCAAGAAATATTTTATTAGAATGTGGTATGTCAAAACTATATAGTATTGGCAAAAATAAATAAAATCGAGTCAATACTACCCCCTTTTCCTAAAAGAATTTCTCGGACTTTGATTTTTTGCAAGTTGCGAGAGTACAAAATGTTCGGTTACACCCGAACTTAGGCCTTCCTTACATGTTTTTAATCCGATTTTCGCGATTAGAGTCTTGGAAAATATATTGAATTAAGATTTTCAGTATTTCAAAATATAACAAAAACTTATTTTAATGTTAATTTAATAGTTTAATGCATTATTTGCAACCCTGTATATGATACACATATATTTATATGTATATAAAGTATGTATGTATCTAAAAATGTACTTTTAAAAATGTTTTTTGGAAAGTAATATTTATATGTAGCTGGCAGTGGCTATTTAATGAATAGTATATGGTCTCCGATGCATGTTCGCACATTACCACAAATAGGTATGTATATGTATATATTTAAATACATACGTGCTCCATGTTCGACTTATATTGTTTATGAATTTTTGTATACATTTTCCACTCGAAGTATGGCTATTTTCCGAGTTGATATAAAATGAACAGATGCCCGATGAGGGCACGGAGCATATACATATATATGAGTTTGTGTGAATAGCTGTGCATTTACATATTTATACCAATAGATAAATGTATTCAAATTCCAGCTACTAACTACGCCCGCACTAAATACATCTATGCTTATGGTAGTGTATGTGTGTGAGTAGATTTTTCTTTGTGTTGGCGAACACTTGCAAATGACTAAAAATTCACACAACGCCTGCGGGTCATAGTCACGCATACACCAACACAAGTAAAACAGAACACCTACACACAAACACGCACACGCACACAGCAGTGAATGCCACTGTAAGCAAGAAGCGGTAAAGCGCCATGAAAAATCGCCGCCTGCAGCAACGGACGCTGGCTAAAAGCAATGGCCAACTAACTGTAAAGGCAACCAACCGAAAGTCTAAACGAGAGCATTTCATTTTATTTTTGAAAATAAATATTCACAAAAACAGCTACTTGCCTACATACATACTTATATATATACAACATTTCCAAAAATAGTTTTTCTATGTTAAACATTTTGTATTTTGGCAGCTTGGCTATTTTTTCATAGCAACGCACATACACACATACATACATACATTTGTATAACGCCTTTTATTTATTTTAAATTTTTATTTTTGTTGTTTCATTAAATTTCGACTTGTGTTGCTTTCGAAAAATTCGAAATGAATTCCGAGCAAGAAAATTTTGTGAATATTATTGTGGAAATTTTGTATGCGTGTTAATTTAAACACATGTATGTATGTACATATTTTTAAAACTGTTGTTGTTGTTGTTGTTGTCTGCTTTATTTGTGTAGGCGTTTGCTCGAATTTTGTAGGTAAATAAAATTTGTGCATTTGCCTTGAGGGCGGACTCAGTTTGCACACATAACCCCTTTGTTTGAAGTTACTGTCGAAGTCAGTGCCACAAATACACACACGCACACACACACACTCAAACATATCAAGTAAGAATTTATATGTTGAATGAATCTGAGAGAAATTCATCTGCTTTGACCTTTCATCTCCGACTTTTTGCGGCAAAACCATTTTCAAAACTGATGTGTGGCTTTAGAAAAAAACTTTTCCCACTGAAACTGTCTTCAAAAGCACATAGACACATGCAAGCTTACACACATACAAGCAAGCTTTTATCTACATATATTCATTTTATACATTTTATATGCATGTCTGTCTTTCCTTGCAGTGTGAAAATATTTAAAAGACAGTCGAGTAAAACAAATAACGTTATATGCATGTGTTAACCGTTACGTATGTGCGTTATTAGTCATTTTGTCGAGATTTCATTTGGTGAAAGGTGAAAAGTTGATCAAATTAGTTTTGCACAAAAACAAGCTTTCCTTTGTATGTCTTCCTGGCTGCTGAGGTTTCATGAAAACAAAAGCGGTGACATGAATTAAATGGGAAATATTATTAAATTATTATCGATTTAATGCATTTGACGTCGAAAATAACAGTTTGGAAGATTTAAACGAACAAAGATTTAAATGACAAAGAGTTTCAATTTTATTTAGTAAAACATTTAAAAATAATAATTTTATTTTTTTTTAGTAAAAAAAGGGTATTTCTAGTATATATAGAAAAAATTTTGAAGCAAAAAATTAAATATTTTTCCAGTAACACGCATTGACGCAAGAGTATCTCATAAATATCCTCATAAATTTGGCAGTCGTAACAGGTCTCGCCATCAACCCATAAAAACCGAGATGATTTTATTCACGAGAAGATACAAGCTGTTGCAAATCAGAGACATCAGTCTGCAACCAGCGGATTCAGTGAAACATCTAGTGCTCGTCCTGGATAGGAAGCTGTCATGGAAGCCGAATATTAAAGAGAGAGCAAAAAAGGTATCGATAGCCTTGTACTGCTGCAGAGGAGCCATTGGCAAAAGGTGGGGTCTCTCACCGCAAGTGGTCCTCTGGCTCTACAACACCATACTAACGTAAAGTCCATTGTATTCTATGGAGCCTTTATGTGATGGAGGGCTCTAGAAAGAACCATACTTGCAAAGAAACTCGATACCGTTCAACGGGCGGCGCTCATTAGCATTTGTGGTGCACTAAGGCCCACTCCAATCATGCCACTTAACACCATCTTGCATATATTGCCCGTAGACATCGTCAGAGAGTCTGTGTTCCTAAAAAAAACACGTTTCTGAACATTCGGAAATCCTCACTCATTTTAACTTCTAAATGGAATTTAAACGCCAATGCAAATTTCTATTGTTTACTAAGCTCCTTGCTAATAAATAAGTTCGAAAACAGTTCTTCTTTTCTATGGCCTTACAAAGGACTGCATATGGTCGTCCAAGTGCGATCTAACCTAACATAACCTAACACGCGAAAATGGTATCCTCTGCCGCAGTGATTCCGGCCTTCACTTTTGATGAAACCCAAAAAAAGTCTACTAGAGGATATTGTCCTTTCAATGACTTACGGTCGAAAAAAATAAAACTGTCGGCCATTGTATGCAGAACTATAAACAAAAAGGGTATATTTTTGGAAACATGTGTGGAAGATAAAAAAATAAAATTTAATTTTATGAACAAGAATGTAGGTTTATTATAAAGATAAGAGTTTGCTGTTACGGTTTAAATTCCGGCAAGTTCCGCAGCTGGTTCGAATAAATTCAAGCTAAGAGGGTTAATTTTCGACCACTTTTTGCAGCAATAGAGGCTGTATGTCAGCAAACAACACACCAAATATTCTCTTCCAAGGCAACAGTCAACTCGGGATTATTTGCGTAGGCAAACCACTTCACATAACCTACAAAAAATAGTCTAGCGGTGCTAAATTGCACTATCGCACATTCTTGTTGGAACTAAAGGTCGTCCACATCAACTTCCTCCAATTCAGAAACGTAAAAGGCGTTAAACAAATATACTCGTACATAGCTCTGTTCCCCATCGACTGTTACATTATGGGCGGCTTCATTTTTAAAGAAGTAGGGTCTACTGAGTCTTTCTATCCATAGAGCGCCTTAAACAGTGGCTGTTTCAGGTTATAGAGGCTTCTCAATAATGGCTTTTGGATTATCATCACATAAATGCGACGATTTTGTTTATAAATGTATCAGTTCCATCAAAAGTGAGCTTCATCACTGAACAGAATTTTCTTGTGAAAATCGGGAACGGTAGCCATCTCGTTTTGGGTACATTCCCGAACGCTTGACAGTTGTTTGGCTTCAATTCTTCCTCGAGTTGGATTTTCTGCAAAATCTTTTATAAAGTGGATGAGTACAACAACAATTGTGGCCCGCCTTTGGCGGATGAACTTATTCAGGTCTTTTACGATATTCTGTTCTAGAGCAGCATTAGCGTTTTTGGTGCGCCCAGTACGGCTTTTTTGAGGATGCGGAATATCGACTAGAATATCGTGGTGCGAACTCGATCTATGGTTGCTCGAATTACCAACTTTGCTAGGCGATTATGACGACGAACCATTATTTAAGCAATAGATTTCTGCGATTCTCAAACGTAAGTCTGATTATTATAAAACAGCAAAAAAACTGGGTATAGATGAAGTAACAGCTCTGAAAAAATACCAACTCCGAAACAAATATTGGCTAATTGAAATCCACACGTCAAAAAAAAAAATCCCTTACAGAAAAAACATTAATTGTTTAACAGTGACTCAATAATTTTTCGGCCAAGTTTTAGAAGGCTATAACTCAAAACTGATTGAGATATCGCCTTAAATTTTAGTATGTTATTTTCGAAGGTATAACTTATAAGAAGAAGATTGCTTATACATACCTATCTAAAAAAAATATCGATCGAAAAGGTCCTACCTTTTCAGATTCTTTACAAGATATTAATTGATACGCGGATGGATCTTGGAAGTAGTTAAGTATGTTTGTGAAGAAATATTAGAACTCTCTAACGCATATAATCTTCTTCTTAAAATTTTCTGTTGGCATATAATAATTAGTATAAATATAAAAAAATATGTTGAAGTTTGATTAGAATGAAAAGACTTTTTCGACTACCCAATATTTTTAGACAAAGACCAGTAAGGTCTGTCTCTAATAATTGTTTTCTTCAATTTTTCATTAGTGAGGAAATTCAGCACATTACACAAAACACCTGTCCAGACGTCAACGATAATTTCCGCTGCATGCTGCAACAGTGCCAAAATGATCGACAATCACATAAGGTTGATGTAAAATGTAAAAATAAAATTCCGAATTGTATACTTTTATAATAAATAAACAATTTCAATTTCATTCTTCATGTTCGAGAAGGAAAAAGACTTTTGTTGCAGAAAAGTAGATGAGGTTTGGCAACAAGAGGCTTGGAACTAAACTATGAAATTATAAAAATAAACATAACCTCAAAGGATAAATTGTACGTAACGAGATAATGCAAAAGTTATCCACTAGCAAATGCCTTGAAAACCAATAACTTTCTTGAAGAGACCAACTCGAGAAATAATAGAGAAATACAGCCTTTAAAGTAGATTTATATGTATGTATATTAGGGTGTGTCATTCTGAGCCAACCTTTTTTTTCAACTGAAAAACAGGCTAAAAACTTTTGTAAATGTGAAAAAAAGTCACTCAAAAGATGACCTCTTAATATCAATATTAAGAGGTGCCTGTTTCAAATTTTCTATTTTCCATTTAAATAACATGGAAAAATAATAATTTTTTTTGTGGTGGTTATTGTGCGGAGGTTATTATATGTGCACGCGATGGCTGCCAGTAGGGATGATAAACTCGATTCCGATTGTACTCGAGAGTAAAATAATAGATTTTTCGGAATCGATCTTCAGTAGTCGAATTCAAAGTTATCGTTAAGAATTAATATGTACTAATAAATATCAAACAATAAATAATATTTTGACAAATCATCAACTGACCAGATATTCGCTATGCGCCAAATCTGGGAAAAGTGGATCCACAAACACCAAAAGCTTCGCCAGGACCAGGAAGCACTTCTCCGAGCCGTTCGATACAAAACGAGGTTTCCAACAAGGCGACTCCCTTTTGTGCGACTTTTTCAATCTACTTCTGGAGAAAATAATTCGAGCTGCAGAGCTGAATCGATAAGGTACAATCTTCTTCCGCGCCGTTAGTTCTGCTTTCTTCAGGCTGGATAAGGAAGCAAAGCAAATGGGTCTGGTAGTGAACGAGGGCAAGACGAAATATCTCCTGTCATCAAATAAACAGTCGTCGCACTTCCACGTCACTGTTGACTTTCATAACTTCGAAGTCCTAGATAATTTCTTGGAACCAGTATTAACATCAACAACAATGTCAGCAGGGGAAGCAGAGTTAGAAAGACCAGGTGGAGAAGTACCTGGCCACACTTTGAATTTGCAATTGGCACCAAATAAAGGATAAAAGGAAGCGCGGCTATAAGCGCGTAAGCGGTGTCTATGCCAATAAAGAAGAAGAAGTCTCTCAGGTTTTGAGATATAGCATATAAACGCCATACAGCTGCTATATACACTGAACGAACGAAATAAAGTGTTTGTATGAAAACTTTTTCATTGAAGTTAACTTTTTTCGTTTTTTTTTTCTTTTGGAATCAGGATTTAAATCAAATATCACGTATACGACCTGTATAACTAGTATATTTTTCATAGTTGGAACTGGAACTGACTTTGATTTAACCGAGAGATTTAATTGATTACTATTAGTGAACTCAAAATACAGTAGATATCCTAACAGCCGTTTCTTTTGGAAAGAAAAAGCAAAACTGTGCAATGAATTGCTGAACTGACCTAAAGGGTGATTTTTTAAGAGCTTGATAACTTTTTTTTTAAAAAAAACGCATAAAATTTGCAAAATCTCATCGGTTCTTTATTTGAAACGTTAGATTGGTTCATGACATTTACTTTTTGAAGATAATTTCATTTAAATGTTGACCGCGGCTGCGTCTTAGGTGGTCCATTCGGAAAGTCCAATTTTGGGCAACTTTTTCGAGCATTTCGGCCGGAATAGCCCGAATTTCTTCGGAAATGTTGTCTTCCAAAGCTGGAATAGTTGCTGGCTTATTTCTGTAGACTTTAGACTTGACGTAGCCCCACAAAAAATAGTCTAAAGGCGTTAAATCGCATGATCTTGGTGGCCAACTTACGGGTCCATTTCTTGAGATGAATTGTTGTCCGAAGTTTTCCCTCAAAATGGCCATAGAATCGCGAGCTGTGTGGCATGTAGCGCCATCTTGTTGAAACCACATGTCAACCAAGTTCAGTTCTTCCATTTTTGGCAACAAAAAGTTTGTTAGCATCGAACGATAGCGATCGCCATTCACCGTAACGTTGCGTCCAACAGCATCTTTGAAAAAATACGGTCCAATGATTCCACCAGCGTACAAACCACACCAAACAGTGCATTTTTCGGGATGCATGGGCAGTTCTTGAACGGCTTCTGGTTGCTCTTCACCCCAAATGCGGCAATTTTGCTTATTTACGTAGCCATTCAACCAGAAATGAGCCTCATCGCTCATCGGACGTAAAGCGCGAAACACATTTCGAACCGAACACTGATTTTGGTAATAAAATTCAATGATTTGCAAGCGTTGCTCGTTAGCAAGTCTATTCATGATGAAATGTCAAAGCATACTGAGCATCTTTCTCTTTGACACCATGTCTGAAATCCCACGTGATCTGTCAAATACTAATGCATGAAAATCCTAACCTCAAAAAAATCACCCTTTATAATTCTATTTACTTATTAACTTGTTACTCTACTTTGGTGCAACTATAGTTAGTGAGTCATTAAGTTGAATTAAATCGTCTATTGATAAGCAGATGACTTATAAATTTTGACAAAAATTGTTATTGAATGAAAAAATATTTACTTATATTTATAAATAGTATAAAAATCGAGACTTTTGTAGCAGTAGAATTAGTAAACGTAAACAGTATTTCTATAAATGAAAAGTCTTCAGCAAGCATGTAAAAACATTTAGAACATAAAAGTATTTCTCAACACATAAAAAGATCTAATTTTAAATGTCCAAAATATGAGAATATATATATACTGTTATATATTTATATATAGTTATTTATGTATATTGTGAAGTCTCTATTTTCTAGAGTATATATGTATTCAGTAAGATTTAAGTGATAAATGCTTACATATTTGTCAATTTAGTTAATAAAAATTAAGCAAATATTTATTTGAATTAAAGAGAAGCTCCGCCAAACATTTGGTAAAGCTGTAAGCGCCATATATTATTATATTTATTACTTAATACTATTTTATGCAGTGATTTGAAAACAAATTTATTCTCGATTATTCAGCGAAAGCAAGAATTTCTCGTTCAGAAAATAATACGAAATATATTTTTCTACCGCATTAATAAACTAAATGTGTGTGTGTTGGTTTGCTTAGTGGGTAAAAATAACCATTTAGTGAAGAGACAAGAAAGGCGGACATTAAATATTTTCGTGTAAATAAATATAATTGGGAAATTGTAAAATTGCCATTTTATATGTAAACTATACACAATATATATGTATGTAAATGTAGTATATAAATATAAAAAAATTATTTGGCCTATATAAGACGGATTGCAAAATCATTTTGGCCGCAATTTTAATAAGCTCATACATATATATATATTGAGGCTACAAATGGTTTTTGTTTATTTCAATTTGTCGCTTACTTGCTTATATGAACTATAAAGGAAGCTCGCCAAATTAGTTGGCTTTGAACGAATTACCGAAATTTCATAAGTCTTTCTGGAATATTTCATATACTCAGTCTTCTAACTGTATTTGTATTGTATATCGTTTATATACAACTGCATGGAAAACTTGTATATCCATTTATGTTTAATACATATAAAAAGTCACGACCACCTGTTTATATTTGTGGATATAGATAGATAAAAATCTATATATCTATGTATATTTATGAAAAACTAACGTGGGAGCAATTTGTTCGAAATATGTCAGTGCAGTCAATCACAATTAGCCGTAACACAAGCTAATAAACAAACTATTTTCGGAAATTTGAAAACTTTTTTTAACAACAAATCAATATCTGGCGATCAGTCTTAACAATTGTTTGAGAAGATAATTATTTAAAAACCTAACACAAAACGAAATTATATAGTACATTGTGACAAAAAATTTTTTGGAAATTGTAATTCAATTCCTTGGGTAAATGATACTTCCTTATATTTTGATTATTATTGAAGCGTTTGCATGAAAACATCCGTCAAAAATGGCAGGAATTGTGGAAGAACAATTCATGAATTATACACGATAATAATACACCATCGCATCAAACCACGATTGTGGCCGAATTTAAAGCAAAAAACGCAATGAATACCATCGATCAACCCCGTATTCACCAGATTTGGCTCCGTGTGATTTTTTCTTGTTCCCTAAATTGAAATTACCGCTCCGTGTAACCCGTTTTCACTCGATCGAAGAGACTAAACAAAACTCGCTGAAGCAGCTGAGTACCATCCCAAAAAGGCCTTAGGAAAAGTGTTTCGAAAAATTAAAAAATCGTTCGCATAAGTGTATGACATCTATTGGGGATTACTTTGAAGGCGATAAAATAAATATTGATGAATAATTAAATATTTTGCATTTTATTTATAATTTCCGGGGACTTCACAATGTATGTAAATCGCCATTTACACAATATAACACCGCTACTGGACAGTGGAATAAGTACAATAATAACCTAAATTCATATGTAGTTACAAAATCAATGCAATTAGCGACCTTTACTTTAGAGTACTTGCCATTTTAAGAAAAAAAAAAAAATAGCAAACGATTTTTTTATGAATTGCCAAAAAACTCTCGAAAATTGGGACTCTAGACTAGAATATCCCATGAAGTCAAATGCAAAGTGAACCCGACTAAGCTTGCTCATATATATAAAATTCTGTTTTATTTAATGATACTCGTACTTCAAGATATAAATGTCTATAATAGAAATATCAGCTTCAGATCCAGTATATCAGATTTTCATCATCAGAATTTTAAAACAGGCATAAACAGTTAATAAAGCGTAAAATATTTAAAAATCGAATTGCAATAGAGAATTTAATTTATTTTATTTAATATATATTTCAAATTGGCATATCGCAGTTCGTTGAGGACAAATTCTTCCAACTGTTCAGCACTTAAGGGATAGGCCAGTCTAGGATTTCCAAAATATCAAAACATGTGGCTCTCTCTCCAGCAAGTAACTCTAATATAAACTACGTACGATTTTTTTGGAAAAAATATTTGATTTTTTTAAAGTCCCGTTATATATTATATATATTATATATTCCGTTGTATACCCTGTGGTTTATCAAGTTTGCCACAAAGGCACCACACCCCATAAGGTAACACCCAGAAGAAAACATCGTAGACTCTATTCTATATATGTATATATAAAAATAACCAGCGTCACGGGCTTGTAAAGAAAACTTTTTCATCTGGTGAGATATCTTTACGAAATGTGGGGAGATAAAGTTATTCGCGCAAAAAAGGGTATGTTTTTGTTAATTTTTTATGACGATACAGTAAAAATCTCTTTATTAAAACCGATGGTATATTAAACAATGACATTTGGATAAGGTTATATACAATTTTCACGTAACAGTGGAAAATGTCGTCAGAAACAAGCGATTTCACTTCTACTAGGTGCCAAAATACAAAGGCATCGATGGGAATGAGATAGTGGACGAGATTGTCAAGAATGGTATACGACTAGGGTAGGATCCACGGATCCAAAAGTTAAAAATTATACATTATTTCCATCATAAGTGACACTCCGCGAAGAAAAGTACTTTGAGTTGCAAGTACAAAATTATATAGCAATTTTAGTACTTAATCCCCGATTATGCTTATTGGATGTTTGATTTTAGTGATGCCGACCATTAATTTCCTTCTACAAGTATACTAAATTAGTGTTTTTTTTTTTAATATTTGCATTACGTATTTCTTTTAACTACAGCTCAAATATATAATTGTAACTGAAAAAATTGATTGTGTGAAAGATTAAAGTCCACCGTGATTGGACCTTATGAAAGTGGCTTTAAGCCTGGAAAATTAACAACCGACCATATATTCACCAGGCGCTAAATCTTGGAAAAGACCCATGAAAGGAGAATCGACACACACCCCCTCTTCGTCGATTTCAAAGCTGCTTTCGATAGCACGAAAAGATGCTGCCTTTATGCCGCGATATATAAATTTGGTATCTCCGAAAAACTAATACGACTACTCCGAGCCATTCGGCACCAAACGAGGTTTCAGATAAGGAGATTCTCTATAATGGGGCCTCTGCAATCTATTGTTGGAGAAAATAATATGAGCTGCAGAGCTAAATAGAAAAAGAACAATCTTCTACAACCGAATCGTTAGTTCTGTTTCTCCAGATTGGATAAGGAAGCGAAACAAATGGATCTGATAGTGAACGAGGACAAGACGAAATGTCCTGTCATCAAATATACAGTTATCGCACTCGCGACTTGGCTCTCACGTCACTGTTGACAGTCATAACATCAAAGTCATAGATAACCAACAACAACGTCAGGACAGAGTACGTAATTGAGAAGTAAAGTCCAGCTACATATATGTTGCAGAGGCATGGACGGCGACAACAACTGATAAGTGACCTTCAGAGCGAAGACTAGAGTCGAATATTCTAATTTATAATTTTTTTGAGAATGATTTTTCAGTCTGAGGCCTTGAGTTAAATAATTTTGCAAAACCATAGCTTTCTACAAACATTTCTATGATTAATGTTTATATAGCTCATTTAACAGCATAAATACAAACCTGCTTCCCAATTAC
Organism: Bactrocera zonata; assembly: GCA_037783105.1. NCBI lineage: Eukaryota > Metazoa > Arthropoda > Insecta > Diptera > Tephritidae > Bactrocera > Bactrocera zonata. The sequence continues at coordinate 458,087 of JBAWJQ010000848.1, read as the reverse complement.
GGCAAATTAATTTGAAAAATGTGAATACTTCAATATTTCATCGATATTTATCAACCAACATGCTGTTTGTGGAATTTAATTATGAACTCATTGTGATATTTGGCAATAATTATTAAGTAATTGCTGAAAAATAAATATTTCCGAGCGCCACTAAGCTTTTAATAAAAACAAGAATTCAACAATCATTATTCTATATATATGATTTGAATATTATGTGAGTGTGTGCATAATAATGCAATATATGCAATGGCAACAGCACTTGCCAAATATGTGAAATTTCAACACAATTCCCGGTGGTCGGGATAAAATCAGGCAAATGCGCATTTCACGAATACCAGCCGGCCGACCGGCCAGTCCGGCAGACAGCGGGCATTTGCTATATAATATGAAATCAAAATTTAAGCTATGCACAACATACGATACACAAGCGTATGTATATAAATAAACATATTTATTAACTTGAAATAAATTGTATTCAATGCTTATGCTCATAACAGTGCATTCGAGCGAATGCATGAAGGCATATTTACATACACACATACACAGAGGTATATGGTATTCATGTGTATAAGTGCTGACAGCATGAATGCAAGTTGTTGTTGTTATTTTTCGGCGATGCATTGGTGTGTATTCTTTTATTATTTTTGGTATTCACTTTTGACTAGTGCTGTCTGTTCGTTGCTGCAGTGCTGAGTAGGAGCAGTGAGCAACACTTGGCCCACTGCCCATCATAGCAATAATAAGAACAGCAAAAGCAACAACAACAACAATGTTAGAGTAGCAACAGCTGTGTGCAGCCGGTCGGTTTGCAACGCAGCCAAACAGGAATTGTAAGGAAATGCAATGGGCCGCACAATCAAAGCATACTTACTTACATATATGTAAATATATGTGTATGTGTGTGTGTATACGTGTATCTTCAACGCAAACAAATTGTCAAACTGCTGAATGGCCGCACAAAAATCGACTTAAATTTAGGAGGTTAGCAGGAAAAATACATAGGCGGTTGCGGAAAAATTACGATGTCTTACAGGCAGCAATGCCAATATAAATATGTTGGAGTGTGCACTTTTGGGGACATTTGCATTTGAATTTTACGCAAGCAACATTTGACAGAGCTGCATGCCAAACAATTTATGACAACTACAGAAAGAAACAAACTGAATTGCAATTTCGGCCGCAAAGAGACTTTAATACCCTACATAGATGCATTTTTTATAAGATAAAAGGGTATAAAATATCTTTATCTTAATTTTAGTCGATCAGTTTGTATGGCAGCTATATGCTATATAGTTCCGATCTGCATAAAATCTTAGAAGAATATAGATATGACTTGGACAATAATTTATAATAAATTTCGTGAAGATAATTTGACAAATAAAAAAGTTTTTCATACAAGGATTGTATTTTGATAGGTTAGCTTGTATGGCAGCTATATGCTATAGTGATCCGATTTGGAATTTTTTTTAGGAGAATGTAGCACTATCTTGGACAATCATTTATGAAAAATTTCGTGAAGGTAACATGTCAAATAAAAAATTTTTCCATACAAAGAATTTATTTTGATCGGTTAGTTGTATGGCAGCTATATGTTATAGTGATCCGATTTGGAATTTTTTTCAGGAGAATGCAGCACTGTCTTGGACAATCATTTATGAAAAATTTCGTGAAGATAATTTGTCAAATAAAAAAGTTTTTCATACAAGGATTATATTTTGATAGGTTAGCTTGTATGGCAGCTATGTGCTATAGTGATCCGATTTGGAAATTTTTTTAGGAGAATGTAGCACTGTCTTAGACAATCATTTATGATAAATTTCGTGAAGATAACTTGTAAAATAAAACAAATTTTCATACAGGAACTTGATTTTTTGTTCAGTTAGTTTGTATGGTAGCTATATGCTATAGTAATACGATCTGCATAATATCTTAGGAGAATATAGATATGACTTGGACAAAAATTTATGATAAATTTCGTGCAGATAATTTGACAAATAAAAAAGTTTTCTATACAGGAACTTGATTTTGATCGCTCAGTTTGTATGGCAGCTATATGTTACAGTGTTCCGATCTTGACAATTTCTTAGGAGAAAGTAGCATTGTCTTGGACAATTATTTATGACAGATTTCGCGAAGATAAGTTGCCAAATAAAAAAGTTTTTCATACAAGGATTGTATTTTCATAGGTTAGCTTGTATGGCAGTTATATGCTATAGTGATCCGATTTGGAAATTTTTTTAGGAGAATGTAGCACTGTCTTGGACAATCATTTATGATAAATTTCGTGAAGATAACTTGTCAAATAAAACAAATTTACATACAGGAACTAGATTTTGTTCAGTCAGTTTGTATGGCAGCTATATGGTATAGTATTACGATCTGTATAATATCTTAGGAGAATATAGATATAACTTGGACAATAATTTATGATAAATTTCGTGCAGATAATTTGACAAATAAAAAAGTTTTCCATACAGGAACTTGATTTTGATCAGTCAGTTTGTAAGGCAGCCATATGCCACAGTGATCCCATCTACATAATTTCTGAGGTAAATATAGTGATGTCTTTGGCAATAATTTACACAAAATTATGCGAAGATATCACGTCAAATAAGAAAAATTTTCATATAGGAACTTCATTTTGATCAGTCAGTTTGTATGACAGCTATATGTTATAGTGGTCCGATAAACAGTTCTAACATATAAGCAGCCTCTGAGGAAAAAAAGGACGTGTGCAAAATTTAAGATCGATAACTCAAACACTGAGGCACTAATTCGCGTTTATACAGCGAGATGGATAGAGCGACAAACATGGCTAAATCAACTCAGCTAGTCATGATACTTTATAGGGTATCCGACCTTTCCTTCTGGATGTTACATACTTCGTGGCAAACTTAAAATAACGAGGTATAAGAACTCATAAGTGCAATTTGGAGCTGACGTGTATTTGTCTACATATCATATATAGAATACCATATTTATATATGTGTATATATGCGTTTATGTATATGTTGATTTGTGTATATGTATATGTATATATGGATATGTTTGGCAGCTATGCATTTATTGCATGTATTTTGTTCTACAAGCAATTATTCTTCAGTTTTCATATAGCACCCTCAGGTTACGTATACGCCCCGTGCGCACCGACAGCCGCAATATCGCATATTGAGCAATCAACCGTTGCCGAAACTGAACTGTGTGCACCGTATGTATTCTATAAAGCGAGTGAAAATATGCGCGAAATATTTGAGAAATTGAAAAGCAGAAATTCGCTTTAAAAATAAAAAGAAATCGAGAAAAATACCGCCAACCAATATCATATGTATACAATGTAGGCATTTTCATAAAATCAAGCGACCGCACACACATTTTTGTTTTTATAACTTGCTATTTTTTCGTATTAATTTTTTTTTTTTTTTTTGACCAAACAGCAACTGCTCGCCTACACCAACAGACCAACAACAACGCGAGGCAGCGGCACAGCCTTCGGCGGCTAACAGCTCCTCGCGAAATAGCGGCCGCACCCGGCGACGCTGAAATGAATCACAGTCAACGCCAGCGGCTTTGGCAACATCACCCATACAACAACAGAAAGGAAAGATAAAATAAAAAACAACAACAAAAAAATTAACCACCGGCACTGAAACGCGCATAATACACAAACAAGCACGCAACGCCTGCTTGGTGGTTGTGCGTTGTTGCTTAATGGCCTGTTGCCACTTTTGACTATCTGCTGCAACACGTAGGTGGACTGCTGGCGCTGATTGCGAGTGTGTGCGTGTGTATTGGTGCATGCATGTGAAAAACAAGAATGTCTCAAATAAAAAGTTTAGATTTCAAATTAGATATGTTTATGATAGCTCACAGCAAAAACAATAGCAGCAGCAATTGCAACAACAAAAACAACGCTCTTTATCAAGACAGCGCCCACATACACTTACACAACCGCGCTCTCTACCCGTGTCACCGATAATCGCGCCAATCAACCGCCCACCACCCACCTGACCGCAGCGTTCGCCCGCTTAGCACCAACCAAAAGCTCACACAGCTACCCACCTGCATGCCTAATGGCAGCTGCTGTTGTCCCACTTACCCAAACGCTTGGCGCATACTGTGTCACATACAGTTTTGCTGCTCGCACACACGCTCTCTCGCGAAAAATGCTTGCACACGATCGCACGGCTAGCTGGCGGACAGCAGCTGACGCTGTTGTTGTTGCTTTGCGCAACTTATTGCATTGGTGTGCGTTGGGTAAAATGTAATTTTCCGAAAAATTTCCTCAACATAACGCACTGGTTGCTTGCTTGATCGTCAGTCTGTTTAGTCGAACCGCAGCATTCGCTCCCAACGTCGCCAGCTGCTCGGACTATCGTAGAGAGTTTAATTTTGTTTCTTTTCCCTAAGTAAGTTTACAGTACTTAGCTAAATTTGAGGCAAAAATTCATAAAGCCAAAAATCTATAATATAAAGATCCTAAGTAGTACTAGCTGCGAAGCATACAAAAATAGCATAAAAATTTTCGAAGAAGAAGTTTTGAAAAGTAAAAAAAAATTATGTCCAATAAATTTGTATTATCCTTGTGAGCATTTCAAGGCTTTGTGGTTGAATTGGACAAGCGTAAGAGTGAGTGCAAAGCGCTCGCAGTGAGGACTTTGTATAAATGCGCAAAGGATTTGCACACGAACTGAAAATATTATATAACGACACTGGACATTTCTGCGTATTTGCTGAATTTGTGCTTAGAAATTTTCGATTTGATAAAGAAATTTGTAAATTTAGAAATATTATGAACGCACGGTTTTCGCATACTAGTGACCTATTAAACTGAATTATGTGAATATTTTACTTTTTCTATGAAGAAAGTGTGTGTGTGTGTGCATTTGTGGAGTTACAACTGCGATTGAGCTGAAAAAATTGGCGCAGCGAAGGATAACGGGAAGAAAAAAAAAAAAAAAAAAAAATATATAGAACTGATAAAAAATAAAATTAAAAAAAATAATTAAAAAATTATATTAAAAATGTATAGTAATTGAAAAAAAAAAATAATATTAAAAATATATTCGAAAAATATTATGTAAAAACTGATACAAAATTGAAAAATTAACAAAATTTAAATTATGTACAAAAAATAAAATTGAAGTTTTATGAATTTTAAATTATATAAAAAAGTAAAAAATAAATAAAAAAATGAAAAATAAAATAAAAAAATTAAAAATATTAAAACTATAAAATAATAATTTTTTCATCATTTCAAGCATAACATATTGGAAAGTAAAAATATTAAAATTTGAAAAAGTTGTAACGGAGACAAAAAAAGTAAAGCTAACGGTAACTATTACAAATAATAAAATATGAAAAAATTTAAAGCTAAAAAAACTTTGTAAATTTGGTAAATAAAATATTTTTTATTGAAAATACAGAAAAAATTAGTAAAAAAGTAAGAAAAAGTAATAATTACAATTTTTAATAATTTTTTTTCCATTAATATTCACTTTAAAAAATTAATTAAAAATATTTGGAAATTTTTGCTGCATTTTTGGAACATTTCTGGCAACTCTACTTAATGAAAAAAAATTTAAAAGTTGTTTTTTTTTTTTAATTAAATTAATTAAAAAAGATATTAAATTTATTTATTTTAATGGAAAAAAGTATAATATTGTTAGTTAATTAATAGAAATATTTGAAAGAAAATTTAATAAATTTTTCAGGAATTAAAAGAAAAATATAAATTTTACTATCATTTATAAATATTAATAAAAATTCAACAAAACACCTCTTAAAAAAGTCTACTCATAAAAAACAATACACCGCAATACTGTATGCTCTATGCTCCTGCCACGCACCACAACGGTATCGCAACGGTATGCGATGCTGCGCATACATTTGGTGGCACGTCAGGCGCCTGAGATCTACATATGGCCAAAAATAGACATCGGGGCCTGAGCTCAGTGTGTTACATGATATACCGAGGCGATCAGTGGACCAATAGCGTACACACCAAACGAAACAGAAAGAGAAACAACAAAAACCAACAACAAAAATTAAACGAAAATACATTCAAAAGCGGCAACAGCAGCGAAATGAAAACTCAATTGAATGTAGAAGAAAAACTAAGTGCCAAGGAGAGCCAACAGCCAAGGCGAGCTACAACAAAATTATGTGCATACATAAGCACACATACGTACATATATACATAAAAACATATCCATATTCAAAAGTGAGGTAACATCACCAGAGCGCTTTGGCTGCAGCTGCTGCTGTCACTACAGCGATAAACACATATACAAACACGTATACATACATATCTGTATGTATATATGCATATGCGGCGTACAAAAGCACGCAATGGCGCAACAACAAAAAACGTAAAATAAAAATAAAAATATGTGTGAGTGAATTTAAAAATAAATTTCATGTTATACACACAAACACATGCATATATTTTATGTATACATATGTATACACGATATATGCAGTTGCCACCTTGGCAAAATGAATTGCGATGAAAGGACAGCAAGAAAACTATAAAAGAAAAATATGGAAAAAATCGAAAAAATAAGAAAAACAATAAGCACTACGAGGCAGCCATAAAAACTAATGAAAAAAGCAAATTTGCTGCATGGATAAGTGTTAAATATTGTATGTGCGTATGTGCTCGTAGAAAAAGCGATAAAAATGAGAGCAGCGGTTAAGACGCGCTAAATACGGAAATTTCGAAGCGATAAACAAATTGAAAATTGGAAATCATAAACTGGAATAACACACACACATACACACATATCTGGTACATAAAAACAATCACTGAAACACCCACACGTGCACACACACAAACACAGAAAAAAAAAGTAGAAAAAAAATTAGTTATAGGAAATAGAAGGCTAGAGATCGCATAAATATTCGCTCTTTTGCGCATGAAACTGAACACACGAAGCGCTTGCAGCTTTTCGTGGGCTAGTTCGGGTCCAAATTATGCTAGCGCAAGCCCTTGCAGATAGATTTAGCGAATGTCGTGCGTATATATGTATGTGTGTCGATCAATGCGTTTCGCCTACGCAATCAGCTATTTTTATTATATTTCTTGTTATTGGGTTTTACTACACAAATTCACACATACGCGCTCACACACAGGCGCGTTTAGACAGCAGGTATTTGCCGTTGTCATTTTTATTAAATTTGGAATTCAGCCATTTGATACTTGTGTGTTATTAAATTTAGTGACACACATATACAGATATATTTTATGTTATACATAAATATGCACATATGGGTATAATTCCAATGTGTAGAGCTTTTAGTGAGGCTAACAAAGCATTATTAAAAAAAAAAAAAATATTAAAGAGGCGAAGAAATTCCATTGGCCTAAATATTTTTGGGAAATGAAAAAAAAAAATATTTTTTAACAAAGTATTCGTAAAAACAAATCAAAGAAGCTCCGGCGCCTAAAATTATTATTTGTTTTTAAGCAAAAAAAAAAAAATCTGGGTAATTTTGTTAACAAAAACTCGTTAAAAATCAAAGAAATTCCTATGTTTGAAATTATTATTATTATTTTTTTTTAATTAACAAAAATATAAAATTTCTTTTGTCTAAGTATTTTTTTTTTGAAAATTAAAAAAAAATATTTTTTTTTTTTAACTGTCTAAATAATTTTTTTGGCCTAAATATATGTGAAAAACTATAAAAAAAATTGTAGCAAAGAATTCGTAAAAGATCAAAAAAATTCCTGCGCCTGAATTTTGTTTTTGTTTTTTGAAAATCAATAAACAAAAATATTTTTTTTCCAAGTAATTTTTTTTAACAAAGAATTCGTAAAAAAATCAAAGAAAATATTATTTTAATTTTCTTTGTAAGATCAAAATTAAATGTGTTTCTTTGAAAATTACAAAAAAATTAATAATTTTACTTTTAATAATTAATTTAATAATAATTTATTAAGTGTCTAAATAATTGTTTTTTAACAAAAAAAATCTTAAACAAAAATCAAAGAAACTATTTCGCTTTTTAATATTTATTTTAGGAAAAGAAAAAAATTATGGAAAATTGCGAAAAAAAAATAAAAAGTTTGTCGGAGTTTTTTTGAAAATCGAGAAAAAATATTTGTTGCTTTTTAATTTTTTTTAAAAAAATCCGAGAAATCTGAAAAAATGTTTCCAATAAATCTATTGACTCGAATATGAAGTCCTCTATTATTTCCATATTTTTGCTTGACGATTATTACTACACAAATTCAAATGATTAGTTCAAATACCCATCCCCTTACGCCTATATATTTCAGTTAACATACGTATCTTATTGATAATGAAAGCATATTTAGGGTATCTTTAAATAAGATGTTGAATTCTTCTTCTGAAGCGTAATATTCTATAGTGTAACAAACACTCTCGATGCCACTAATTCTGTTCAAATAAGATCATCTTTCATAAGCGCTGCCTTCAAGCCATAATGGCATTAAAAGAAAAAAATAAAAACAAAATCAGAAATTATATTTTCCCAACAAACAAGACGTCAGTAATTAAATATGTTCACATTTGTATGCTACTTTTCGAATAAACCCAAAAAACATTTCAGAAAACACCCCACCACAAGAATTTTCCACACCCACGCAATGGGTTATTTTCGCCGCTCAATGTCGAATCACCCGGTAAAAGTGTGAGCACACAACACGCATTTGCGCCAATTAACACAGAACCCAAAAGTTTACACCCACACTCATATATATATATATATATATATATATATATGTATATACACGCACACAAACGTAAACAGGTATGCGTGATATATCACCTGTGAAAAGATCAACTTATCAAGCGCTGAGTGCTTTGCTATGCGCATTTAATTTGTTATTACCCAATAACACTGAGCACTGTGCTTCCTGCTGCTGGCTCTCGCCTCCAACTCACCCACTCGCCCTCTCTCTCTCACTTTATGCACTCACTTTTGCGCTCTTTCGTGAAGCTTTTCAACTTGTGGAAATTCAATACGATCTATTTTTAAATATACAAAAAATATAAAAAAAAACATATTTTCCTCAGCAATGAATATTCAAGCGTTTGCTCGTGTTTCGGTGTGTGCGTGTTTCATATATGGATGTGTTTTAGTTGGTAGCTGTGTTATTTGCATAAGTATTATGCTTTGGCGCCGAATAAACAGCGACAAGTTATACAAAATCATATATAAAATCTCATTTATGCACACACTCAAGGGATTGAAACGAGCACACGCACGCACACACAGCCATCCAGAGATACACACACACGTGCATACGTAAACGAACTCATATAATTTTATAGAGAATACGTGAAAATATGTTTAAAATATTTATAAATGTATATTTGTGTGTGTGTATTTGTAAATATTCATGTGCTGTGATTTTCTGCCAACACAAGCACACACTCACACAAACACACACATGTATGCATAAATGCTGGCATGCAAACACATTTGTGGATCTGGGGAATATTTGATAATGAGCAGCAGCGCCAACAACAACAAGAGCAAACAACACTGTTGTCGCTTCGTGGTTGGATTTCCTTTTGTAGTTGTAGTTGTATGTGTATTTGGTTGTATGCATGTGTGCGCAGGTATGCCTGGTTTACCGTTTATTTTCAAATGTGACGCGTTAGCACAAAACTTTTGATAGCAAATATTTTAGAAAATTTGCGAAATTTGTTTACTTTGCTTGTCTGTTGCCGCCGGCGTAAATAAAACAAATTAAAAATGCATTCAAACGAATTTCGCCAACCATTTCGCTGAGCAAACTGCGAGCATATGCAAATATCCATATGTACCATGCATGTATGTATGAGGGTGTGCATAGAAGTTGCTTCTGAAAGTATGTGAATTTCTCGCCTCGAACAGCTAGCAAGCGTTCGGTCGTTTTTGGCTTGACTTTTATGCGCGAAATATGCACTTTATATGATTGCTTTCATTTATTAAAATCTAGAAATATATGTTTGCGGGCGCGTGAGGTAAGCAAAATTGTGGTTAACAAAACTGAGTTTGCTTTTATGTGCCACAGGTCATTATGGCTATGCTTAAAAGACTCAGTATAAATTATGGAAAATTATTTTTAAAGAGTTTCGCGCTTCAATAGACGGAATGGAGGTTTCCAATTGGATTTTTAGAGACAGCATAAAATGCGGTTTCGTAAGTGTTTTGGTTTTTCAGGCTTCTGGTAGAAGGGAATTAGCGGAAATTTCTTCTCATTCCCCATTAATATATACAGTTGAACTTCTTTAACTTGAAACACCAAAATCCACATAAAAACTTCTAGTTAAAGAGACTTCGAGTTATGGTATGAAATTTGACTTCTTTTTTCAACTCAAGAGTTCGAGTTATGGAGAAATTCGAGTTATGGAAATTCAACTGTAATTGAAAACCGATTATAGCAGTTATATGGCAAGTGCGCCTTAAAGCATACTAAGCCAACAGAAAATCACTGTTCTATCAACAATATATTGCAGCAATAATCACCAGTGTTGTTCTTAGCCAAATAACTATAATTTTTGTTTCGAACATAAAAATTTTACATACCTTTTTATATCCGGGGTTTTAGGTTATTGCCTTTTACGATTTCTTAGTTCTCATCAAAACGGTATTTTTACATGTGAAGATTGTCATAGTAACTTTTAGACATTATAAGGTTAACTAACATATGTTTTTTTTTTTATTTTTTGAATTCGATTTGATGTCTAAAAGAGAAAAGAAAATAGTCTAAAAATTAGTATAAAATCTGAAAAATAACTGATAACCACTTATTAATTAAAAATATGTACAAGCAAAAATAATTCTTCAAAGTCCCGAAATATTTCGGGACTGTTAAATTTAAATCCCGAAATTTCGGTTTTTTAAAAAAAGTTCAGGTTTAGTCAAAAATATGTACAAGCAAAAAGAATCCCTCAAGTCCCCAATATTTTCGGGATTCTTAAATTCAAATCCCGAAATTTCGGTTGTTAGAAAAGTTTAGGTTTAGCCAAATATTTCAAGCAAATATATTTCTTCAAAGTACGAAAATGTTCGGGATTGTCAAATTCAATTCCTGAAGTTTCGGTATTAATGAGAATGGCAGCAAAAATATAATTCAGAAATAATTTATTTTCATATAAACAAAGTTTTTCTTCATTTCTGTAGTAAATCCACATATTTATTATACTTTCATTATCGAACTAAAATCACGAAATTTCGGCACTAATTAGGGAGGGAAAAAATATGATGCAGAAAAGCAATTAGTATCATAATTGCATATAAAAACTAATTTGCTTCATAATTCTGTTTCTGTAGTTAAAACACATATATTCAGTTTCTCAACTACAGAAACAGATTTGTGAAGAAAATTAGTATTTCGTATGATGATATGATATATAAAACTGAAATATGGTCATACGTACAGTACAAAATAAATAATGTAAATGGAAATAGCTAACTGTTTTTCTTCGTAACGCGGTTTCTATAGTTAGTATATTGGATTCTGTTTCTGTTTCTGTTTTTATTTCTGCTGTTTATCGCTATGTAAATCCATTTTGTTTGTGTTTTGAGTTATGATGTGAAATAATTCATTGCATAAACTATCATTGTTTACTCAGCCCAGTAGTCGGAAAAGTATATATGACTTATTTTTGTGTTGTCCAATTGAGGTTCTGGTTATATTTAGATAATTTTTAAAGCGTAAATCTTTGTTTAAAGCTGTTAAATTGCTTGAAATCAGAGCGTATGCCCGTTTAAAGCAGATTTATCTTTCTTTGTTCTCAATATTAAATATTCTGCTTTCTGTTGTATATATACGAAAATAGTGCTGAAGTGCCTATTTGTGAAAGTAAAAAACAAAATAAAATGTTAAGTAAACGACAAAAAATAGGAAAAAATTGAAATTTTATTTGAAAGAATTTTATTATAATTTTATATATTTTTTAAAAGCAATAAAAAACGCATTTTTGTGCAAATTCGCAAACGAAACTTTTTTATTTGATTCTGTAATTTTTTTATTACAAATTTTTTAAAAATTTAATTTTTTTTTATTCTGTAAATTTCTGTTTATTCTACAACCACAATTTCTTGAAAATGCCACTTAAAAAGCAACTTGAAACACCAAAATCTCTATTGAATATGAAATATCGAAATTTATTTTCAAGCAAACAAACTTTTAAAATATTAATAAACTTGAATTCAACTCAATTTAATGCAATTTAATCCTTACACTCAATGCCAACACACTTTAACCGAAATTCTCTTTGCTTTGCAGGTTTCTTAATCCCAAACCATAACCATGTCCGATGAAGAGGAGTACACGTAAGTAAACCATATGAGTGGCTAGCAAGGGTATACGAACATGGAAATACAAGTAAAATAGCAACCACAAAGTGAATTCAGATATTTTTGGAGCGAGCAGCACTTAAACGAATTAAAACAAAAACAAACAGACAATAGCAAAAATATACAAATAACAATACATATATGTATACATATGTGTGTATAAAAATTGTATGCAAATAACAGTTGAATAACACATATATCACAGGCGAGTGATTAAAAGAGCTGGCAATTACTCGCACTGAGCAGTTGAGCAAATAGTTGATTTAAAAATTAAAATAAAAGAAAAAAGCGAAACACTTTAATATACAAATTGCTTTGAATTGAAACGTAAAATAGTTCAACAAGCTATACACACAAACAAATATATATAAAATTGCATACATATGTATTAGTTGAAGCTAAATTTTCAATATTCACTTTTATATATACATACATATATATATATGCACGTATACTCCTGGTGCGACGTGGCGTATACGTAACACGGCACTTCTGACTGCTGCTGTTGTATGTAGCAATATTTCAAAAAGCCATAAAACAATATTAAAACACGAAAAAAGTCATTGAGTTTGTTTCGAATTCACATTTGTGCATGTGAATTGCAAAATTTGTTTGTAAATTATTTTCATAATCAAATTTAATACAGGTATTTTAAAGGAATTGAATTTATCACTTCCTGTTACCGGCTAATTTCACACAAACATATATATTTTTCTGAAGTTAAATATGCGCGCAAGGGTTATATGATATTTTTCGTTGATAGTTTATGAATTTATTTATAGTTTAATAACGATAAAAATCAACGCAGCTAATAAGTCATTCATTCACAAGAGTTACATATGTGTCGGATATATGAGATTTATTTTTTTTTTTATATAAAAATAAATATTTTTACGAAAAATTAATTGCATGTTCATAGAGCTAAGGAATAAATATAAATAATTAATTTTCCAATGCAAAAAATATAGAAGAAATTTAAAAATGAAATAGCAGTACTTCTTCTGAAATCTTTTTTTTTTGTATAAAAAATATATTTTTAATACAAAAAACTAAATTAACGGAATAAAAAAAATAAAATTTAAAAATGTATTTTTTAATAAAATAATAATTAAAAAAAATATTAAATTAAAAAATTAATATTTTTTTAATAAAATGAAAATTCAAAATAAATAATAAAATTAAAAAATAAATATTTAATAAAATAAAACCGCAAAAAATACTAAAGAAATTCGAAAATATGCATTAGTTCTTCTGAAATATTTTTTGTTGTATAAAAAAATATTTTTAATAAAATAAAAAAAAGATAATAGAATAAAAAAATAATTAAATAAAAAATATATTTTTAAATAATTTAAATTTAATTTAAATTAAAAAATATGTTTTTTAATTAACTAAAATTTCCAGAGAAAAAATAAAAATAAAAAATACTTACTTTTATAAAATAAAAATATAATTAAAAAAAATAAAATTAAAAAATATATCCTTTTTTAGTAAAATAAAAATTCCAAAAAAATAATAAAATTAAAAAATATATTTTTAACACAAAAAAATTAAGAAAGTAAAATAAGCAGTAGTTCTCCCGAATTATTTTCTTAAAAAAAATTATTTTATGTCAAAAAATATTTTATTATATTGTACTATTTTAGCAAAAGTATAGCACTCGCCCACAATTTACACCACTTATTGTTAATAAGCAAATTGATTTCATGTTTTTTTATGTCATTGTTTATCTCTCTTCACATGTACCACTGTGTTTGCACCGTTATATAAACCACAAATAAAAACAACAACACACATACAACAATTTACGTACACGTTACCACGTTTGTTCGCCCATTGAATGTCGATCGTTTTGTACAACCGACCGCCCGTCCACCTGATCGTATTGCCCGTCCCACCTACATTACGAAAAACAAAATGTTTGAATGTATGTGTGCAAAAAAATATACACATCAAATCTACAATTCACACGAAACGTATACATACATATATGTATTCGCATGTACGTCCAACGCCCATTCTGCCATGAACGCTATAGTTCCGAAGAGGAGGAGGAGGTTGTCGAGGAGACCAAAGAGTAAGTACTTCAAACTCATAAAAACCAAAAAAAAAAGAATGTATAAAACCATTTTATTGCACTCAAAAGAAATACATACACATACATACTCATTTGGTTGATTGCAATGGCAAATGAATTGGAAAAAAACAAAAAGAGAAAGAAAAAATAAAAAATTTACTCATAACTGCATCCTTCACACACTCACTTCGTTACTTACTTTAATTAACCATTTCGTATTTCAAAATTATTTTTATGCTAAAAACGTATACACTACAAATTAATTTGATTTTATAAAATTAATTAATATTATATAGCAAAGTTCTGAACAATTGCAAATAACGAAGCAGGCAAATTGCTGAAAATTTGTTTTTTTCGAATGAAATGCGTATTATTAAATTAGAGAAATTATAATTATTAAATTAAATTAAATTAAAAAATATAATTAATTATTTTTTTAATTTTTAATAATTAAAAGAATTATTATTTTTAATTAAACTACATAATTAGTGAAACAAAATATTTCGGTTAAAAAAATTAATTATTAAACTAATTACAAAAATTAAATATATAAAAATTAACAAATAAATTAATTAATTTTTCTTATTTTTTTAATGAGAAATAAAAAAAATAAGTTTTTACATTCATTAAAAAAATATGTACAAAAAGTTAATTTGTATAAATTAAAAAAAATTATTTAAATTTAAAAATTAATAAGTAAAAAAAATTATTCCGTTTATGGAAAATTAATTATTAAATAAAAAAATTTAAAAAAAAAATTATCTTTTAATTAAATTTTATATTCATCAAAAAAAATAATAGTACAAAAAGATACTATTTATTAATTATCAAAAAAAAACTTAAAAAAACTGTTTTTAATTTTTTAATTAATTACATTAATTTTTTTATTTATTAATGATTAATAAAAAAATATATTTTTACAAAATTTTTTGAATTAATTAAAAATTATAAAGCTATATTAATTTAAAAATTTAGTTTTTAGTTAAAAACTTTTTATTTTTTTTTTTTTAATTTTAAAACAACAATAAAGTTAAAAGTACTTTCGAATATTTGAAGAAATGTAAATTTTCGATCATATTTTGCAATCTTTCAGAGCTTTTGTATTCGGAACACACAAAAAAATAATATAGTAATGATTATCAAAAAAATTAAAAGGAAAAAAGCAATTTTAACAAAATTGTTAGGAATGCAAAATTGTTAGATTTCAAAAAAAAAGCATAGGGCAACAACAATAATTATGAATAAGGATTTCAATTTTTTTAGTTATTCCAAGGCAAATATGCCTTTTGTGAAGAAAATTGCTAAAATTTCAAAAACAAAAAAAAAAAAAATCCACAAAATTTGCAAAATCCACAAATTTAAAATTGGCTGAGGTTTTTTTTAATTGGCGAGGCAATTAAATACTGAAAAATAATGACAAATCGAATTAGATTACAAACTTTTATTGAAAAAATAAACTAAAAAGCACTCTAACTGCAAATGAGAAATGCAAAATTCAAAAATCGACGTACAAAATCAATAAAATTAAAAGCAGCAATTGCAAATTGAAAATATAAAAATTCGCTCAGACTGGAAAAATTAAATTTAGATACCAAAAGGTAGCCCTAGCAACAGTAACTATTGCTTAGAGCTGAACAATTTAAAACAAATCAAATGCAAATGAACCAAAATTGCCTAAAAGCGATTGGCAACGCTGCGCTGATGCAATATAAAAACTATTAATTTGCAAACAAGCAACAACAAAAAATTTACTAAACAAGTAAAACGAAATGCCAAGTGGCAACCAAACAATTCGATTGTTCAAACTACCTACTAGACCCAAACAAATAATTTTCAATTGAAAAAACGAAACAAAAAAGAAATTGTTAACAACTACATACTTCTAACGGAAAATGGCAAAACAAATCAGCAACAACAAATTAATTTCTTACTAAATTCATACGAATTTGAAAACTTCTATTGACTCTGCTATCTACTTGTACTTCCTACCATTACTCCACTCTTTAACGCTCTTTCACAACTCTCTACTACGTACTACTCGTAAACTCACTCTACTACTCTCTAAACCACTTTGTACGTATCTTGTATGTATATGTCTCACACGTATGTATGTATGCTCTTACTGCTACTAGCACAGCAAAATCCACCAACTAAAGCATTTAGTTTGAAATTCTTATAACAAAAATCTGGACATTTTGCGAAATTTGCCATTTCGTCAGCGACGCACATACATACATACCTAGAAATCAACTTGAATATGTAAAATGTACATATTTACATATGCACATGTATTTGTGATACCTGGGTGTGAAGCTGAAACTGAACAAAAAATGTTTTTCCTTTGTTTTTTTCTCTTTTTTCTTTCTTTTGTTTCTAATTGCAGGAAGTAAGTAGAGAAAATCCCTAAAATGCAAGAAAAATGACAAAAAACCAATGAACAATAAACAGAGTATACAAGCAATATGCGCCACAAACATACACACTTACACACAAACGCGTTTAGTTTTAAGTGTTTGCAGAGCTGCGTTAATTACGAGTAGATGAGAGGACAGTAAAAAAAAAATTTAAATTAAAAAATAAAAAAAAAATTTAAATTAAAAAAAAAAAAAAAAAAATTTAAAAAATCAAAAGAGTTAAAAAATTAATTTTAATTGATTAATTTAATTTAAAAAATTAAAAAAAAAAAATATTTTTAATTAAAAATTAAAAAAAAATTACACACTAGTGTAAAAAAAATAAATTTTTAATTAATAATTAAAAAAATTTATAAATATTTAATTTTTAATTAAAAAAAATTAAAAAAAATATTTTTAATTAAAAATTAAAAAAAAATGTATACGATAATGTAAAAAATTTAATTTTTACTTAATAATCAAAAAAAAATTTAAAAATAATTAATTTTTAATTAAAAAAAATCATCATCAAAAATTTAAAAGCGTTGAAAATATAATGAAAATTTATGTAAAAATCCCCAAACAACTACTCTCATATATGCACTTGAAACGAAGTAGCATACTTCTAGGCGTCATAGTGCACTTTTGAGCTATCAATGTAGCAGTTTTCAGGAAATTGTTATTTTTTTATGAATGCAATTGAGTACAGCGTTACCACCATAAATTTTCGCGTCTTTATATATGTACATATATTTGTATATATACTTATAGCACACCAAATATACATACATTCGAAAATATATACATATATGCAACTAGCGAAACTTATTGTAAATATGCAAATCATTAAAGAACAGCGCCGTTAGCAACAAACTAGATTATTTTTCAGCTAATTATTATGCATTCTACAATGAATTAAATACTTAAATGAGATCATACGATTTTTGTTTGAATTAAAGCAGCATAGTAAATAAGGAGCATACAAAAGCGCTTGCCAATTTTACAAAACAAAAATCAACGAAAAACAACAACAACAAAAATCGAATTTGTAAAAACCGTTACGAAGCGTAAAAGTAGCGCACTGTTTTTTTTCTTTTGAGTTATTTTGAGACACATCTATTTTTGGCTCGTTTGCATAGTTTCCTTACTTTTTTTCGAAAATAGTTTTAGCTTTGAGTTCAAGCATTCGTTTGTTTATATATATACATATATGCATAATATTTACATATATATTTATATATAGTACATATACATATACGTTGTATATACAAACATACATTTCAATACATTTACATAACTCTCTTTATATACTGTATATTTACCACGTATATATATAACACATTTTTAAACAAATATTTGTTTTTTTTATATTCTTTCTTTTCGTCAACGTTTACCTTTTTTGTATTGTTGCGTGTGTGCGTATCTTGCAAACTCATGCGATTTTTTGTAAATGAATACGCCAAATTTAAACAAATGTAAAAAAACAAAAAAATTATTTGAAAAAAATGAAACAAAAACAACAAATACGTTTGTGCTAACACGCAAAAAATGTTGAAACACATCACCAAATAAATCAACCAACCAACCACACATCCTTCACTGTGGATATGCCAAAAACAAAAAAAAAATATATTATGAAATTAAAAAAACAATTTTTGAAAATTAAAACAAAAAAATGTTGCAAATTTTATATCACACACAATTCAATCCAATCAATCCATCCACAAACTGTTTGCAAATGCCTCTTATGAAAACGTAGAAAGCCACCTCAAACACCAGCCGAGTAAGTGTTAGAAAATAAAGCAAAAAAAAAATGTTTATAAATATTTTTAGTATTTTTTAATGTTGTGAACTCACCCCACGCCAAATTGGCTGCAAGTGAAGCGCTAAAAGCAAATTAAGCGAATCAAAAAAAAAAACCGTGGCAAACAAAAATAAAAAACTGTTGCAAAAATTGTTGCACAAACTACCAAATTACACTACAAAAATTAAAAAAAAAATTCAGAAATTCCACCAAAAATTTATTTTTTTCAGACACGACTTGCTGCACGTACTCTACCCAGGCAAATAAATTTAAAGTCAGCTGAACTTCGCTTGCAGCCATGTAAAATTTCCTTTCGCCCAAAAGCCACAATTCCTTTGTTTGTTTTTGTAATTTTGCTTTATGTGTCATTTGTTGTGTGACCTAAATCCTCGCTAGCTACCCCCAAACCAATATAAGTGCAAAATAATTTTGTTTAGTTAGTTAATTTAACCATTTTTGTACTCACCCTAAAACGGTAATGTTTGAGTGTTGAACCAACAAGCAACAAAAAACAAGCATAAGCAAAAAAAAAAAATTCAACAAAAAAAGCAAAACAAATAATAATAAAAATAGCCAGCTATAAACTGCCCATTCGTCATCCATGTTATCAATGTGCATTTAGTCTATTTATTATATGGCATGCAACAAGGCCTGCTCGGCTCCATCTTGTACATACAAACACATACACATTTTAGCACCGAATACTTAAGGCGATTTTCGGCTCTGAGCTGCACTAAAGTTGACAGCGCACAGCAAAAACAAAAATTGCAAAAAATTATCATTCACATCAACTAGTTTTTGTAATCGTAGCATCAAAATTCTGTGTTGTAATTGTATGTAGATATGTATTTAATGCGTACTTCATGTATGTGTTTATATTGATGTTGTTATTGTTATTGCATTACATTTGGTGTATCGTAGGCACGCATTTCAAAAAGCTATCTTAGGCCTTTTCATTCCGAAAAATAGCAAAGACAAGTCAATAAATGTCATTCATGTCAAGTCAAGATCATTACTTTATATACAAATATGTAATCATTATTTTAACTTGACGATTTATGTAAGTCTCAAGGGATGACAGTTCAACTGTTTGTTACGGAAGCGGTGCTGAGAGTCAAAAATAATAAGCTTCAAATTCATTGATTTTATTGTCAAAATTACATAGGTAATTAAATAGCGCCCTCGCTGCATCAGCAATACATGTAATGATTACATAATAGTAATCTTATACAACGAAAATGATTAAGTTACTAAAAAAAATGCATAAAAAAGGAATTTCAATTGTATGTAAATAAAATGTAATTATTTACATGTAATCAAAAAGTAATTATAACTATATTAATGTAATCTTAGACAATGAAAATTATTAAGAAACTAAATAAATCAAAAACAAAAAAGAATTTTAATTGAATTTAATTAAAATTTAATTATTTACATGTAATCAGAAAGCAATTATAATTACATCTACCATTATAATAATTAAAACTATTAAGGCAGTAAAACAATTTACAAAAAAATTTATAATTTTAATTGCATCTAATTTACTAAATGTAATTAATTACATGTAATCAAAAAGTAATTATAATTACAGAATGATTACATATTTTCAAATTTTTACAAATATATACGTGAAATTCATCTCAACGTAAAAAAAAAAAAACATGATTATGTTGTTTATTACTTTTATGATTACATTTTGTAATTAAATGTAGTAGTCTACGTTAGAAGATTTATTAAACTGCAAACACGTACAGATAGTAATGTAATTACAAATAAATTTCAAAAATTAAAAAGTTTCTTCATATTAACTTTGAAATAGAAGTAAACATCAACCTTATAAGCAAATCAAATGCTGTAATTATTACATGTAATGATAATATTGATTAATTTTCCAATTTTTTTAAGCGCCACAAAAAACGGCAAATTATAAAGAAATAATAGTAAAGTATGTTCAAATACATTTTTAATTACAAGTAAACATTATCATTACAGGCAATTGCAAAATACTACAATCATTACATGTAATGATTACTATATTGATATTGATTACTTTTACAACTATTGTTGTAAAATAGTAATTTATAATTTTGAAATGATTACCAGTAATTTATAATTATGTAATGATTACTGGTAATTATTATTATAACGGCAATAACAAAGTAATGATGATATGCTACGGTAAAACATTACCACCAAACTGTCATCCCTGTGAACAGTAATTTAATTACATAAATTTGTAATTACAAAATTTTTTAAGTAAATGTAATCAAGTATAAACTCATACACTCAATAACATTTTGAGTTCTTTCCATAATTTATTTAACCATTGCATTATATGTGTTCACTAGTAAGCTATATATTATATGACATACGATGACACTACTCACATATACTCATATTTAAGTATACTTACTCTCTTACTACTTTTGTACGATGATCAATACTAAATGTATTTGAAAACCAAATGTTACAAAACTATTTTAGAATGTATATTTAACAGAATTTAAATGCCTTACTCTCAACTACTCTCTTATACTTTTAAATGTGAGCTCGTAAAACCGCTATTTTACCTCGCTCTCTCACCTATTTAATAACTATTAAAGGCACTGTAAAAACAACAACTAATTTATTATTTTTTTCTCTTTCCCCCACTCTTTCTCTATACTTGTTTGTGCGGTACACTTAACAGAGGTGAGGGTGATCCAGAATTCATTAAGCGTCAGGATCAAAAGCGCTCCGATCTCGATGAGCAACTGAAAGAATACATCAATGAATGGCGTAAACAGCGTGCCAAGGAAGAGGATGAGTTGAAGAAGCTCAAAGAAAAACAGGCCAAGCGCAAGATCTCACGTGCCGAAGAAGAACAAAAGATGGCGCAACGCAAGAAGGAAGAAGAAGAGCGTCGCGTACGTGAAGTTGAAGAGAAGAAACAGCGCGAAATCGAAGAGAAGCGTCAGCGTCTCGAGGAGGCCGAGAAGAAGCGTCAAGCTATGCTGCAGGCCATGAAGGACAAGGACAAGAAGGGACCCAATTTCACTATTGCCAAAAAGGAGGCAGGCGTGGTAATCCTTTCATTCTAATGCAATGCCTTATACTTATATGTGTTCCCTTGTTTTGTTTCTTCTCTTCCTATTTGCCGCTCTTACGCTATCCATGTCTCTTTCCATTTCCATCTTTATCATAAACTATCACTATCCACAACTTCTAAATTCACTGCCAAAAAACACACATTGGCTAAACGTATTTGAAAATCAAAAAAAAATGAAAATTTTATTTGATATCCAAATTGGAAAATATTGTACGTGAAAAATTAACAAAATCAAATCTTCCGAACCCACTCACAAACTCCAATAACCTCTTTGCTTGACTCACTGACCCATTACCTTTCAATAATCCCATGCCTTTACCGCACCCAACAACTTTTCTCTGTGTCTTTCCTTTGTTATTTCGTCAACTTTGCACCAAAAACGCAAATGCTTCTGTTGTTGTTCGATTCTACAACAAAAACGAAAACAAACACAAACTTCACAAACACTCTTTCGTGTTTATCTTTCTATCTTTCACTTTTATTTACGCTTCACAATTTACTTCTGTATTACACCCGACTCTCTATGGTCCATGCCATACTTCGGTCTTTATGGTCAACGCGATTATGCTACTGTGTGTTTCATCATCAAAAACCACCGCAAAAAAAAAAATCGAAACAAAACAAAAACCAAAAAAATCATATAGTTGGGACTCTCATCCGCTGCCATGGAGCGTAACAAGACTAAGGAACAATTGGAGGAGGAGAAGAAAATCTCTTTGTCGTTCCGCATCAAACCTCTGGCCATTGAAGGTTTCAACGAAAGCAAATTGCGCGAGAAGGCCCAAGAACTGTGGGAACTCATCGTCAAATTGGAAACTGAGAAGTATGACTTGGAAGAAAGGCAGAAACGTCAGGATTACGATGTGAGTAGACAAGCATATGAAAACTTTTAACAAGAAACAAAAAGTGAAACTAAATTTCGTAATTATTTATGCAGTTGAAAGAATTGAAGGAAAGACAGAAGCAACAGCTCAGGCACAAAGCCTTGAAGAAGGGTCTCGACCCTGAGGCTTTGACTGGCAAATACCCGCCCAAGATTCAAGTCGCCTCCAAATATGAAAGACGTGTAGACACACGCTCATATGACGACAAGAAGAAGCTCTTCGAAGGTGTAAGTATCTTAATTCTAAGAAAACTCATAAAAACTGCTACATTTATTTACTTGTGGGTAGTTCAAGGGGATGATATTTATTGTAAAATACGTTATAAGTCTATAGTTATGAATATATTTTATGTATTCTTCCACGAAGGGTTATAATACGCTTTTCAAAGAGGCACTCGAAAAGCGCTGGCAAGAGAGGCAGGAAAGATTTACGTCGCGAACCAAATGTAAGAATACAAATCGGTTGTGTGACTGCCGAAGCTGAGACCTTATACCAACATGCCTATTCATTTACCATGACCAAGGCTTGGCGTGGGGTCTCATTTCTGCAGTAGCCTGTCCTTTATGTATTTGTCAATGTTGTGTTCGAAGAAAAATTAACAAAATAAATTGTTTGTATGTGTGAATTGTTCTCACAAGAAATGCGCACATAGTTTGAGTGCGCTATGAGTGTAATCACTGGAACATGTTAGTATTAACAATACTTTTATACTAAATTTCTGTTACTCCATCATCAAATAATGAACGAAACATACACAAACCCTACAAATAGTAAACGATAGCGTTATTTGATTGGCATTAAAATGTAAAGAGGAAAAACACACGCTGATTGGTTGTTCCAAATAACAAGCGCTCTTGAGCTCACTCGAAATCACTCACTCACTCAAAATGTTGAGAGTGCAGTGAGCGTACTGCTACTTAGTATTGTAGGAATCACGCCATCTCTAGAGACTTGCACTCTTGTCGCAAGTATTTACGTTATTTACAAAAAAATAAGATTATGAAAGTAAATTTTTTGAATAGGACATAACGGTAGTTTTAGCAGTTACTTTAAATTGGTATTTCTACAAGGTAGACATTTTTACTCGAAACTTTTTCTCCACACTTAAATCATGTATACCCACATTGTTAGTAAATTATATATTTATGCATATAAGGTCTACCTTGAGTCAAACACATCCTAATACATACTCCTTAAGCATTCTACTACAATCATTGTCTTTCTCTCTCTCTCTTTTTGCTCAATTTCACTTGAACTTGGATTTTATGTATGCATTTGTTACGTGTTCCGTTATCGTCTGCATCCAAACGTAAACCACAAACACAAACAACAATAACATAAAACACATGTGGCCAATAGGGCTGGGAAGAAATCGGCAAGGAGGTGAATGAGAAGATCTGGAACGAGAAGAAGGATCAATACTCAGGCCGCCAAAAATGTACGTATGCAAAAACAAAAAAAAAAAAAACAACAAAAAAAAATATGTTAACAACAAGCATAGATGCCTAGAACTTGCAGATTTTTTACACTTCAATACAACTCTGAAAACTGTTGCTCAATGTTTTGTCTTTTTGGCTAATAGTTAACTGGTTGTTAACCAAAAATTTCATGCGAAATATTTGCTTTTTGACTAAACGCATTATTTGTTTTTGCAAAAAACCGTTACTGATTGTTATTTTTCTTTTTCTTATCCTTGCAATGTGCAGCCAAACTGCCCAAGTGGTTCGGCGAACGACCAGGCAAGAAGGCCGGCGAACCCGAGACACCCGAAGGCGAGGAAGATGCCAAGGCTGATGAAGATATCGTCGAAGATGAAGAAGAGGTCGAAGAGGAGGTCGTCGAAGAGGAAGATGAGGAGGCCGAGGAAGAGGAAGAAGAGGAGGAGGAAGAAGAAGAAGAAGAGGAGGAAGAAGAAGAGGAAGAAGAAGAAGAAGAGGAGGAGGAAGAGGAGGAAGAAGAATAAATTAATTTAACTACATTTAATAAAATTTAAAAACAAAGAAAATAGTTATTATTAGCTTATTCGATCAACCAACAAAATAAAACACAAAAAAAATCCAAAAACATATATATAACGAGCGAATATCAGAAGAAGAAGAAGACGCAGTAAAAAGAACATATTTAAATGTGGAAAACTGCTGAAATTGTCAAAGTACCTCTCTCACTCGAATTCGAATTTAAACTCACTCTGACACACTCTCGACTGATTATTCACTCACTCGAACACTCACACAATACAACAACAACAACAGTGACAACATGACGGCATTATCGCTCGCTCTCTCTCTGTCTTTTTTTTATATATAAATATATAGCAACTCAAGAACAAGAAAACACTGAGAAAAACAACAATTGTTTAAATTTGTTTGTAATAAATCTTTGAAAATGAGATGAAAATCTTAAAGCAGACTTAATATGATAATTACATACACATATATACATATATATATCTGTCACATATTTATATATATAATTATATATAAATATTTTATGTTCACGTAGCAGGAAAGGTTGTTATAGGCACAACAACAACAATATACAACTACTTATAATAATATTTATAAGAGTGTAAACAGCAAGCAAGCAGTAACTAGAACATGATTACATAACACCTCTCTCTTAAATATTCCTTTTCATTTAAGATATTTTAATTTTTTCTTATTAAAAAACAAAAAGTAAAAAAATAATAATAAATTATTTTTGAAAACCAAAAAACCGAAAACTAAAAAAAACCAAAACAACAAAGCGAAAAAGCGTTGAATTTTTGCAAAAGCAAAGAGAGCAAAAGCAGAATTGAAAATCGGGTTGCCACAAATAGTAAAGAGATAGTAAAGAGAGATGACCCTCCAGAGCGCCGCTGTGCCACTGAGCATTACTCAACTATTCAAACGAGCTACTTTCACGTCCCTGACTATTGAGCACATATTTATTTGCTTTAAAAATGTGACTACCAAAAATTTGTACTCAACTCCTAACCTAGGAAACCAGTTATCATTCGCAGCACTCTTTTGAGCGCAGGGCTTTCCTTTTACATTTCCATGAACATTTTTTACGGCTATTGAGCTGCGTAATTGAGTGGTCAAATTTAGTGTTAATAATGAGGGAATGAGCAAATACAAAAATTACAACAAAAGTCAAAGCAAAATGGCGGAAAAAACCTGCGCTGCCGCTCAAAGGACTAAACTGAAGCGTAAAATAAAAGCAAGTCGCTTTTATCGCCAAAGTCCACAGCAGTTATACAAAAAGGATTAGCAGCAACATCATGCCAGGCATACAAATGAGAACAAAACAAAAGGATCGGCGGGTATTTCGTAGCTGACTGTCATTGCTGCTAGTGTGTGTGCGGATATGGTAAGCTCGTTGGATTTCTGGCACACATCAACAATGCTTATCACCAAATGAAAATCAAACTGACAGTCAGTATAAATTCCACAATTTTAGCTTTGACAAAGTGTCTGCGTAATCATACAACAGTACATTTACGTAGGCTTAGTAGAACAGTGGCACAAAATGGCCTCAAGTTCTGGCGCAACACGCAAAAAAAAAGAGCCATCGAACTTTTGTTTATGCGATATAATAATGTGGTACGCTTTAGACTAACCACAAAAGATAAGACCTAAGACCCAGCTCTCAAGCTGCCCGACTTATGTATAGCTGCGAAGATTGCTTTTAGTTTGAGGGAAGCTGAGTATTCTTATATAAAGTACCTACATATACATATGTATATTATAGATCTTGTCTCAAGATTTTTCACACTCAGTGTAAGTCACAAGTAGTTCAGTAAGTCTTTTCTTTGAGTAGGATTCGCATTTCCCTAACTCTTAGGGTTGTAATCACTCGGTAGTCAACACAAGCTTTGAGCATATTTTTTAATTTAAGTATATTGCTTCCAGTGTGGCAGTAACGTCAAGTAAACAAAGTAAGAAAAATTACCATATATTATATTAGGATATTAAGACCAACGAAGGGTCTGGATCAATTTCATTTATTTTTGGCAATACAAAAACCATGCTTGAGATAATATTTTTGTCCTTTATTTAAAAAAAAGTCAACTAGAATAACCAAAATATAGGGGTTCAGTTAATGCATGCCCGAACTTCAACCATTTTCAGTACAAACCTGAAGCAATCTTCTAAAAATTTCTATTGGAAGCTCTAAAGTTATTATATTTGGTATAATGGGACTAGAGAAATTATTGAAACGATTTCATACAATTCTATGACCAGGCCACATTATTGTCAGGATCGTTTGTGAATTTCGTTACATTAAGATACCTTAAAGATTATGTTTACTGTAAAGTCGGCGATAGTCCAACTTCAAGCTGGAAAGGGGTAATGCTTGAAAATTCTGCGAAAAGATGCGCGACTAACAAAAGGCTTAAAGACCGGAGCATACCCCCAGAGGTGATCTAGTGACTGATGTCCAGAATATATTGAAATTACGAAGGGAACACTTCTCCAGCACCAGGAGATGGTGAACCTGATTACCCAATCGGTGACGATCATTGCCTGACCATGAAGAAGTTTGAATAGCGGCGGGGGCCGTAGGATTGCCGGCCGAGCTATTCAAACACGGCGGCGCAGAACTGATAAGGAGCATGCAGATTCTTTGTAAAATATGGTCGGACGAAAGCATGCCCGACGATTGGAATTTTAGTGTGCTCTACCCAATCCACAAAAAGGAGACCCCACACTCTGCGCCAACTACTTTGAGATAAGCCTCCTCAACATCGCATATGAGGTTCTATCGGGAGTATTATGTGAAATATTAAAGCCAACCGTCAACTAGTGTCAAATCTTGGAAAAGACCCATGAAAAGAGAATCAACACACACAATCTCTTCGCAGATTTTGACATGACGAAGAACAAATAATTCGAGCTGCATAGTTGCATCGACAATCTTCTATAAGAATGTGCAGCTCTGGGGTACACCGATGATATTGATTCATTGGCCTCAACAATCGCGCTGTTATTTCTGCTTCCTCGTGACTGGATAAAAAACGAAGCAAATGGGTCTGGTAGTGAACGATGGCAAGACGAAATATCTCCCGTCATCAAATAAACAGTCGTCGCATTCGCGACTGTGCTCTCACGTCACTGTTGACAGTCATATCTCCGAAGTCGTAGATAACTTCGTCTATCTTGGAAACAGCATTAACACCAAGAATAATGTCAACCTCGAAATCCAATGCAGAATAACTCTTGCCAACAAATGCTACTTCGGCCTGAGTAGGCAATTGAGAAGCAAAGTCTTCTCTCGACGAATAAGTCCCTTATATTCCCGTCCCACTAAATGGTGCGTTACGAGTTTTCGAAAGAAAGGTTCTCCGTAAGATTTATGGTCCTCTGCGCATTGGCAACGGCTATTACCGCAGTCGATGGAACGATGAGCTGTAGGGTAACTTCATTGTTGTTGACCTCGTTTGATCCATATCTTGACCATTAATTTAACATGCAATCTCATGATTGCTGCAGGCCAGTATGCTTAAGCCTCAGTGGCTAATGTATCCGTTGAAGACGGAGATGGATTCGAGACATAAACAAAGGAAGAAATATAGGCGCCATTAAAAAGGTAATATGAGGCACCAGTTAATATAAAAATGGAGATGATTACTAGTAAGCATACGGAACCAAACGGATTTATTAGTATTGTCCACCTGAGTCTTTAACATCCCAACTCAAAAGCACTGCGTCGGCTTGGTGGCAAATTTTGATTGTTCTGATAGGAATCATATTCCAGTGGAAACGTTCTGCATCCATCGAAACCAATGCTATGTAGTCTGAAGGTAAAAAGTGTGGGTTATAAGCCGGGTCAAGCAAAACTTTTTAGCCGCTCTTTTCCAAATAGTTTTCAAACGGTCTTGAAAATTGAGACCGAGTTATGATCGAAAATAGTTGCCTCATGACTACTCGCAAAGTAGGAGGAATTTTTGGCAATCGATCGCATAAATTTGATGAGTCGGAATGCTTTCACCAGGTTTTAGAAGCATTCGGCTTCGCCATTGATTTCGCTGGTTTTCGTAAGGGATCTATTTTTCATAGTAAGTCACAATTCGATGAAAAATTAACAACTTTTGTAGCCTCTAAGCATCCCTTCTGACATACAAAATAATAGTAAATAATAATTCTCACAAAATCTCTTGGCTCCAATTCAAATGACACTCAATGTCCTTACTTTTTAATGTATCTGGTTGTTTTTAAGATTAATGAAATTCTGCGAGCTCTTCTTGCCTTTGGCAACAATCTTCAATGGGTAATGCTTCCAGTTCTTCATCTTCAAACTTCTTTAGTTGCCCTGGACGATCTTATCTTCCAAGCCAAAATCACCACTTTTAAATCTAGCGCGTATCCTCAGCTTGAACATGTACCCGATGACTTTCGGCTACGGGTTTCTTCATGTTCAAGTCAGGAATAAAAACCCTCAAGGTTCATAGATTTCAGCAGAATTTTTTTCCTAGCAAAAATACACTCGGAGGCTTGCCATTGTTTGCAGAGAGAAAAACGTTATTACAAAAAAGTTTTCCATATTTTCATAATTCCACATCTCAGTCCTACAATCCACTGAGCACTAGTCACGAATTTCGTATATTTCTAATTATGATTTCGGTTGCGGCTTATTATCTAAACTAAAAGTTTTGCGACCACTGACGTTTGTTAATCATCCTTCCAATACCGTCGTGACCACAACTCACTTCGCTGCAATTACCACACTATTTGTTGTTCATTTGTCCATTACAATGGCAGTGAGGTTAAGCGGATGTGCGCTTCGCAGCAGGCGTTGCACGTTGGCGGTGGCATTTGCTGTCATTTTCTCTCCTTTCTCCTCTCTTCCCAAAGCCAACGACCCGTAATTCGTGCAAACATGTTGAGTGCATTTCCCGCTTAATACACACACAGAGTCGCTTGCAGACTAGCGCTGTTATGTACGTGCATGTGTGCACGTCGGAGTGACTAGCCGGACAAATAAACATGCGCCAGCCCAACACCGTTTATCACTAAAACCGCAGTTGGCATACGCACGTGGAATTCCATATTTCGGTGGCCGACAAGACGGCAATGCGCTGCAATAAATCGGACTTATGCTGCTTCATATACGTATATAAGTGCGTGTATATGTACGAGTATGTATGTGAACTGCATGCTCGTTGTTTTTGTTGTAGTGTAGAGCAATGTTTCACTTCATTGTTGCATGTTCTTTGTTTTTTCCATCGCGCTGAACTCAAGGTGATGAATCACTTCACGTCACGTCACGTTATGCACGGCGTCCGCATCCGCAGCCACGTCACTTTTGAGTTGTACAAACACGATAATAGCACACGGCCACGAGTGCGAGTTCGAGTGCGAATGCCAAAGTTTAAATTAAATTATGCGCAAATAAGTTTACCGCAATCGCAACTACCACTGGCAGCACACCTGTCAGTCAGTCCGTTAGGATGTGCGTGTGTTCAACAACAAAAATAACATTTTATGAACGAGTAAGTGACCAGCCAAGTAAGTCACTTCGGTGGGCCAATTATTTGCATATGGAAATGAGTTTCATTGCTCCGACTTTTCAGCTTAAATTTTGACTTAGCGCGGTCGATGGCTCGTGTTTATCTCTGGAGAACACAGCGAAGAAATGTAATACAGCGGCACTCTGATGTTAAACTGCTTTGAGTGAATGGGTTATTATGGTTTTTTTTCGTAGGTGGAACACAGTACCTCAATAAGCAAATTCTCTTTTTCTGCTTCCATCGGTGGGCACTGAATCGAATACTTTCAACGCTGGAATAGCTTCAGCTATCCCGACAACAGTACTTAGCAAGCGTAGCTGCTGTCTCTTGATTCATTGAACTATGTTATTGTCACCGTATATTTCGTACAGCTCATCGTTCCCTCGACTATATGCAAAGGCCGGAATATTCTTAAAGCCGAATCAACAGATTTTGACATTGTCCCTTGTCTCCGTATCATATAACAGGACGGGACTAATGAGAGACTTTAAGAGTTTGGTCGTTATTAGTCTACAGACAAATTTTCTTCTCAATTGTCTACTCAATACAAAGTATTCTGTTGGCCAGAGTGATTCTGCTTTGGATTTCAAGGGTAGTATTTTTGTTGGTGTAAATGATGGTTCCAATATAGACGAGATTATCTACGACTTTGAAGTTAAAACTCTCAACAATGACGTGTAAGCCAAGTTCCGAGTTCAACGACAATTTGTTTGTTGACAGGAGTCAAAGATCCACTTCTTTATCCAGTCTGGAGAAAACAGAACTAAGGAAGTGCTTGTTGAGGTCAATGAGCCGTACGGTAGCAGCTGTACACTGTTGAGGAAGATTTTACGTTTTCTATTAAAATCTGCAGCATTTTAATCTGTAAATCGAAGAAGTCACTTAATAGGAAGTGTCCAAGTTTATATAACTACATACAACATTTTTAGTAAATATAGTTAATCCAGATATATTTAAAAGTAAAGATATTGAGTGTGATATGAAATGAAGCCAAGTGGCATTGAACCACTATTTTGCATGTCGGAAAGACGGATTAAAGGCTAACAAAAGCCGGTTTATCTTAAGAGGTTACATGGTTTTACGGGTTTCGAAAAATTTAATTTTTTTTGTCCTATTAAATTTTACAACACCTCTAGAATATTGTCTTACATTTTTAAGTGTATCTGAGTACTAGTTTCGGAGATACAGCTTTGAGAACTTGTGCGTTCGAGGCTAGCTAGGCTAAGTGCGCGGTCCTTAAGGGGCTATACAGTGTGACACTTTAAAAAAAAATATTT
This sequence comes from Bactrocera zonata, assembly GCA_037783105.1. Lineage (NCBI taxonomy): Eukaryota > Metazoa > Arthropoda > Insecta > Diptera > Tephritidae > Bactrocera > Bactrocera zonata. The sequence goes on along the minus strand of JBAWJQ010000848.1, from coordinate 426,757 downwards.
TTTTTTATTTGCTTTTTCGATAGCTTTTATTTCAATAAATATCCTGTGATATCGGGAAAGTCGTATCTACTTAGAATAGTTTTTGGAAGGCAGAGTTCTAAAGAGCGACCGCTCGTAGGTGCAAACATATATAAGTGAAACTTTAAACGCGTTTTACTAGAAACGACATTTTCAAAATTGCTGGCATCATAACTTAACGAGAAAATAACCGATCGACTTAAAATTAAAATTGAGCATTTTTAAATACACTTACTATACAATGACCTACGATCTTTTTGATTGTTTGAAAATTGTCATTAAAAAAATTTGGCATTCAAAACACGACCATTTTTTACCTAAAAAAAAACGATTTTTTTTTCCAAAATTACGCCATTTTGTTCATTTTTGATATTTTTCAAAGATTGTAAGTCATTGTATAGGAAATATCTTCAAGTTTAATAAACTTTTTGAATTGTTTTGTTTCAGCTACTCATTCGGCCGGAATCATGCCAGAAGTTGGGCACTTTTTTTCGCACATCCGAAGACAGCCCATAACTCCGTTATTTTTCAACGTTTTTGTAAAAAAAAAAATCTCAAAATATAGCTGAAAATATATTTTTACGTTCAAAGAAGTTCGAAATATTCAATCGCGTACTTTCTCTTTAAAAAATTCACGAAAATCCCCTAATTTTTCATGCGTCACACTGGTATAGCCATTTAAACGCGTTTTTCTCGAAACTGTGCTTTTGAAGTGGCAAGATTTCTCGAAAACTACTAAACCGATCTTCATCTTTTTCTACACAGGTCTTTGAGATACAATTCTTTATGACTTGGACGAAAGATGTTTTTTCGATTACAACTATTTGAAAAAAACGTCGTGAAATTTTCACTGGAATTTAAATTCTTTCGTAAAAATGTTTGCCAAAAATCCAATTTTATCATGCGTCGAAGTTCTAAGTTTCTAAGGTTTCAACTAGAATACGTATTTTTTCACTTAAGATGATCCTGTAAGGAGTTATCCTGCCAACGAGGGCGCATCGTTTTTTCAAAGAAGTAACCCTTTAATGCCAGAAAGTCATATGTGAAACCTGACCAGTCAATGGGAAAGCCGAATATCCATGCCGCCAAGCTAATTTTCTTTATTTGGTGGGATTAAAATAGTGTGCTGTGTTATGTGCTTCAGAAATCAGTTGATACCATTAATGAAGAACACTACCGACAACAACTGAAACAAATTGAAGTGATCGATTTTTGAAAAAAGGCTAGCAATTCGCAACTAGACACGAGACAATAGTTTAACAAAATGATAACTCTCGGTCTCATGTTGTAAGACCGCTTAAAACTATTAAACCTCACTCGCTTATAGACCAGTCCTTGCCTTCTCTGACTGAAGATCGGGTTTAAGCCCGAACAGGATTTCAAAAATTTTATTGATTGATCATTTTTGGTCGCCAAGCCTTACTATGGTTCTTTTTCGATGGGATTCGCAATCAGAAAAAAATAGAAACAATTTTATAACCAAAGATGAACAATACTATGAATAATATTATTGAGGATGTTTTTTATCAAATTGACTTTAAAAAAGAAAAGAACCACGAACATAGTTATATGATAAATACCAGGTCGTTTTGAACTTGTCTTCTAACTGATGTTCAACTATGGAATTTTTCATATAAGTCATACTTGAATTTGGCCTTTCTGGATGTGATTATTCCATTTCGAGTACAGTATAATGCCACAAATTTATATAATCGAAATGGAATAATCACGTCCAGAGGGGCCAAATTCAAACCCAAAACCCAATTATAACTCTTTACATGCCTGAAACATGCACTAATAACAGCAGAACCATGTCAATCTTCTAGTCCGTTGTTGTGATAACTTGTACCAAATAACGAGTGTTCAGTATACGAGATTTGATCATACATTAGAAAAAGATTTAAAAATAAAAAAAACCTTCCACAAACCAAAGCACAAAACTATAAGCAATTGCAAACATCTCTCACAAAAACTAAAGGTCACCCCTTTACCACTCACAGCAGCTATCGAAGTGGGCGGAGGTGGAAGCAAGTCCATATATTTATACGCTTGACTGCTTGACCTATAAACAGAAAAACAAAAACATTCTTGCTGCCACTTTAGTCGCACAATGTCATTAATCTCTAAAATGCGGTGGTTGGAAAAACCATCATAAATATTCAACACATTTGTCATGTCCACATAGTGGAAATCTATCGAGCTAGAAAGTCAAAGCCAATGCACACGACGCCTACAAGCAAGTACTTGTGCATATATACTTATAAATGTACATACATGCGTGTATGTGCCCAATGTGCCGAGTGATGTTGAATGGTGATGGTCGACATTTATTTTCGCAAATTAGAAATGAACGCTCCGCTTCATTGCTTCTACAACTCTGCTTTAGTATTGCTAACACTACTCCGATATTTATGGGTTTTCTGTGTATGCACCTATGGAGATAAATAAAGAATGACGTAAATGCTACAAAAAAACGCAGCAACAACAAAGCAAATTGTTTGAAAAATGAAACACAATTACTTTTGGGATAAGTTTAGTCGAATTTAAATAAGCACGTAGCGCCTAAGTGACGAAGCATTAGTTTTCCCACATAATTCGATTCTAGGCACGTAATTTTCATTGTTGGCAAATCGGAGAATTTAAGGCAATCTTTTCCCCAAACAATAATGTTGCTATTTAGAAAACGGCTTAAAGTATTTTGGCCGTTCAAATGGGTTTATATGGTATAAAAAGGCATTTCACGTATACGTCATGGTGTACTCACCGCATGCAGTTGGCGTTTACGAAGCGAAAATGAGTTTTCGGTATTATTTTCAGTGAGGCATAAGAAAAAGGGTTTATTATGCTTGTTATATGTATTTTTTTGTTTTTTGACCGAAGTAATGAAAAAGCGAGTAACAATATAGATTTTAGTAACTGTGAAAGGCAAAAATATTCAATATGCTATGAGAAGCAGTCATTTGAAGTAAAGGTTACTTAAAAAGAATCGAATAATAAAACATTAACAGGAAGCTGAAATGAAGTATAGTATAAATAAGTTTAATTGAAAAAGGAGTGGAGAGAGTAATTCTAGCAGAACAAGACATTAGAAACCGGTGAAGGACATTTTACAGTTTCCTTCGAAAAACGTGTACGTTATCCTATTTCTGATTCCCGAGCTTCCAATTCTTCATATAACAATAGTTTTTCGTGAAAATTTCTACATAGTCTATTTAAAATTCATATCATATCACTAGTATAGTTGTTGGTCAGGGCGAATGAGTAACCATACCATTTACACTCATATTGCGACTGTGATGTGATGTTAGAGGCTGGTTCTTGCTAATTTTGGGTTGCTAAAACAGAAACTTATAGTAAAAATTTAAATGTTCACAAAACGCCTGGCTATTGTCCCTATATTTTTTATAATGTAAAGACAATGTTATGACAAAATTTATGTAAAAAACATGGGGAAAAAATTAAAAAAAAAAAACCGTTAATTGCTTTTTTATTTATCAAAATTTTTTCATGATTCTTGTAGGGACGATAACCATTCACGTACTTTTTAAGAATAAATTGGGTTTTTGTATTTCAGATGATCCAAGTATGAGAAATCGTGTCCGCTAGTGAGAAAACGCATCTCATTCACCCAGCCATTTCTCCGACAGATGTCATCAAAAAATTTCGAAAAAATTTGTTTATACACTCCACGATATACCTCATGAAATGAGAAAAAAGTTCTATTGTAGAATAAAAATTTCTATAAAAAAAATGTCAAAAAAATAGGCCAGACTACCCTTAGCATTACTAATTAATTAATTAATCACCTGAATGGTGATAACATTTCATCACATGGAAGACATGGTAAAATATCACTCATTACGGGTTTATTTTATTGATGTATCTCTCTTAATAATCAAGACTTATGCTATATAAGGACTTGTGGATCAGGTGGGGAAGAACTTGGCTGCACTTGGTATCTCGAATTGGCGCCAAATAGCGTAAAGAAGAAATGACTGGCGGGAAGTTGTTAACTTGAACTAAAAAGGACTTAGGGATTACGTACATTTTTGGATTCAAATTATTGTGCTTAAAAATATGTGCCAATATAATTTCAATTACATTTAACCTATTTTTGTGGTATAACATTTTATACAAGAACTTGATTTTAATCGTTCAGTTTGTATGACAGCTATATGCTATAATGATCCGATCGGAACAATTTGTTCGGAGAATTTCGCAACAGCTTCGATAATAATTCAGGGATCTTCATCTTAATTAAAGGCTAAACAAATGATGCAACCCGATGAGGATTGTACAATCGCGTTGTATACGAAATATGCGATGTACTCCGTTTTCGAACTGTATTATATGGATTTATGCAAACGTGCTGAAATTTCTCCTAAAATTAGATAGTGCTCATTTGCTATCAAACTTTTTAACTTTCTTTATCTTTTGTAGGTTGGCAGATTTACACTTCAAACATATTAAAATGAGGGCCAATTTCCATCCAATAGTGTTCCTAAAAGACTTGATAGAAATATAGTAAATATGAAATCTGTAGCTTAAGGTCAGTCTAGGATTTACAACAACCGATATTTCTGTGCTTCAAATACTCTTTAGGGTCCTAAAACCATTATTCAATTTTAGCCAATCAAAAATATGTTTAGCAAAGACTGAAAGAGATAAATTACATCTATATTTTCTTATCTGTTCAAGTTAGCGTTTTTTGAAGTCCTTAGACTGAGTCTAACCGAATAATCCATTACTGAGTTATGACGCTGTTCTTTACGATTATATGCAATACTGAAACTTTCAGAGTCCTAAGAAACACACGTGTAGACATATGAACGACTCATTTGGGTATATAAGTTAGCACCCCATACATTCAAAAGTATCATATGATGCATTAATATCATATGATACAAAGTAATATAATATGACACCACTAAATCGCTAGATTGGAATCCGCAAGGAAGCCGAAGGCGTGGAAGACCAGCCAACACCTGGAGACGGGAAGTCGAAGCAGAAGCACAAAGAAGTGGTTATTCTTGGAGTGAAATTAAATTTATAGCTGTAAATAAAATGAATTATAATTTGTTTATTGAGGCCCTATGTTTCACCTAGGAACTACGGGAAAATATATATATATATATCGCTGAGAGTGCGACACGTATAGTGGCAACCTGTGGGAAGCGCAGCATCAGCAAACTCCGTACCCGTTGCAGCGGCAACATAGGTCTAGAGTTAAGTATAATTAATTGTAAACGGTAGTTCTTAAGTGGAATTCAATAAAGGATCACAGCTCCCAGATAACATTTTTTTAATAAAAATAACAAAACATTTTTTAACTTATATAACCCTTTATAGCTCTACATATATGTATATCTCTATAAGGATGAAGTTATGTGAGCAAACCTTTTAAACTCTGTGCAATATGTCGCTGCAGTAAAATAATACGGTACTTTTATTTTGTTATTGGTTTATATTTTGACTGATGAATTTCCTCAAGTCAATTTTAGGTACAAAGATCTTGAGTAAAATAGTTTTATTTATTCAAAAAATATTTTCTGTTTCTTGGACAGGGTTTATATATTAAGTTTGACACGATGCCTGTAAAATTCAGATGGAAACGACGAGGACTTTATAAAGCGTATGTATATATATATACATATAAATGATCAGCGTGATGAGCTGAGTAAATTTAGCCATGTCTGTCTGCCCGTCTATCTGTCTGCATATAAACAAACTAATCACTCAGTTTTTGAGATATCAATTATTTCCTCTCTAAGAAGCTGCTCATTTGTCATGGGTTTTTAAAATAGAATTTGTTCAGATCGTATCATTATACGTAGGTTGTATTGCGCCAATGGTGAGGTTCCGACATGTCCCAGTTAAAAAAAAAAACAAAAAAACAAAATAAAAAACACCATTGCCGCATTTTTTTAACATTTCTCTCGACCAATCGACATGAGTCTTTTTTTGAGCGATTAACAAATTGTGTGAGGTCCAACGTGAACGTGAACGTTGTCTCTGTCTCACAATAAATCATATGATGATGTTGCTGAGTTAATCCACTATAAAATTATAAAAAAAAATTTCACTACAATGTTTGTGATTTAATTTAATTTTTTGGCTGAGTTGAATATTTCAAGTAACTGTAAATAACACAAATAGCGCTCGTATGTCAAAACGTTCTTAGTATACATACCATCAAAAATGTCAAACTTTACGATAAAGTTGAGTTGCTTGCCAAATCGCGATGTGTAGAAGGCAACCTACGTAGCATATTTCTACCATACAAACTGACCGATCAATACTAAGTCCTTGTACGGAAAACTCTATTGGTTTGGAAAATATCTTTAAGAAATTTGTTATGGATTCTTATCCAAGGCAATTCTACAATTTTTGAATCAAATGTTGAGTTTGGATCATTATAGCATATATTGAGTTTGAAAATTCAAAACAAACTTCTGGTAAGGAAACTTCTTTATTTGTAAGGGGTTTTATTGCTTCGGCCTGTTTTTAAATTCTTTTAAGCAAATTTTAGTTTTGCGTATATCAACCACATACAAAATTCGTTTTCACCAAAAAGAAGATGACTAAAATAAAGAAACTTATTATTATTTCCAATAATATCTTAATATGCAAGTAAAAACTGTTGCAATAAAATTTCCATATTTGTCATTCTTAGTTCATTCAAATGTAAAAATAAAAACATTCCTGCACATTTTTTATCTCCCTGCTACACTCAATGCATTCCGAATATTTTATTTTCCACTTGAACTGTCTAAATATTATATATATGAAACTGCTAACTTATAAACAATTCAATTTCTCGCCACCAACAAGTTTTATACAACAAAATGTGTGCAATTAAAATAAAAAAAACAGACAGACAAAGCAACTTCATTTGACCTTACCAACAATTTGCTGCAACTAAATTTAATGCAAATAAATTCAATTATTTATGCAAATATTTTGATTCGCCACATTCCGAAAAACACATGCAACAAAAATGTGAGCAATTTCTCTAACACTATGCAATACATATTTGTACAGCAAACTTTAGTGGCTTTGCATTCGAATTATGCATATTTCTCACCCCGCACACACACGCGCATACAAACGCACACAAATTAGAGCTCGGACAATGTTCAATAAAATATGCAGATTCGTATTTATATTTTGCTCGATATTCATGATTTTTCATAAGTAAAAGTGAAGTGAAAGAAATGCAAGAAAATGAAATTTCCAAGTACACATTCTACTTGATCTTTTGCTACTGGCATAATTCATGCATTATGCTGCGGCATTCGTGAGCGTGCGGAAACTTAAATAAAAGTAATAAAATAATAAAAACAAATAAAGAACGACTAAGTTCGGGCGCAACCGAACATTTCATACTCTTGAAACTTGCAAGAATTAAAGCCAGGGAAGTACCTTCCGGTACACAAAGCTTGTTAGTTATACGGGATCCAGGGCGAATTTTCACTCGATTTTATTCATTCTAAGCAAATTTCTGCACAGTTATTAGAAAAATACGCTCTCTCAATTTTATTAAGATAACTCGTATATTGACCGATATATGCGGTATAAAACACTCGGAACTTCGAAAATATTTATGTGGAGTATATGGGGGCTCAGAGAAGCTTTGACCCGATTCAACCCATTTTCGACACATAGACGTACTTCAGCAAAGGATTCGCTCAGAATTTCAATTATACCTATATCTCACGTATTTACCGATATTTTCGGTAAAAACTCAACTGCAAGTACTGGGCCTACATATTCAGTGCTTAGGAGCTTAAACAGTTTTGGTTCGATTTGGACAATTTTGGACAAATTGTATTCTAACATATTAATTGATTCCTGATTTGTGTACTGGAAAATGAAAGTTTCAAATGGAATTCAAAAATGTGTTACATGGGAAGTAGGCGTGATTGTGTCCGATTGTGTCCGATTTCGTCCATTTTCGCACTGTGACATAGGAATGTCACAAGTACTAAATTTAGACGAAATCAATCTGGTGGGTCTCGAGATATGTGATTTCTCCTAAAAGTGGGCGGTGCCATGTCATCCAATTTTGATCCCAGCTCTTTCATACTATCTCAGCGAAAAAATTTAATGGTCTGGCGTATTAAGTTATTGATTTATCGCGCTTTTACCAGTTTTTAGCAAAACCATTATATGGGAAGTGAGCGAGGTTATCCTCCGATTTTATCAATTTTCACATTGTCAGTAGTTCTTATTGAGTTGGGTAAATTTGGTTGTTGTAGCTTCAATAGTTTAAGAGATAAGGTATATAGATTAAACTTATTAGAGGGCGGGGCAATGCTCAATTCTTAGTCCACAAGTGCCCCTTGCTAATACGATCCTCTGTATCAAAATGGAGTTTCCCTAATTTAGAGCTCAGTACTTCATAAGTTTTGGGTTAAGGGCGTTTTGTGGTCGTGGCAGTGGTCCGATTACCCCCATCTACGGAATCGTCCTTACTTTTTCATCAAGGAACGCGCATAACATGTTGCAACAAGATATCTAACAGCTTGCACGGATGGACGGAGAGACAGACGGATTTCAACTCGTACCGCCCTCCTCATAATTCATATATACATACAGGCTTTGTCCAGACCGGAAAGTTATAGGATTGATTTTCTTCCGAAGTGGCTGTACTTCAAAGCGTGCGCGCACCGACTGGATTCGGTAAACGGCGTTCCTAACTAACGAACGAGCGGCTGAAGTGGTGTGTTTCGGTGGCACCAGGTCTTTTTGGAGGGTCGGGAAGAGGTCGGTAATGAAGACCGTGCTGGAAGACTTACGACTTCGCAAAGTTTTGAGCTCAGACCACCGACTAAGTATTCGTTTAATTGCCCAGATGGCCCCAAAAGTGCTCACTGACAACCAGAAATTGCGCTTCCGCTGCCGCCCTACAGCCTAGATCCACCAAGGACTTTTATTTGTTTCCTTGCCTGAAAAGCCCGATGAAAGGCAAGCATTTTGAGACGACAGAGAGTATCCAAGCAATGCCTTCCGTGACGCCTCTAATGTTTGGAAGTCGCGCTGACTGCGCTGCATCGACGCAGAAGGAACCTATTTTAAAAGTTTTAAAGAATTGTAACGATTGGTTCAATAAATTTTTGCAAATCGACTAAGTCCTATTACTTTCCGGACAAACTCTATATATAACACTATATCTACCTCGATTAGTTTTAGCTGATGTACAACCGTTCGGCGAAATAAAACTATTATACTCTTTAGCAACATTTTGCAAGAGTATAAAAATGAAAACAAGAAGAGTGAAGCTATAATACCCTTCACTGCTGCTTTCCAATTGCGTAAAGAAAATACCCCTCTGACGTTTTCCGTCATTTTGATCAAGTAGTTACTACGGCGGCTATACACTATACTGATCCGATTTGAACGATATTTTCGGAGATTGTAAGGTTGTCTTGGACACTAAACCAGACCAAATTTTATGAACAAATTTCGTCAAATGAAAAATTTTTCCTTACAAACACTTGACGCTGATCTTTCAGTTTGTATGTCAGCTATATGTTATAGCGATCCGATTTAAGCAATTTGCTAATAAGCCGTGCCTTATTTTGTGAAGAAAAGTTTTCCATGTCATGCGTACATGGTTAAATTGACTCAGTTCGTTGCGACGATCAGGGTATAATAAAATAAAATAAAAAGAGAAAAGAAAAGAAAAGGAAAACAAAATCAGAAAATAAGAATCGAAAATACTCGGAAAATAAAATGGCAAAAGGATGAAAAAGTGTGTACAAATAATAAACATAACGGCATAAGCCGACAGCGGAGCAATGAGGGAACACATTGACAAGATGATGCGCTGCTGCTGCAATGCACGCACGCTTCGAGTGGCAGTCACGCACTAACATTCAATTTCGGTTCAATTGTTGTTGCTGTTGTATTGCTGATATTGCTGTGACGTCGGCATTGCCCTGAGAGCTGTCTTCAGCACGGCTAATGCCGCAAAGTAGTGGCAGCCGGAGAGATGCGCAACGCAAAATAACTGTAAATGGAGATTCAACAGCAGCAGCTGCTATTGTTGTTTTTGCTGTTGTTGCGGCTAAAGTAAAAGTAATACAATAGCTGAATGTTGTAGCAGCATTAGTGCGGTGCTCTGCGAGGGCGAGGGCGAGTGAAGCGAAAAAAGCGAAAGAGATATGTGGCATGCGGCAAGTGGCATTGTGTGGGTGGCTGCTGCGCTGACACAACGTTGACGTTGGCATGTCAACTGGCGTACATTTGATATGCAGGATGCAAAAGCTTTCAGTTGCATTACCATAATTGCATTCAGTGCGCTGCAGTGCTGTGGAGTGCATAAACTCTCTGCTGCGCCATTGCCGCACACACGGCCGCACACCCACTCACTTTCACTCGTATTCAAACGGCGCATCAACCGCTTTTACTCAGTCTACTTTGATAAATTTAAAATTCTGTTAAGTCTTTCTCTTTATAGTCGGGCAGCCAGCCAGCTACGAGACGGACACGCTGGAAGCCAATAATGCTGCTGACGGGCGATGTTGCAATTTCCTACTTCATCCAGCTCAGCGTAGCCAGGGTTGCCACCAGTTTCGCACTTCGTCGGTCGGTTCTCCCATTCGGCAGACAATAAGCGTAGACTGTGCGTCTCGCATATCTGCTATGGGTGTAGGTCAGCTTGGTGTGGGGGTTAAGTTCCAGCGCGCTACATCTCTGCTGTCGGCATAAGGAACGCAGCAATGCGTGGCATGCGCACAATTTTTCAGTGCTGTAGGACAATAGATTAAGTATGTAAAGTATTCTCAAATATAATATAATACTTTTCGACTTGATGTAGTTCGAAGAAAAGAAGCTGAAACAAGTAATTCTTGACTAAGTTCGCGTTACGTCAGGTAGGTTTGAGTAGCAAAGTTACCTTGCAGATTGAAAAATAACTTCAGCATATAATTATCAGACTATTTTCTCGTTTCTTTAAACTTTTCTTACGATAAAAACACAAGAGAACTTGCGGTAAGTTTGTATATATAGTCTGTCAAGTAAGAGCGTGGTCGACTTTACCGACTGTTAATGAAAGATTTCGCTCTAATTCCTTCGCAAGCCGACTGGGGGAAGCTTTATCCTTGATGCATTGTCAACAAAGGTTCAGTTGTCGTTGATCTTTTTAAAGAGAACCACGCTAAACGCCATGAGTGCTAAGTACGCGTCGCGCTACGAGGCTGTGTTCCTTTGCATCCATCCTAAAGGTCTCAAAATATCGCAATCAGCGGCTGCTAAATGTATAAGAAAGTCGAAGGCATTTGTACAGAAGTGGATACAGCGATATATAGTGGCTAAAAATGTCGATGATTTACCAGAACGTGGTTCGATAGGAAAAGTGAACAAAAAAGATGAAAAAAGAATAGTGAATCTGTTTTCGCGTAATCCTGCTTTAACACTGCGGCAAGGACCAGCAAAATTAATGGCAAAAGGTCTAGATATATCCTACGTAGCTATCCGAACCCTTCTCCACACTCATGATCTAAAATAGCACAACACAATGAAGAAGCCTCTGTTGACTGAAAAACTTGTGGCACAGCGACTCGCTTGGGCGCATGATAATATTGATAGAGATTTCGAAAATGTCATTTTTAATGTTGAATGCTCTATATTGGCACGTTCTGTCCTCACGCGAGCCTGGTCAACTTCCACCAATAGGCTTGTTCAGCGGACCGTAAAACATGGAATAAAGGTGCATCTTTGCAGGGATGCACTTTGTACCTTTTTACTGACACGATGGTTTATCAGAAAATATGAAGATTGGATTCTGCAGGAGGACAACGATCCTAAACACCGCATCAAGCTCTGTACTCAGTGCAAAACTCAATCTGGCATCGTTACATTGGATTGACCGTCGCAGTCGCCCGATGCAAACCCTATTGAAAATGTGTGGGCATATATTAAACAGAAGCTTCGTGGAAGACGCACATACACTTTGAAGCAGTTGTCTTTCGAAATTCGTCGGATCTGCAGATCCTTGCCACTAGAATACGCCATCAAATTAGTAAAAAGCATGCCTCGGAGGTGCCAGACAATTATGGACGCCGGTGGCGGCGGGACACATTATTGATCAAATTGCATCATTGTTTGCAATGTGTACAATGTATATATAACTATGAAAGTATCATAAAATATTATTTTTTTATAAATTATCCTCTTACTTGACAGACTGTAAGTAACTTAGAGGAAATTTTGTTTAAAGCTGCCTCTTTATATTTAAACCTGGAAATTCCTGTTCTCAAAATGATTTGTGGAACTTTGGCAATGTTTGGAGACAATCATTAAGTTTATATTGCTGCTTTATTCTATAGTGATTCGATTTGAACAATTCTTTTTAGCCAATGCCATGACACATTTTTAGAAGAGATCTATTCAAATGAAAAAGCTTTCATTGCAAACAGTTGTGTCAGAGGACTGAGTTGTATTTGTGGCAAATGAGCAGCTTTTGGAGGAAAAAATGACATGTTAAAAATTTCCGATCGATATCCGAAAAACTCTGGAACTAATTTGTCGGGCATGGCCAAACCGGCTCCGATTTCGCAGAAAACTTAAATTCTACATATCATTTACGGCTTATCCATAAAATGAGGTGATTATTCATCTTCAACTCAATCTATACTAAATCTAATTGTTGTTTATTAAATGGGAAGACAGATTTATAAGGGGGTGTTTATAAGAGAAACCTCGGTTACATTTCATGACAATTTTTAATTATAACTGATAAAAATATTAGCTAAGAATAGGCAGAATATTTACTACATTGAATAAATGAAACGGCTAAAATTTTGTTTTAAATGGTTTTTTTCCTCCCACATATCAAATTTATATAAGTAAACGATCGGGTTCTCACTGTAGCAACACTTCATTTAGATTTCAGTCTCATATATTTTTAAGGAAGGGTGACATAACCTATAATATTTATTTCCAGTAAATCAATCAAATAACTGAGCGCTCAGTAATTTCCACAGGACAAAGACATAAAAATATTGGATGTTTTTTAGTGGGGTTTTAACTCTAAATCAAACTAGCGACCGATCTAGCTTGTTTTCAATGATAATCTGCCATTTATCCAGTAATAGCGATTTTTGTAGAAACAAGTTTTACAGTCGAATAAAAATTACACGGACGGTCGAAGTAAGGAAGCCAAATGCTGTTCAGTCCAATCTTTTTTAAACTTGTAAGTAAGTATGATACTTACACTTATGTATAAGAATATAAACAAGTAAGGAAGTCTAAATTCTGGTGTAACAGAAATTTTTTTCACTCGAAATTTTCAAATTAATAAACCTTACATATAGCAAAACATTGTAAAACTTTGTTCATAGTTTTTTGAAAGAAGTTCAAAGAATAATTTATTCTTCACAATATATGTCGTCCTGCTCAAAGTAATCCCCCTTGGCCCCAATGCACTTGGATTAACATTTTTTACAAATCTTGAAACAGTTGTTAAAGTCAATTTCAGGTATGGTTTGGCCATAACCCAAGTGTACGACTCCGGTTCCATTTTATCACCTGAGATCTTGGACATCAAGCCCGAAGATCTCCGTGCGAAATTCCAAGCCGGTGTTGCCAATTTGGCCGCCGTATCGTTATTGATTGGTTACCCAACTATTGCTTCGGCACCACACAGTGTTGCCAATGGTTTCAAGAATCTGTTGGCTATTGCTGCTGCCACCGAAGTGGACTTCAAGGAAGCTGCTACCATTAAGGAGTTCATCAAGGACCCCAGTAAGTTTGTCGCTGCTGCTGCTGCCTCTGCTCCAGCTGCTGGAAGGAAGAAGCCAAAAAGAAGGAGTCGGAGTCCGAGGAAGACGACGACATGGGTTTCGATCTCTTCGACTAAACAACTCAACACTAAAGTTCCCTAAAGCCCTCAATGAGCATTGCGATTCACACGTAGTATTTACAATTGACTCTAAGCGGTTTCACCAACGCGGTCGTTTGACTTTGCTGAATAGCCAGAAAACACATGGAGCTAAACCAGGCGAATACGGTGGCTGTAACACGGTATTGGTTGAAAATTTGTCAAAAAATTCACGAAGAATCAATGCTGTATGCAACGGTACATTATCGTGGTGCTAAAACCAAGAGCTATTGGTACATAATAAGGGCCTCTTTTGAGGAATAGCTTCGCGTTAACGACGCATAATGATCAAGTAGATTCCTTGCCCACATTTTGGTTGGTCGTAAGGAATTCCGAGTGCACCACACTTCGACAATCGAAAGGAAACTGTCAACATAACCTTCATTTTCCACCTGCTTCGTCGTGGTTTTTTCGACTTAGGCTCACCTTTTACACGATATTCAGTCGAATGATCACCTGTTTCCGGGCCGTAAGCATAGATGAGTAGCTGCCACACGTACTCCATGAGTCACTATTGCATCCTGAAAAATTTACGGCACGTTACTGTCAATGATAACCGGATATTTTTGGCGCGAAATGGATATGGACTTGGACAACATGGAACCACATGGCACCACAAGCCATGCAGCGAATATTACAATTGGTTTATTGAAAGCCAAGTTTGGTGAACGTGTTGTCACACAGAATGGACCAGTCAATTGGCCGCCTCGGTTGTGCAATTTGACGCCGTTAGACTATTTCATGTGGAACTACGTCAAGTCCATGGTCTATGCCAACAAACCAGCGACGACTGATGAACTTCGTACGCATATCGAACGTGAAATTGCTGCAGTATCGGCCGTTGAAAATTGTGTTCAGCGTCTGGACTTCTGCAAGAGTGCCCGTGATGACAATCAAAAGAAATCGGGTTCCATACATAGCGGCATCGAATGTACTTTCACAGGAATAAAGAAGATCACTGATATTCCAAACCGTTTTTCGTTTTGTTTAAAAAAAACGCTCTTTTGGGAAAACCCGTTGCTTGCGTTTATTCAGTGAGTTATCGCAGCTTTCGCAGTTATCAACTTAACCGCTATAAGGGCATGGTTTTTATTTGATTTTACCCACTTTATGGCCGTGGAAATGGACCGATTTCGCCCAAATTAAGTGTGAAGGATCACGTGCACCAACTTTCATTAAGATATCTTAATTTTTACTGAAGTTATCACTTGCACTGAGGGACCGATTGATGGAGGTTAGACATCCATTTTTATCATCTTGATCATTTATACAAGTATATATACATATACATATGTACATATCTGCAGATTAATTCTACGTGATACAAACAATCAGTGCAAAGTGTTTCGAGAGCATAAATATATTGATTCTATTATGTTCATAAACATAACCGTGAGTTGAGCAAATCTACAACACCCCAAGGGGCAACATTGTAGCGCTCGCACATAATAATTCGCAGGTCATGTAGAAAGATGAGACGCTCCGCATCTTTTACCAGCCATTCGGGACGCTAATTGAATAAGTATACTCAATAGGATGGAATATTTTATCCGTTCCATTATGCTACAACGGTATATGGGGGCTACATGACGGGCTACAGCGATGCATCGACTGTTTGTTGCGACGCCGCTACGTCAAAATTATCAGAATTTATAAAGAGTAAAATAAAAGTTTTACTCGCTCCGGATTCAATGAACACAAATTTCAACAACAAAAACAACAAAAAGGGTGGCGAAATTCCAAGCAGCAACTTGAAGAATTTCTGAAGGAATTTCGCTGCTCGATTATTTGCAGTTGGATAGTAGTTGCTTAAGTTGGCATGCAAACGAGTGAGTGCAAATGCGAATAATTATGTATTTGAGCGTGTGTGCGACGTACTTATGTACTATACTATATATAGGTATATAGTCAGCATATAAAAGCGTTTGTACTGAAAAGCTCAAATGTCTGCGTTCGGCTTGGCGAGCAGTCTTCAATTGCCAATCGATGCAGTTGCACGCGGTTCGCTTGGCGTCACTTTCACCACCACACTTCCTCTTCTCCCCCCGCCAACTTTTGGTTGCAGCGGCAGCAATGCTGTCAATTTCATCGCCTTGCGGCGCGCACAGCTCGCTTTAATTACTCATCTTGTGAGGAGTTAACTCACTTTACGAACTGAAGACGCCTCAAGAGCAGCGCACGCAGGTCGCAAGAAGTGCGATGACGAGGTGTGCGCGCGGTGCAGTAGGGTCGATAAATAGCGTTGAGTTGGTGATGACAACGCGTGTAAATGATGTTTGTGTTATTGTAATTGTTGTTGTTGTTGTGGCTGATGCTGTTACTGTGTTGCGCTGAACGCCAACGAGTCGCCAAATTCCTTGCTCCATTGTGGATGCAATGAAGTGAAAGGAATTGATGAGCTTCATTTTCATCCATTTAGCCGCTTGACAGTAACTCGCTTATACAATTACCACTACATGCACGCAAGTGTAGTGTGATGACATGAAGTGCGCGTAGCTTCCACAAGGGAATATTGGTGTGTGAGTGGAAATTTAATATGGAATAATGCGTTTTAAGACACACATTGTGATGCAAAAGCAAAAATAACAAAAAGAAAAAAATACTTCTAAGGCGATTAGTGAGTTTTTATAATTAAATGATTTTTCGGCTCGTCGTTTGGGGAAATTAGATTTTCTAATGAGAACTCGTTGAAACTGCAAGATGAGCATATAAGAGGAGTTTCTTAACACAATTGCTTAGGACGGTTAGACTATTTTACAAAAAAGTATTTCAACTGTTGGAAGTGTGAAATTCGATTCAGGTTGCAGTGTTGAAATGAACAAGAACAAGAAAATATATTAACGTCAGCTACACCAAAGTTTTACATAAAAGGGTATGAAATAATCTTAACATTGGTCACTTTTTATGGCGGCTATATGCTATAGTGGTCCGATCTGTACTATTTCCTCGTAGATTTTGCTGTTTTCTTTATCAATAATCCATGCTAAATTTCGTGAAAATTCCTCGTCATATTAAAATGTTTGCCCACAAAGATTCGATTCCGATCGATCAGTTTGTACGGCGGCTATATGATATAGTGGTCCGATCTGTACTATTTTTTCGTAGAATGTGCCGTTTCCTTTAGCAATAATCCATGCCAAATTTCGTGAAGATACCTCGTCAAATAAAAATTTTTGTCATACAAGGATTCGATTCCGACTTTTCAGTTTGTATGGCAGCTATAAGCTGTGGTTGTCCGATCTGTAAAATTTCTTCACATATTGCACAGCTGCCTTAGATAATAACCCATACCAAATTTTGTAAAGATATCTCATCAAATAAAAAGGTTTCCCATACAAGGAGTTGATTCCGATCGATCAGTTTGTAAGGCAGCAGATAGCATACAGTATAGTGATCCGTTCTGAACAGTTTGTTCGGAGATTGTAGCAATAATCGTTGCCAAATTTTGAGAAACTAATTTGTCAAAAAAAAAAAAAAAAGAATGTGTATATTCAAAGACTAGCCTCTAATTGAAAATTGTAAATGGTTAATTGAAAAGACCTCGGACTACCACAATTCCCTTCAAGGGTGATGCACTGTTTTTAGCGACCCTTACCACGTGTGACACTGTGCATTGTCTTTGTGAAACAACACTTTTTTCATCAAATGCGGCAGTTTTTCAGCGATTTCGTCCTTCAAACGACCAAAGCAGTCTAATCAGATGACTATCGATTGGACTTCGAAGTGAAAAGATGATCCCACTTTTCATCCATTATCACATATGACGTAAAAAGTCGGGCTTATTGCGCATGAACCTCTTCAAACACCGCTCCGTATCAACAACTTGTTGTTGTTTTTGTTATTTTAGATGAAAATTTGAGAACACTCTCTGCAATCAAATATATATCGTATAAAGGGGATTAGGCCTGGCTAAGGGATGGTGCAGTGGGGTTGGACTGAACATCAATCATTCAAAGACGACCATCGTCTCATTTACGAGGCGCGGGTCACTGCCCGGCTTCAAAAATATAAATCTTAGGGGCAGTGACATAGAGATGACTAATATGGTCAAATGCCTTGTTCTAACGCTGGATTCAACACTTCTGTGGAAGCAACGTGTTGACCTGACTTTCGAAAAAGCAACTAAGGCACTTATGGTGCGCAATCGACTAGTTGGTAAATCCAGGACCTACAAGCCAAAGACTGCAAAGTGGTTGTACAACATGATTGTGCGATCAGTTATCACGTATGGAGCGGTGGCTTGGGCCTCGAAAGTATCGCACACTTCGGTAGGACTTCAAATCTTGAAGCTGCAAGAACTTGCCTCGGTGTCGAGTGCCTCACACCGTTTCACCTAGTATTCGGTCAGGCCGCCAAACACACACTGTTTCAAATGACAGCAGAAGGTAAGGTAACCTCATCACAGCGTTCGATCGTCTTAAGTAGGGAAATACCATTGGTTCTTCTCTAAAGTAAAAGCATTTCCAAAAGAGTAAACTTCATTAAGAAGTTCACGGTTACCTTCAGCAGCAAGGCTGAATGGAATGATTCCGTTCTAGAGCTACTACTTAGGAATAGTACAACAAAGTGGTATACCAACGGCTCAAAAATGTAGAAGGGAATGGGTGCAGGGGTCGCAGGAACCTATGGAAAGTTTTCCGACCATATTCCAAGCAGAGATCTTTTCTATAAGTCGGTGCGTTGAGGTAAACCTCCAACACAACTATCGTAATGAACGCACTCAACGTGCTCAGCGACAGTCAAGCGATACATAAAGCGATCTCTGCGAAGGACATCAAATTGCTACTTGTGCAGGAGTGCATAGAACGGCTGAACATTCTATCAGATCGTATAACCGGGAATGAACTAGCTGATGGTCTCTGCTCTGCAGCATCCACCAAGAGGGTAGGACCTAAACGTTTTATTGTGGTTGGTCCCATTACTACCAAGAAGCTGCTTCGAGAAGAAGGAGTGGGCAGGCAGAGGTAAAATGACAACAACTCCAAGGCATGAGCCATGACAAGTTGCTAATGGCTGGTTACAACAGATAGCAGGTGTAAATATGTATTGAACTTCCCAAGGGACAAACTCTGACTACTTTTCGCTTTCTACGCCGGCCATTGCAAGCTCAAGAGCACTTACGAGTATGTAGTATAGTATAGCAAGGGCCTAGCTTCTTGTACAAATTTCCAGTTCTGCGACCTGATGATAGACGCACACACATCGCCTCCATATCACCTAATAGAATATTGGATTGAATATGCTGGAGCTAAGTGAGTCGCTGTGACCTAGGAGAGGCCACAGTAGACCTCAAATCGCGGTGCAATCCTCATTCATATTTTTTCTCAAAGGTTGTTGTTAGTATCTTTTGACGACGGTCGCTAAAACTAACTGTGCGCATTTAATTATAATAGAAAATTGACATCAAAAGTGAAAGTAATTACAACACGCGACTACATCTGTTATCATACGTTGCACATTGTTAATTAAAGACCAAAACAAATTCTATGAGTTGTATAAATTAGTTGAGAACTAATAACTCTTCCAAAGTGTTGTTTTTACACATACTTTCTCATTAATTATGAAAACACTGGCGTCAAATGCAGAATTAACTACGTATGTGTACAAGTCTGTTTGCACGCAGAAAGTTTCTCATTGTAGTTTGAACATTAGGGTGCAGGCAAATTTCCATTTTTCGGTTTAGACCGAAATATAGAAATTGTCATTAGTTGCCTTTATAGCTAAGATTTTTTTTTTTTTTTTTTTTTGTTTTATGTATGAAGTTTTCATTGTCTTGGATAAAATGACAGACAGTTTTCAAGAATACACCGGAATGACTTTAATAATCCGTTGGGAAGAAACTTCAGGCCACAGAAATAAATGTTAAATTACTGGGAAAATAATTTTAATATAATGAATTTTCGCCGCTCATCTCACAATAAATCAAAATCGAATAAAGTTTTAATTCTAGAAAAAATATTGGAGGTTATAAGAAAAAAATGTTAAACAGATATATAGTAAGCTAAATTAATAATAATAAATTGATGGGGAATTAAAATGGCTTCTTTGAAAAGTCTAGAAAAATAATGCAATATGGCCTTCAAATTGAGATGATTATGGAAATCAACAATTAAGACATATTTTCGAATAATGTTGCCCTTAACTTACGAGGGTCACAAAATATATCAAAGAAAAGGTACTTCAAAACATTCAGAAAATTAACGGGCGACTAATATGAACTATTTGTTTTTTTTATAAAGTAACCATCTTTTGAATAAATTTGCAGCTTGTAACCTGTTGAAACCTCATTGCAAGAGAGTTGAGGGAAGCGAGACGTATTTGCAGACAAAAAAAGAGAGAGACCGAAATGTGTGAGTATGAAGAGTTTGACAAGCTGGGCGATAGAGGTAATGCTCGAAAATTCTACGAAAAGATGCGGCAAATAACAGAAGGTTTCAAAACCGAAGCATACTCTTGTAGAACCTCCAGAATTGATCTAGGGACTGATGTCCAGAACATACTGAATTTATGAAGGGAACACTTCCCCAGCCTGCTGAGTGGTTGATAAAGCATAACACCAGGAGATGGTGAATTTGATTCCCAACTCGATGACGATGGAGCGGACACTAACCATGAAGAAGTTCGAATAGCGAAAACCCGTCTGAAGAACAACAAAGTGGTGGGGGTCGATGGATTGCCGGCCGATCTATTCAAACACGGAGGCGAAGAACTGATAAGAAGCATGCATCAGCTTCTTTGTAAAATATGGTCGTAAGTGTGCTCTGCCCAATCCATAAAAAAGGAGACCCCACAATCTGTGCCAACTACTGTGGGATAAGCCTCCTCAACATGCAATACTATAAGGTTCTATCGAGCGTACTGTGTGAAAGATTAAAGCTCATCGTCAACAAACTGATTGGACCTTATCAGCAACTGAGCAGATACTCACCATGCGCCAAATCTTGGAAAAGGCCAGTGAAAACATAAACAAAGATAAGTCTATATAGAAGACTTTCCAAAAAAATGCAGGATATATCTGAACTACTTGCAAAGTTCATCATTCATTTGCCGCAATCGTATTGGGGTTTACTGGAAATTGTGAAATAGGCATACTAACGGTAAGGCTAGAACTCTTGTCAGACGTAAGTTTTCAAAATTATTTAGGAGAGTATGGCTGAAAGATCAAGGCACTTTCTGCTCCTTTGTCCATCAGTATATAGGAGTTTTAGGTATCACAACGGACAGGAGTTCTAAGCTATCCAAATGAGATCCCTGGTAGAATTTACGTCTTAACAAAACCTTAGAAGTCAATGAAAGCTCTACGGATAGTATTGGTGCACTAATCTAATAATATTGCAAATAAAAAATTTACAAATAAAAAATAAATATTTTTGAAACTTGAGGCACAGCAGAATAAATCAAATTTCTAATCCTTAATCTTTTTATCCTAAGTTACACTCGATTGAAAACAAAAACAAAAAACCTTTGCACAAATATGATGAACAGCTGATTCACTCATTAGAAAATTCGCACTGCATTTACACACACCACGGAAGTAAAGTATAAAACAAAAATTATTATAACAGTTGCTTGTTCTATTTATATAAATTCATAAATTAAGAAAGATAAGGAAAATATGCACTTGACTACTTGCCAGTTGCGCCTCGCTTACTCAAACATTTTAAACTACAATAAAACACCAAAGTTTCCTTCTCCCTGCATGTGCGTGTGTGTGTGTGTGTGAGTATGACTGTATTTATGCACAAATGTGCTGCACGAATGCACAAGGGTATTGCTGGTTGTCGGTTGCGGGCTACGGAGTGCAGGGTGCCCACAATAATGCGCCGCTTCTCTCCCTCGAACGCCAAGAATCCACTTAATAAAGTCATAAATACGAAACGCAGCAGCTTCATATGCCATTCTTTAGCAATGCGCAGACAAACAAATACATATTTAGTTGAAAAGCAGCAAAAATAAATTGCTAAAAAATAAGCAGAGCAGAGCAGTGCCGAGTAGAGCACAAGAAAAGTCATTTGTCTTATTTGTTTGTATTATTTTTGGCATTTGACGCTGAAATTCGCCATGGGAAATAGAAAACAGCCACAATGAATTCCGCTGGGAGGCTGGTGTGTTGTTGTTGTTGCAGTAGTGTGATGTGCATGACTGTCTGTGTGTGTTTTTGGACTCGTCGACGGCGCAAACAAGTGGCACTTTGTGAAGCTGACACGACAACTGAGGCGTACAATGTCGTGGAAATTTGCCAGGAATGTGTGTGTGCGAGAGTGTATATGTGTGTGTGCATATTATAACTTTTGATCCTCTTATACACACACACACACTGTCATACATAAATTTTTTACTTCATAAAAGTCACTTTGGCAAAAGCAAAAAAAGAAAACAAAAACAAAAATAAGAGAATTACGAGAAACTCGTGCAAGCATGAAAAATACTCATAAGCGAACGCGTGCGAAGTGGAAATCGACACACACTTATGCCGCTTGTAATTGACAATGCAGAAACGAAAACTAAAACAGCAACAAAAACATTAAAGCCGACAAAAGTTTATGGCGTAAAAATTATTATTTATTTATTTTTTCCCACTTTTGAGTGGTTCATGAGAAGCTGCCTGCAACTTTGCAAAGTTTAGACTGGAAATTTGTCGTTAAGTTTTCACAAATATGCAGCGACGTGTTATGGAGTAGTTTCACTATATTATAGGTACTAAGTGTGTAAGTTGTGGAAATTTGTGTGAAATATGCATTAACTATATTGAAGATAGTGACATATGAGAGAGTTCGACTCGGCAGCGGCAAAAACCGGTGAGAATTTTTAATCCAAGACAGCATAAGAAAATAGTGAAACAAATAATTATGAAATTCTTTATTTTTTGACCATATGCCATAAAGGTTTTTTCTGATGTGTCTGCATGTCTTACTTTGCGACATTTTGTCATATGTGTTGGACAAAAAAGCACTCGGAAATTGTAATTAAATAATCTGGGTAAATAATACTTTGCCAAATATGAGCGTGATCTGTCAACATTTTTGTTAACCGCAGCTCATTAAGTCGGTGCACCTCAGTAGTGATTTGCGCTTTTTGCATTGGGTAAAAGTATCGAAAAATAATTGGTCTCAAATTTTGTTTTTCTAACCAAATTTCGTGTGTGGAAAATAACTGCCGATCAAACATGGGTTTATGAGTTTGACGAGCAAACAAGTTATGAAAACTGTTTCGAGAACTGGAAAAATCGTTGGCATCTGATGGGGATTACTTTGAGGGCTACAAAATAAATATTTATGAATAATTTAACATTTTGCGTTTTATTTCCGTGTACTTTTTTGTCACAATGTATGTATTGCTGAGTCTACTTCTTTTAATAGTTGGTAACTCCTCGAGCATGGAGTCATGAGTAGAAGTTCACGCAAGTGAGGAAAGTTCTCTGACTACCATGCACTTGGGAGTGGCCAGAAATGATTCTTTTACATATGGCTCAAGCAGCTCACGATTTCCGGTCTTAGACCAAGTATCTTCAGGGTAGCCCAAGAACATCCGTTTGAAGGCGAGCATCCCCTCCACAGGGTTGTGCGCTGGGTTTGGGACCCGACACGTAAAAACTGTCCACAGTGAAAAAGTATATACGACGACATTGGCATATAGTTTAACGAATTTAAAGACAACGGCTATGCGGCTAGGTAATGTCGTCCGAATGGACGAAAACACTACAGCTCTGAAAGTATTCAACACAATATCCGCCGAGAGAAGTAGACAAAGAGGAAGACCTCTACTCCGTTGGAATGACCTGGTGAAGAAAGATCTGGCTTCGCTTGCAATCTCCAATTGGTGCCACCTTGCGAAATGAAGAAACGACTGGAGCGCTGTTGTTAACTTGGCTATAACCGCGTAAACGATGTCTACGCCAGTAAAGAAGTAGAAGAACTCCATCCAAAAATAAGGAGATCTTTATTTTCAAAAGTATTAGCTCTCATTGGCAAAATTTTTTGAGGTATTACTCTGAAATGTTGCACACGTTCTTTTATCTCTAAAAAAAAAGTGCTTATTTTTCGGAACCGCCGATATTGGATGACTATAGCATGTCGCTGTCATAGAAACTGAACGATTAAATACAATTAAACCAAGGAAGACTTTTTTACTTCACGAGATATCTTAACCGAATTTCGTTAGAATTATTGTCCGATACTATGCTTTAATATGAAGTATGGAGGAAATTTATAGATCCGGGTACTATGGCATATAGCACTCATATAAACTGAACGATCAAAGTAAAATTCTTGTGAAAGCTTATTTATTTTTGAAGGATATTTTGATTTCGAAGCCAAAGTTTTTTCTGTTGTGTTTTTAATATTATGATCAGTTTATTTCGATAAATAGGTGTCACCTCTATTACAAATTATGTCCAAATAAAGATTAATAGAATATTTTTTTTTTTTAAATTTAGTTCATGAATAACATTATCTCCGTCATTTCCACAAGTTGATTTTTTTGCTGACGGACCTAAAGTTTCAATAAGTGCTGTTTGTGAGTCGCTCTATAACTTTTGGAATAGAATAGTTACTCGAAATATGTACATAGAGTTGGATTAATTGATTCTTTCAGACTCGATTTTTTAGTGATCTTTTTTCTTTATATTTTACTTCATAAGGAGGAACATCGTGTGATTTTAAAAATAACGAAAATTCTGCAACGAGAAAGAATAATTTACTTTCACGTTCAACATCCCAGATTAAACAAATTTGTTTTACATAAGTTTCGAAGTTAGTTATATTGAAGAGAGGTGATCTTAATAGATCATATAGGCAGAAACGTTGATGATTTTGAATGACTCCAGTTTAACTAAGCCCTTAAACAAATTTGTACCGGAGTTTTTCTTCAGATATCTTTTTTCATTCAAATAAAATAGTTGATACATTTTGCGCTATAAAGTGTGTGTCTTCTTGAAGTGTTTTTTCTCATAATTAGGATTTTAGCAGAAAAAATTTTGGTAATAGATTAATTTGGTCTTCTGGTCTAGGATTTTGAAAAATCGATTTTTTTGCATATTTTGAAAGCGTTTCAAAAATATGACCTTGGAAGGATTTTTTAAGATATTTATTTGTATCTTATTTTCGGAGATACAGCCGATTTTGTGACGTGGCGTCTGTGTTCACTAGAATTGTCTCTTAAACTTTAAACGCGTTTTTCTCGAAACTACTTTTTTTGAGGTGGTTGACATGATACCTCAAGTTCTACTGAACCGATTCCTTTGAAATTTGGTACATATCTTCTTTATATAATGCTCTATCGTGTCTGCCTTGGATTTTCAAAAAATTTTGATTTTAAGTATTTTTAAAAAATTCGAAAATGTAAAAAAAAAATCGGGTCAAAAAAAGTTTTTTTTTCAAGTCGACGCTATTTTGATATTTTAGTTTTGAAAATGTTCAACCCGATAACGACATCCTTATTGATGAAAAATCTTCTTGTTTTATATCTCTACAAGGGTTGAAATCACGTCAACAAGGACGCACCGTTTTTTTTTGAAGCCCACTCCACCGGCCCGTATCTCGACGAATTTTGTTTTTTTTTCTTGCAATTTTTTTTATATTATTAAAATGTCAATAAAAAATATATAAAAAAATGTTTTTAATTTTTTTATCTTAGTTTAAAAAATGCCTAAAATTCATGCGTTTCGACCAGAATACCCCCTTAATAATTAATTCCCCATCAACTCAACACTTTACAGCACGAAAATTTATTCAAGAGATCTTCATTTTACCAAAGGCAGTGGCAAGAGAACGGAATCAATCTACCTACAATCTAAGTAAATAACCTTAAACTGATATAAATAATTAAGCTAGGTTGATATTGAAGTGAAAACGGTAATTTTTTGTTGATGATAGATATTGCATTGTCCAACTGTGATGAGGTTCGAATAGTAATTATTCGCCTGAAGAATAACAAAGCTGCAAGGGCCGATAGATTACCGGCCGAGCTACTCAAATACGGAGCGAAAAATTGGCAAGGAGCACGCGTAAGGTTTTTTACAAGATATGATATGAAGATCGACACACGCTCTTTTTGTCGATTTTAAAGCCGCCTTCGATAACAAGAAGCCTATTGGGGCCAAGGGAGATAACTTTGAGAGGGACGAGATAGATTTTGAAGAATAAATTAAGCTTTTCAAAATTATGAACAAAGTCTTACGATTTTTTGTTCTTAGTAGTATATATTGTTTGGAATATTTTATTGTAATGATATCAATGAAAATAAAAAAGACCAGGGACCATCCAAGGTTACGAAATTAATATATCAAAAACACAAATATTTTTGCCTATTTTTACCTTCAAAGAACTTTCTTTATTCAGTTAAACACAAGCCTCCTCAATTTATATACTTAACTTTGCTATCTCTTACAAATATTTATGTGTTTGCTACTCCTTAATTTTCCACACGCACATGCCAATCTATGCATTAAATTGACTGGTCACTCATACGACTTCGTCTACACTTAAGTTGCGCATACGCCACGGCACCCCAAACGCGACACATATCTTTTGTTTTAAGCAATGATAAAAACAGATAACGCAAACTAAACGAAAAAAACGAAAACAGGCCTGGATGAAAACTGGAAAGTGGAAGAGTAGAAACAAAAAAATATTTCTAAAAAAATTAGCAAAAAAAAAATAAATGAAACAATAAACAAAGTAGAGAAAGAAAATAAACAGATGATAAAATTCTTAGGCAACGCAGTGTGGTGGTACTGAAAAAAACATTTTAAGGATGCAAAAGAAGCGTGCGGAGCAGAATATGAGATAATCAACTTATTTCCTAGGCGAAAAAAATGATTTGTATGCAATATTGCATCAGTGAAATATCTAGGGCTCATCCCGGATAGGAGGAAAGAACACGTTTCTGAACACTCGAAAATCCTCACTCACTTTGATTTTATGCCGGATCACTTGGATCATGGAGTCGCCAAACCGAACTCGGGCGGCTCCTTCTCTACCCATTTCCCGTCAAGGGAGTTGTGAGTGGAAAGAAACCGTTGAAGAAAAGGGGCTGCGAGCTTTTTCACGGATGGGTCAAAGCTTGGGGGTAAGGTTGGTGGAGAGGTTCACTGTCAAGAGCTCTCCATCAACTCCAGTTTTAGACTTCCTAACTATTGCAGTGTCATCCAGACCAAGGTTGCAGCCATCAAGGCAGGCACTTTAGAACCGTCATCGGTACAATGAGAGCGGGTCGGTGCTCTCGTATCCTTTGCAATCTACCATTAGATAACTGGGCTTCGCAGAAGCTTGTCCAGGGTTTGGCTATCATCGGTACATGGACTGTCGCAAAAGTCGTTTTGGCTAGCCTCTGGTTTTGGGGCATTTAACGGATTATTACCCTATTAGCATCCACTCAGTAAGGCTGGGAATCCTACTAGTCGCCATCTGCAAAAGCTGTAGGGAAGAAGATGAGGTAGCAACAAATCAACACTTCCTTCATGTTTGTCTCACGTTTGGGACATCTCACCGAGCTGACGGGAATGAAAATTAAACGCCTGTGCAAATTTCTACTGATTACTAAGCGGTTTTGCTAATTTCTAAGTTCGAGGTTAGGAGTTCTTATTTTCTATGGCCTCACAAAGGACTACTGTTAGTAGTTCACATGCGATCTTTGATCAGCCATCTAACCTGACCTAACTTATTGCGAGGGCACGCTTTATAGCGGTTCAAATCGGAAAAGGTGAAGGATAAATGTTTTGAGTGGTATATTATAATAGAAAGCCAAGTAGTTCAGTGGCATTAGTGAGAGTCATGAGATCGCAGAAAACAAGCCTTATAAGAGACATAGAGAAATTGCAGGGACGATTAAATAAAAAAATTGAAAGAAAAAATAACCTAAAACGCCATGGTAATGGCAATCTATTACAGAACTAGTGTCTCAACTTTTATTTAAGCCACACTATTACTAAAATTTAAGATAGCCACCAAACTAAAACCAGTCATAGGTCCATTTATTAACCATACTTAACCACCTGTTTCCTGGTACTCAAAATTTTAACCCAGTACACTCATTATTAGCTAACAAAGCTAAAACACCTGAAGCAAAAAGTTACGCTTGGGTATAAAAAATATAAAGAAAGTGCAGTGAGGCGCAACACTGTTAGCTCTGTTGTAATTTATGCGTGAACACAATGATAAAACATCAACGCACTCCTCACACACAATCCACAATCCAACACCACCACCGACGACTCATGACAACAGCACAACAAGCAGCGGGCGATGATGTGGTCAATAAATATAAACAAATGTGACAGTTGTGAGCTGCAATGGCTCCATTGATGCCAACATGCATAGGCAGCAGGCTGTCTACAACAACGGACTACAACTTTTCTACTTCGTTTTTGCCACCCACCAATTTTCGTAAACAGCCTCCACGCCGCATTCACGGCCGATTTATGTCTCTAAGTGTGTGTAATACGCGCGTCGGGAATATTTAGTTAGTCGACTTAACGGCAATCTATTACAGATGGGAAGTACCTAGTTAGATGCCAACAACAAAATAACAACAACGACAATGCAGGTGAAGTAGGTGCGGCAGCAGGTCATGCTCTTAGCTGTCAGTTGTGGTGGTGAAGTGAAATAAATTACCACTTTTCGATTCAAAACCTACTACAAGCCGGCAGTGAGGCTGCCGTGGTTAAGCAACAACAAAATCAGCAGTATATGCACAACAAAGCGCACATATTGTCTGCATAAATTCTGCTGGCTGGCTGGCTGTTGCTGTTGCTGCGCATTCGTACATGCTGCCTCGGTTTGATTGCCATTGTTTTGTTGGCTTCCAAGTTCGTTGTTGCCCTTATCATGTATTTGTTTGATGCCGCCGCCATCGCCACTGTCGCTGCAGCTATTTGCGGCTAATATGGTTGACCGTAAATCATTCGACAATCGGAGCACGTTCGGCGACACGAAAAAACATTGCCTGCCTGCCACCCACGACGTGGCCTACACGTTCGCTTATGCCCGACTGCCTGGCCCGTCTCCCCCGCTTTCAGCATCACAGCACACTTTCTAGTTTTTCACTTTTATTTTGCCGTTGTCTTTCGTCTGTTTTTTCTCGGTTTCGCTTTTGCCAGCCTTTTGTTTGTCACCAACTGCCTTCGGCATTGAGCCACACATTTTTTCCTTTGCTCTAATGCAGAAGAATTCGCCAGGCTTGTTATTGCCTTTTCTCTTTGCCGGGAGTTGTTTACGTGTGGCGGTGACAAGCAGCTGTGTGCTGCTCAAACGTGCCGCTCACCCCGTTGCCCCCAGTGCCGGAGGTTGAGTGGTTACGGCAGTGGAGGCGGCTAACCCCTAAGCTAGCGCGCTAAGCCAGTGCGCTTTAATACAACTTATTTTGTGTAAGAAATACCTATAATCTATGTGCTTAGAAGCTATATATTGAAATACATGCATACAGATATATTTACATACCTACATGCACCCACAAATACAAAGATATTTTCACACATACCTCTTCACATTCACTCGCTCATTCCTGCATTGTTCCTCCTCACATTCCCATCCGAAAGTTATTATCTATTGCTGTAGTTACAAGAATTTAATCGGCGCATACTAGACATATCTGATGTATGTAGCTACATATGTAAGCTCTGTATAAGTACTTGTTTGTGCTATTTTCTATATATTAGCATTGCAGCTAAATTGAATAGTTTCCAAGGCATTATAGGGTCGTACAATAGCAGCGCATGAAGTTTGTTCTGCTTGCTTTGCCTTTAGGGTTCAATTTAGGGCGAGGAAATATCCAATAGCATGGATTTTCCAAATCCTGTAGAACTAAAATTATATTCGGTACGAAGTATTGCCTTCCCCGACAACAAGTACTATATATATTTTGTATATACAGATAGCCTAGCAGCTGTGAAATCATTAAAGTTTCTTAGGGTTTCATCAAATAGAATGAAACAATGCAATGATCTAATATCCTGTTTCACGATAAGCTTACAATGGGCTCCAGAACACTGCGATAACCCTGGCAACTGTGAAGCCGATGAACTAAACAGCGCAGGTACCCTAGAACTAGAATCTGAAAATAGGGAATAGCAGCTGGCTACTTGTCTCTAACTTGCCCCAAAAAACGAAATAAAAATATATAAATGAAATTTGGTAAGAACTTTGGAAGAGCGTTTACAGATCATTGTCTAATTTGCAGACATGCTTCCGAACTGGGAACACTATACAATGACTATTGTAGAAATTGTCAGGTGGTAGAAAAAAAGGTTGTTGTAGAGTATCTTCTATGCGAAGTCAAAGCTTTATATAGAAAATTATTCACAACTACTGCCCGAGGGATTCTTGATGATGCCTTGGAGGTTGCCCAATAACACTTTTTGTACTGATGAATTTCATCAACAGCACAGCGTAGTTCAAAGAAATATCTTCTCAAATAAAAAAATTTTTCACAAAAAAATTTTATTTTGATTGGTCAGGCAATTCCGATTAATGGCCAGGTTCTTGGGAGAAAAGGATGTGTGAAAATTTTCAGATCAATATTTTTAAAACTGGAGGACTAGTTCGTGTGTATATAGAGCGACAGGCGAATAGAAAGCTGGACATGACTAAATCGACTCCGCTAGCCACTATCACGTAATCATTTATATATGCATATGTACTCTATAGGATCTCTTACGTTTTATCAAAGTGTTACAAATTTCATTGCAAACTTAATAAACCCTGTTCAAGGTATGAAAGTACAACATGACTGATTAAAATTTCTATGCGCTGCGTTGGGACCTCACGAATGTTGATCTCACAAATATTACAAACTAACCTAGATCAGGATACATAAGTTTATAAGCGCTCTCGCTGATGAAAAAACGAGCTCCCCTATATCTATATAAATATACCATTGCATGATACTCCAAATATTTCAAAAACCTTTTAAAATACACAGAGCGGCTACAACTGTTTGATGAAGGAGGTTAAATGAAGGATGTTTTCGAGCCATTGAGCATGTTAAGTTCAAGATGTTGCAGATTGAGTAGCGTGATTTATTTAAAATACCGTTCCAAAAAGAAAAGTTGAGCAGCAAAACTCAAATGATGACAAAACAAGTATTTTTTTTATAGAACATAACGAGTAATTCCATATGGTATTGACCATGTATATTAGCAAAATAAACAGTTGATAAAAAACAAAAAAAAAACTGCTCTGTGACCCTCAATTGGTGTTTTGAAGGATTTTCTTTATAAAAAGTATTCGGTTTTTGTAATTTTATATATACTTTGATTTGGCGAAGATCTACTCATTTACAAAATGTTAAGCGCTTACCCAAATCCCAAAAGATAAAATATACAGGATTTATCCGGAAAGTAATAGGACTGGTAGAAGGACAGTAGAGAGCGTTCCTAGCTAACGAATGAGCAGTTAGCTCAGTCAGTTGTCTCCGAACAACTGGGGAATAGGGAAAACTTTTTCCCTCGACGTGTTTTTGTGAGTAGTGCAAGCCAAAAATGTAGCGTTCGTTAGAGCAGAGGTACACGATTAAATTCAGTGTGAAAATCGGTAAATCTGTGACAGTTTGTGATCGTTTGATATGATCAATCAGGCTTATCCAGATGTTGCTTTAGCAAGAAGTGGTATGTTTCGGTGGCACCAGGCCTTTTTGGAGGGCCGGGAAGAGATCGCTGATGAAGACCGTGCTGGTAGGCCTGCGACTTCGACAAACACCGACAATGTGACTC
Source organism: Bactrocera zonata (assembly GCA_037783105.1). Taxonomy (NCBI): domain Eukaryota; kingdom Metazoa; phylum Arthropoda; class Insecta; order Diptera; family Tephritidae; genus Bactrocera; species Bactrocera zonata. The sequence continues at coordinate 395,147 of JBAWJQ010000848.1, read as the reverse complement.
GTGTGCGCAAAGTTTTGAACTCGGACCGTCGACTAAGTATTCGTTCAATTGCCCTGATGTTAAACATTGTCATGGAGCACTTGAACATGCGTAGATGTCCGCGAAAATGGTCCCAAAAGTGCTCACTGACGTAATTGCGGCGAGTGGAAGAGTGCCAAGAAAGTGGTGCCTAGATGTGGTCCCTTCGGACTTTTTTTTTGTTTCCTTGCCTGAAAAGGCTGATGAAAGGCAAGCATTTTGAGACGACACAGGAGATCCAAGCAACATGCACCTTGGCTCTTCTCTCAAGGCTACTCCGGAAAATGCCTATTTTGAAAGTTTTTAAAGAATTGTAACTATTGGTTCAATAAATTTTTTCAAATCGACTCAGTCCTATTACTTTCCGGGATAATCTTTCCATATTGACAAAATTTTGCTCACAACAATAATATAGTCTTGATGATTTTTCTGCAGATATAGATTAAGGAATGTTGGAAGCACATCTTGGCGAAGCTTCAATATTCATTTAGAAATATCAGCTAAATATTATCAACACAACAACACCTAACAAGCAAAAGGGACTATAACACCGAAAAAACTGAAAAGAAATAAGAAAATCAAATTAGGGAAGCACCGGGCCATCAATATTGCGGAATAATACCACAACGCTCTTCATGGTCCCAACAAAGCAACCAAAATACCGACGTATCAAGCCCCAGCCTATGACTCTAGAAAACACTATGTTGTTTTTCCGAAGTCCTTAAAATTTGAAAGCAAGTTAGATTAGCAAAAAACTCCTCCTCCTCTAACTAATTTTTAACGCAAGCTAAGAACTTTGCACCAGTTTACAGCCGTATACATTATCATTATTATCTATAAAATAAGTAAAAAAAACAATAGCTTTTTAATAAATGACGCAACACTATTGGGAACCCCTTTATTCCCATGTATTTATATCTTTATCTGCATGTATACTTTCATTGCCTTACGACCTCAATAAAATGGGGCCTATTTATTGTAGTTGTGTTGTTGCTGCAGCAGCGCACAATGTTTTATTAAACTCACAGCGAAATGAAAATTGTTATCTGCCCCATAACCAGCTGCTCAAGCGGGTGGCCCATCTCGCCAATCAAGCCGCTTTGAGTCGTTGCGCTTCGTTTAACAAGGTTCAATATTTATTATTTAATTAAATTTAGCAAAGCGCTCGTTCAGCGCAATGACGCGGTGAATTAGTGGAGGGGGAAATTTGTTGCAGGGGCTGATAATGCAATACCTTTGACTAACTGTTTAGTTACATATATAAACAAAAATAAAAACGATTAAATATTTTATGAGCTCGTGGCAGATTTCATGTTTACCGGAGGTATTTAATAACAGTTCTTTTTGATAACAGTGAAATATTACGAAAGAAAATTGTTTTTTGCTAAATTTGGATACACATAGATATTATCGTATTACTAGTATATTATTGTATTATCATAAAATTAATTAAGTGTAATAAAGTATATTTAATCTTTGATTACGTATTATTAATATGAAAAAACTTTTGACATCTGTCAGCTTCTAGGAAAATAAAGTCTTAAAGGTGATTCTAGGAGCAATTATTAATACACATACATATGAATGTAGGCATTTGTTGTGTGCTAGGAACTGCACTAGCTTCGACTCTTCCTCATATCAATATTAGAGTTGTAGATAAGACTGTGTTGCCGGAGGATGGGAGCAGTAAGCTTCTTAATTAATGGTTCACGTCAAAAAGGGAAAGTTTGGTTTATGATTATATAGGCCATCGATCAGCTTTAGTTTCAGATAAACCGATGAATTTTTTAGGGAATTTTTCAAACAGTCAGGTCCGATATTAGGAAAGCGATATATATGCGATACCCTGCTTTCGCAGTCATATTCAAGTGAGGAAGGCTAGCAATGCAAATGTCTTGGGCTCGCTCAAAACATGTTAAGGTTTGGTTAAATTCACTTTTGGGGTGTCGAGCCATTTTGTGATAAGGCTCGTAAGGTTATTATCTAGCTAGGAGCAGTTTCACGGGGGGTGGTTTCTACGTGGCGGGTCCAAAACCCAGCGCACAACCTCGCTAGGCGAGATGAGGTGGAGAAGGACCTGGCTGCACTTGGTATCTCGAATTGACGCTAAATAGTGAAGAGCAGAAACGACTGGCGCGCTGTTGATAACTCGGCTATAACCACGTACGAAGTGTCTCAGACAGTAAAGAATAAGTTGAGAGTTCCTTTTACTTTACTTTAGTTTAGAGTACGTTGGGAAAATACCAGTAATTTTTAAGTCTTAAGTTCTGCTTTTAGCTAAAGATGGCTGCTGTTTGAGTTCGAATGGGGATCTTGAGTTCGAAAGGCATTTTTATCTTTTGATCTGAAGTTTGATATTATTAGAATTAAGAGCGGAGTTTTTTCCTTTATTATCTTAAACAAATAACAATAAGTATATTTGGTCGTAATATTAAAATCGAACTTTGGTAGATCAAAGATGTGGTCATATTATTTTCACTTCCGGTTTTAGATTTCCCAACAACTTCTTTTTAATTATTATTAAAAAGAGGTAGATTTCTTCCATTTCAATCCATCTGTGGACAGTTTAGGACCTCCCATAAGTTTGATGTACATTAGACGGTTGTGCTCGAATTCACATGCTCATTTCCATGTTAAGTCAGACCGGAATTTTGGCTGATGTGATCATAAACATTATTATCAGGCTGGAAGCAAAAGGAACTTTCCTTCTTCCATTTCAATCCATCTGTTCACAGTTGAGGACCTTACATAAAAATAATACCGAATACCAAACCTGACCAGTGCTAGTGACTCTCGTGCCTCGATGTGATTTAGTGTGGAAGTTGCAAAGTGACTTCAGGGGAAGCTGGCTGCTAGCTGGTTTTATGTAAGTAAAGCAGGTGCCGTGCCTGGCCAGTGCTTATGGATTCTATAAGGAGGAAATTGGTTGCCAGATGACTCTAAAAAAAAGGAGGCACCGTGCCTTGCTAGTGCTAATGCGACTCTCACGCCTCGATGTGATGTGATTTTAAAGCCTTGAGGTGACTTCACGAGAATTTGCCTGCCAGCTGGCTCTATATAAGAAAATCAGGCTCCATTCTTAGCCTTAGTCACTTAGCTTACGTCCTTCTGACGCCGTGATGTAATTTGAATCAATACCATTTCTTCAAAAATTGCATTACTTTCTTAGACCCCATGTGAAATATCGTGAAGATTTTTAATCAACAGTTGAAGTTGTAGATAATTTCGTCTATTTAGGAACCAGCATTAACACCACCAACAATGTCAGCCTGGAAATCCAACGCAGGATTACTCTTGCCAACAGGTGCTACTTCGGACTGAGTAGGTCCTCTCTCGACGAACAAAAGCTAAACTCTATAAGTCGCTCATAGTTCCCGTCCTGCTATATGGTGCAGAGGCTTGGACGATGACAACAACCGATGAGTCGACCTTAAGAGTTTTCGAAAGAAAGGTTCTGCGAAAGATTTATGGTCCTTTGCGCGTTGGCCACGGCGAATATCGCATTCGATGGAACGATGAGCTGTACGATATATACGACGACATTGACATAGTTCAGCGAATTAAAAGACAGCGGCTGCGCTGGCTAAGTCATGTTGTCCGGATGGATGAAAACACTACAGCTTCAAAGTATTCGACGCAGTACCCGTCGCGGGAAGCAGAGGAAGACCTCTACTCCGTTGGAAGGACCAAGTGGAGAAGGACCTGGCTTCGCTTGGAATATCCAATTGGCGCCACGTAGCGAAGAGAAGAAACGACTGGCGCGCTGTTGTTGACTCGGCTATAATCGCGAAAGCGGTGTCTACAACAGTAAAGAAGAAGAAGATTAAATCAATAGACAAAGTTTTCCCATAAAGGTTGTGGACTGGGATTAATGTAACAAATGTTGGCTAAATGTAAACAAAACGTCAGTAGCCTCCAATGTAAAGAATGGTTGTTGATTTCACTAAATTTAAGAAAAGGTTGTGGACTTGACTAAATGTAAACAAAACTTATATACATTTCTATAGTAAATTTTCTTAAAAAATCGATAGTAAGAGAATTATTGATCCGATTCAACCGATGTTTAGCACACGGACATATTGTTTTCAGATAATGATTGATGAATGAGTTTCTCTTCCATATCTCAAAAATTGGAAAGTGAAAGAGTCAGATGGAATTTAAAATGCTTCGTAACTTATTTTTATAGTTTTGCTACAGAGTATAATAGTTTTGTTCACTTAACTGTACGCACAACCTGAAACTAATCGAGATATATATACTTAGTTTTGAAATCCGAAAACTAATTCTGTGGACATTTGACAAAACAACCTCTTTCAAAAAAGCAAATTTTACAGGAGAGCGAAAAAACATGTTTAAAGCTTTGCAGTAGAAATACCTCTTACTATTAAAGGACGAAGTCAATTTAAACTGGATGCAGATCAATAAAGACGCGTTTTCCAATCAATTGATTTAAATTAAATATTTTACTTTTCTAGATAAATATAAATCAAATAAATAAGACTTTTTGTCAAATGCTTTTTCTTACTGAAAATCAACTTACCTCATGCAAGCTGTTTTGTCAAATTTGGTTTGTGCAAAAAAAAATCCTTTTTTTTATCTTATCTTGACTCAAGTTTATTTGCCAAATAAGAAAAGCATTTATTTTTAGATATGCATTTGACAAAAGAACTTCAATCGAAAGAAGTTATTTTGTCAAATACCAATTTCTGATTTTACTCAGACGATATATAGAGACAAGCTTTTTTGATAAATGTACGTTATGATTTTACGTTTGAAATTCCAACTTACTCGAGACAAGCTCTTTTGTCACCCGAAAATTTGAAAAATTACGAAAGAAGTTGTTTTGATGACTCTATAATTTTTGAACTAACGGTCCTAGGACAATGGCGATAAGACAGAAAAACGCGCCTTGAAAATTCATACATATGATAAAAATCCTGGAAAATTGTCTTATTTCGAGAGAAGTTGTTTTGTCAAATGTCCACAGAATTAAGGCAATAGCAAAAAATTTTGAAAAAGTGGGTATGACCCAAGCCAGTTATGAGTTTAATCTACATATCTCATGAACTCATAAATCTAATATAAAGACTTCGAACTTTCGGGTGAGCGAGTTATCTTAATAAAGTTAAGGGAGCGTGTTTTTCTTATAACGGTGAATATTTGTGCTTAAAATAAGTATCATCGATTTAAACCCCGCCCGAGACCCCATATAACTAACAGGCCTTATGTACCTAAAGGTACTTCCCTGGCTTTAATGCTTGCAAGTAGCATGAATGTGAAATGTGCGGTTATACCCGAATTTAGCTCTTTCTTACTTGTATATATTATTTATTTTCAAACTATCACTTTTTTAAAATAAATTGAAGTGTTTTAAGGCGCGTTAGTTTGTGATAAAACATATGTTGCCATCTCTACAATAATTTTGCGCAACTTTGTGCCACGAAATTATTAATTATTTTAATTATTTAATTTTCAATAAATTTTTATAAAAGCCTAAATGGCAAATGGACGTAATTCCAATTAATTTCAATATATGTGAGCTTATAATTATTTGCATAATTTAAGAAACACAAGCGCACAAATTATTTTGACAAAGAATCAACGCACACAAGCGCAAATACACACACACGCACGCACACATGTGCACCGCAATTTCGCAACAATACCAATTAATGAATGACCTTACGCATAATTTAAAATAATCACTTTGGTCCGTCATTATGCCACGCAGCGATGCGAGTGGCAAAAAAAATAGCAAAAAAAAAAATAATAATAATAAACAACAAAAGTGCTCAAAGGATCAGAGTATATATGTAAGTATATAGTATACGGAGAATATTATATGTGAAGCATAAAGCGAAATAAAGGCAAAAGTCGAAAATGTAAACAAAATTCAATTTGTGCAAATTTATGAGGCAACAGTGTATTTATTTGAACGTGTATATAATTAATAATAATTGCTCGCTTGTGGCAATCACAAAAATAATAAGCCAAAAGGACAGACAAACAAAAAAAAATAAATAAAAAAATGAATGTGAAAAAATTACGTCGGACTGCACGCACACAACAGCAACCACATAAATATTATGGTGCCGTTATTAAGCCATCGACCACTCATTGGAATTACAACCCAAGCAATTTCCAAGCGAACCGCTTGAATGGCGCATTAAAGGCGCTGAGAATTTACTTCACTTTAATTAGTGGTATTGCTTATTGTTGTTGGTTCAATGTTTGAGTAAAAATCAAGTAGCAAGTTAAATATATGGCTGAATGGAGCAGTCTTCAATTACACAAGTGTTTGTATAAGTACGCTTATGGGTAAACACAAATACACATAAACCAAAAGTTGGAGACAACGAACAGAATAGAATATTGATCGGAATGCGAGTAAATTTCAAGATTCTACTTTATGTCGCAGATAGACATATGGCTTCCGTAGCACAATGTGTACTACAGATGAAGGCTCTGGAATTTATCTATCAGCAAAGTGAACCATTTCTAAAATTTCTAAAATTTTGGCACTTATCAGCTCATTTTATGATTTCTCATACTACCTTCACGCACATTAAAAAGGGTCAGACGCCAAGAAGGTAGTAATACCCTGGAGGAAACGTCGAAGACCCTATAAAATTAGTATATGTCAAAGGATTTATTCATATATAGTATTTATTAAATTTTTTCAAATAGTCAATATAATTTTTAGAGATATTTTGACGCTACGTCTATTGGTTAGAATTTCGGTCCAAATAATTTTTAGTAGTAGTAATAGTACAAGATCGAAATTTGAGAAATGGCGGATGGACATATGGTTTAAGAGTTTTTTTTTTCGATTATATATGTACATCAAGGGCGAACTAAGTAGAGGTACTTTTTTCCATAACCTTTTTTTGACATATCACGCGTAAGTCGTGTCAAGCAGTCATGATCAATATTGTTTAGCATTTCGTCATGGAAGGACATACGTCTGGACAACGTTTACGAATCGTTCAACTTTATTACGAAAATTTACGTTCAACATAATCGGTATGCTGAGCGTACTATCACCTTTCTTGAGAACCAGCATTCATTATCGGACAATATTCGTTGGAATAGACAACGTTCAGCACGCAGTGAAGAAATTATAGCAGCCGTAGTTGAAAGTGTACACAAAGAACGTGGAGAGTCGAATCGTCGTCGTTCGTAGCAACTAAGACTGACGTATGGAACGACTTGGCCTATTTTTCGTCGAGATATTAAACTGAAAGCGTACAAAATACAGCCTGTGCAAGAAGTGAAGCCGCTCGACCTTCCCGACATTGCTTCGCTCTATGAGCTTTTGAAAAGAATGAAGATCCGACTTTTGTTCAGCAATGAGACACGTTACTGACTCAATGGGTAAGTAAACAAGCAAAATTACTGGATTTGGAACGTAAAGCAAATCGATTTAAGAGCTTCCATTTCATTCACAAAAAACAACGAAATGGTGTAGTTTGTTGGGTGGTGGAATCATCGCTCTTTATTTTTCAAAACGATCTCGGTGATAACGTAACCGTCCATGGTGCCCACTACTGCGCCATAATAATTCACTATTTGATGCCTGAAATTGAAGCTCATGATCTGGGCGACATTTGGTTTCAACAAGACGGCGCCACTTTCCACACATCGCATCAATCAATGGTTTTAATGAGTGAACACTTCGGTGAGCAGATAACTTCACGTTTTGAGCCGGTCGATTGGCCACCAAGATGATATTACACCGTTACATTTCTTCCTGTGAGGATATGTAAAGTCCAAAGTCTATGTGGATAATTCCGCTTCGATTCAGAACTTAGAGCAAAACATCACGTCTGTCATTCGCCAGTTACCAGTCGAAATGCTCGAACGAGTCTTGGAAAATTGGACTTAACGGATGGACCACCTGAGACGTAGCCGCGCCCAATATTTGAAAATGATAAACTTCAAAAAATAAATGCCAAATAATGTTTATTTGAATGATAATAATTATTTCCCAATACGTTTGAAGTTTCTGTGTTTATACTCTCGCAACAAAGTTGCTAAGGAGAGTATTATAGTTTTGTTCACATAACAGTTGTTTGTAAGTCCTAAAACTAAAAGAGTCAGATATAGGGTTGTATATATTAAAGTGATCAGAGTGACGAGTGGAGTTGAATTCCGGATGCCTGTCTGTCCGTCCGTCTGTCTGTCCGTCCGTCCGTGCAAGCTGTAACTTGAGTAAAAATTGAGATATCATGATGAAACTTGGTACTCGTATTTCTTGGCTCCATAAGAAGGTTAAGTTCGAAGATGGGCAAAATTGGCCCACAGCCACGCCCACAAATGGTGAAAACCGAAAACCTATAAAATGTCATAACTAAACCATAAAAAAAGATATTAAAGTGAAATTTGGCACAAAGAATCGCACTAGGGAGGGGCATATTTGGACGTAATTTTTTTGGAAAAGTGGGCGTGGCCCCGCCCCTACTAAGTTTTTTGTACATATCTCGGAAACTACTATAGCTATGTCAATCAAACTCTACAGAGTCGTTTCCTCCAGGCATTTTCATATACAGTTCAAAAATGGAAGAAATCGGATAATAACCACGTCCACCTCCCATACAAAGGTTATGTTGAGAATCAATAAAGGGCGTTAACCGACTAACAAAAAACGTCAGAAACACTAAATTTTACGGGAGAAATGGCAGAAGCAAGCTGCACCCAGGCTTTTTTTAAAAATTGAAAATGGGCGTGGCGTCGCCCACTTATGGATCAAAAACCATATCTCAGGAACCACTAATCTAATTAATTTTACAGCAAAATAAAAAAAATATGTAAATAACGGATAATGAAATCTCGATTATCACTTTATCATGCGAGAGTAAAAAATATTCGGTGACATCCGAACTTAGACCTTCCTTACTTGTTTTTCTTTAAAAAAGTAGGAAACCTCGAAATGGATAACCCTTTACTTATAGCTTCCTAAAAATTATATTGAAGGATTAAGTAAGCTTGGAAAATTAACCTTCGGATGGATTGATTATTTTCCTTGGGTTTATATAAATATTTGATATTCTCTGTATAAATGAACATAATGGTAAGAGAACTGGCACGAAGTTGCCTCGGAGACTCTATTGCTCTATCTTTAAGGTGCGCTGACTGTTATTTTTAAAGCCTCCTAATAAAGGGTTCCCTTATAAATATGGAATGACTAGCGGGAGGTCTTTTGATTACAATAGGCATAAGTCTTGGTTTCGTAAATTCTGAATAATAGACTATAAAATAAAATAAACGGATCGGTTATTAGGAAGTTTGTTCGATTTCATAGGTCGGAAGTTTCACACCTAGGTGTAATGGTAGATGTGTAATATCTTTATTTCGACCTAAAAACTTCTAATTGATTTCTCTAATAAAGATAATCTCCGTTGACTAACAATATCTACTGGGTACACACATAATATGAGTTCTTCCTCATAAACTCAATCTCATAGTGCAACTACTGAGTCATTTTTTCCTGGAATTGTCAATTTCTTTAAGTCAATAATTCAATTAAAATAGAAGTATTTTGTAATACAGTATTGATAACATGTGATACGATGAATATGGAATTGAATGAAACATTCAAAATACATATGTATATAGTAGCTTGGCAAAAACTACTGGATAGTCTAGCTTTTCAGAAGCTGAAGGAGGTTTTCTCTCCATGTGTTTATAAGCAATTTAAGTTCGATTATGGTCGTTCTAACAGCCATCTCACTTGCACAGCTTACAACGCCGGTCAGTTGTGGTACCTAGTACTCCCATAAGATTAATTATATACACATACTGTCATTTATGGGGGAAGCGCTTTGAGCCGATCATTCGAAGTTGAGACGGCTAATGTTATGTTTCATGGTTCGGTGAAGATATGACTACGGGCATGTTTCAAACTCAGTCTCGCAAGGGCTGGATAGTGGAGGAGAAAGTGCCTGGATGTTTTCACCTAACCTTTCTCAATACAACTTTTACATATTGACAACAATGCGACTGGATTTTTTGGGTTACAAGATGAATGCCTATTGGACAATATATAGTAATAGAATTCCTAGGATTTTCGCAAGCTGAACTTTTCTAAGAGCAATTAGTTCAGCAGATCTCCTACGTTCTACTTTCGCAGTTATACAGAGGCTCGTCGTGGAAAAAATCTGTATAACAGGAGATGCATATGCGAGATCAGCAAGTCAAGTAATAGGACGCGAGATGACAACCGAAATCATACTCGCTCCCTTTCCGATGTGAATGGAATAAGGGTCCGTCCACTAGCTAGCTGATCGGCTTTGCAGTTTCCAGCGATTCCGCTATGACGAGTCTGTTAATAAAGTAAAACGTCAAATACCATTCGGAAAGTGACAGATATTCAGTAAAAAGTCTAAAATTTACGAAATGGGTCGCTATTCACTAGAAGAAAACTGGGAAATATTGAAAAAAACCGAGGATGGTCAATTTTACCGAAAAATCATCTTTTCGGACGAGGCTCATTTCCACCTCGATGGTTACGTTAACAAGCACAATTGACGCATTTGGGGCACAGGACGGCGCTACGTACCATACAGTAAACGCTACACTCAATCTTTTACGCCTTATCTTCGAAAATGGCATAATCAGAAAAAGAGGTGATGTGAATTGGCCTCCCAGAAGCTGCGATTTAACTCCGTTGGACTATTTTCTGTGAGGAGCTGTTAAAGATAAATGTTACGCCAACCATCCAGGAACAATTCCAGATTTAAAGTACGAGGTTCAAGCTGCTGTAGCTGCCATAAGGCCTGAAACCATCGAAAAAGTACTCCAAAATTGGGTGGATCGGATAAGCTACTGTAAACTCAGCCGTGGTGGTCATTTGTCCGAAATTCTTTTCCACAAATAAATTTCACAAAACAACCTTTTAAATAAATGTTAGACCTTTGAAAAATATCAAGCCGTTTTTTATTGACTTTTTAAATTTAAAATTTTATATGGCTTGCTCTTATCTTTACCTTTATCTTCGGTGAGTATCTTTAGTAAGTTTGCGAGCTCAACGCTAGTATTGCCGCTTTGTTGTCGGAGTGAATGCTCCACATCCAGGTATTAATTTATTATATTTGGGCTTTATCTGGTACGCTAAGAACTGAAAGTACTTTGAGTGGTTTTTAGATAGCCAAATAAGTTCAAATTTGGTTTTAAGCTACTACTAGCGTAGTATCTGATTTTTGGACCCTATTGAATTGATGTTTACGCTTGGTTATCAGGTTATGCACTAAACTTAGATATCAAAAATATTTTTTAGTAGATCCGCCTATACTGAACTAAAGTCCATCCTTTGAGTTGGGGAAAAATTATTAATCCTATGCTGTAGCATAATAATTTAAGCTCACAAAAGCGACCCTGAATCGGGTATACTGGTATTATAGACTGTAAACATATATGTATATCAAATGCCGTTGTAGTCTTGAAGTTTCATTAAATGCAAATTTTTTGTTGACTGGCTTGTCATTCTGGCTGAATGGACGCATATTCATCACGTAAAATAATTCCTTCTTTCAGCGAAATGCTAAGCGCTTGCACAATGGCCACAACGAAACTATGCGCGCATACAAAATCTGTGTGCCGAACCGCTAAGCGCTTGACTTTTATCAATACACTTGCATGCGCGCACACAAAACACTCGCCCATCAAAAGCAATTGAAATTGAACTCAAAACAAAAAACACACAAATCCAACAACAATAACAGAAAAATCACTGAAAGCGCGCACGAATCGGCCACCTCCGGAGGCGCTGCATCAATGGTCAACTGCCCGAGGTTGATTTCGGATTGAAGTGTATTAAACGTATGCAAACAATGAAATTGCGGATTTTTTTTTTGCTCGCTCGGGACAGCGGACGGACGTGTGCATTCTGTTTTCACAAGTTAAATTGATTCTGGCAGCTAGCCTAACCTCCCCCCTCGTCTACGCAACTAAAGTCGGACTGCTGATTTCTAGCAAACGTTGATTTCTTCGCTTTTCTATTTGCCATTGTATGTACGTGTGTGTGTGTGTGTGTATGTGATACCAGGCATTGCTGCCTTCTGGTGGCCGAAACGCCTTAGTCATGCTTTCAATTTCGTTGCCGGTTCCATGGACACGAGTACACGTCCATGTCCATGTTTAGGCATTCATGCATTCATTCAATCATTTCTGGAATAGCTACAAGTATGAACGTTGTTTTAGGTTTATTGATTGCCCGCTTGCGCCATGTGTTGCTTTGTTTTTGTGTTTGTTGCTGTTGTTATTGCTGTTATTGCTGTTCTTGTTGTGGTTTGTGTCATTGCAACTGTCCATCAGCTGCAGTCCAAAACACAATATTTGCTCCGACTCTCGAACGTTTGTAATAGACAAATGTTTATCTGTGTTTCCCCACACACACACACACACAAATATATATGTACCCTTATATAGTGCTTTTCAACACACATGTTTGTACATATGTATTGCTTTTAGACCATTCGTATTTCATTTATTGGCCAAAAGCCATACTTCAGAAGTCAACTCAAATATTGCCCGTAATCTGAAGTGCACACATCAGTCATGCATTTGAGTGTGAGTGTGTGTGTGTGTGTGTGTGTTTGTGTTATCTCTAGTCACTCATTGTCCGAAAACATGTTGCATCTGCGCCACAACGCATAAAATATTATAGAATTGGGTATATATATAAATATTTGCGGGATTCCATGCCAACATTGTTGAACATGAAAGGGATCAAGTAGAGTGCGGTAAATGTGCCAAAGACCGCAGGAATGATTGATGAAGCTCATGAAATATAAATAGATCTGCAAGTGAGACTTTGTCTGACAAATAAAAGTATGTTAGGAAGTACTTGAATAAAGCTTAAATTGTTTTGGTCACCACTGCTAATGAGACAAGAGGGAGGTGAGAAGTCAAAACTGTGTTCAGCGATAAGAACCGATAAACAAACAAACTTTCATGAGGTGGGTGGTGGGGGAACACTAAGTGGTTCAAACAAAAATTGAATTTGTGGCAAACAGAGTGAAAGTGGATACAGTTAAGAAAGGGTTGGTAATGTTTTGGAAACCCAAAGGAGTTGCTATAATTTATTATTTAATTTACATAATGGAATAGCAAGATTGATGTGATGCTATTTATATAAATAGGAAAAGTTGATTTAGTAACCCCGTTCATAGCTTAAGAACGAGTGTAACGATTTTAACGATCAATGATTAGTCATCTCTTCACAGAATATCGGTGGTCCCATCTGTAAAATTTCAACGGAGAATCTTTTTTCTTTTTGGTTAGTTCTAAAAAATTGGTAGATAAATACATCCATGAAAAGTTTTCCAAGTTTTTTACCTTAAGTTTTAGCAAAGACACAAACCTACGAGTGGTCAAATACGGTCGAGAGATCGTTGAACACTCGTTCTGGACGACTTCTTCAACTGATGAAAATATTAAAAAAGTGAAGAATGTGGTGCTTGAAAATCGTCGGACTAGTGTTAGAAAGATTGCCAGAGAGCTCGTGAGTCCGTAGAAAAGATTTTGATGGATATTTTGGGTATAAAAACGTGTTCTTGCACGACTCGTTTTGACAAAGCTGAATTTTTTTAAAAGGAGTACCAAAAACAGGTCTCTTTGGACAAACTTGATCATTTAAATCCGATCTTCGATTTATGAAGAGACCTGGGTGTCTGAGTTTGACATGCAAACAAGTTAACAATCATAGGAATGGAGGAAAAAAATTACCCAAAACCAAAAAAAGCATACCAAAGCCGCTCAAAACTCAATGTGATGCTCATTGTTTTTTTCGTTATTCGTGGTTTGCTGCATCATGAATTTGTTTTGGAGGGATAGACGGTCCATAAAGAGTTCTATTTGGGCGTATTGAGCTGTTTGCATGAGAACGTCCGTCGAAAACGATCGGAATTGTGGAGAAATAATTAATGGATTTTACACGAACACAATGCACCATCCAATCGAACCACGTTTATGACCGAATTTCAAGCCAAAAACGCAATGAATACGAACCATGAGCCAATGTATTCAACAGATTTGACTTCGTGTGATTTTTTCTTGTTCTCCAAATTGAAATTGTCGCTCCGTGGAACCCGTTTTCAGTCGTTTGAAGAGATAAAACAAAATTAGCTGTAGGAGCTCAAGGCCACAGATCAAAAAATGCTTATGAAAAGTGTTTCGAGAACTGGGAAAATCGTTGGTATAAGTGTATATAGATATTAACGGCTAAAATTCAATTATTTTAAGGAAAATCTATTTTCTTACGAATTTTATAACTCAACAAAAAAAATTATTATAAAATGGGAAACTGCTAGTTTTGTTCGAAATTTACTAATCTACAAAAATGGTTAGTTTTTTATACTCTTTTATTTTTCAAATTTTTTTTTATATTTGAAAATTTTTTTTTTATATTTTTAATTTTTTTTATATTTTTCTTTTTTTTCATTTATTTCTGATGACGAATATCTCGTAAACGCTTAAGGAGGGAGCCTACTTTAGAAGCTTCAAAAAATCGATTTTTTTTTTTTTTTTAATTGTCTTTAAAAATTATGGAAGAATATGTCCCCAAAGTAATAGATGGGAATTCGAAATATTGCGGAAGCTTGAGAGGAAATAGTGGATGTGCGTCTAGCGGGTATATTATATGAGCGCTTGGGCAGTCTTTGATGCGCGATTTCTCGGTTTTTAATTTTTACGATTTTTTTTTTTTTTTTTTTTTGTTTTGTATACACCAACCAACCGTCTACATATGTATATGCTATTAGCGTTGATAGAGTTTTAAAAAAGGATATTAATACTTTATCGGAGACCACACGCTTCCTTCCTTGCATTACAAACATTGTGATAAACTTAATATACTCAAAATAAACTTAAGAGTTCAGCGCTGTAATATTTCTTGCGTTCTCTCTCATCGAATGTCACCCTGTACTTGTACAGTTTCGTTGTTTTCTACTACCTCACCAATTTAATCAGTAACAGTGTTGTATAACTGTTTCAACTCGTATGTAAACAAATCCCCATATACCATATATAAATATATATACAAATGTATGTATGTCAGCGTGGAAATTTGTTTTCTGCTTGGCTGCTACTTATATGAAGATTTATGACTTAAACTTCATCAACTTACAGATTTGACAGCATTAATTACTGGGCAAATATGAATTACAACATGTGGAAACAGTGGGAAGTCATAAACCAAGACAATGCAGACAATAGATGGTTTGCATATAAATACATTCGTATTTGTGTGTGTGTGCGTGTGCGTGCGTAAGTGCTTATTTAGCTCTACAAAGCTTTGGCAAATCTTGCCTATCAAATGTTTAGTAATTGATTTGATGACATTCAATGAAATGACAAATAAACAAAAGGTTTTTAAGTGACAAAGGGAAAAAGAAAATCAATTTATGTCGAGATTTGAAAGAGCTGACAAATTGTAATCTTGAAACAACAAAAAAAAAAAAAAATATTCGAATTCAACAAACAACATGAAAGCCCGTAGTATAGAACTGCCATATATATTTGGAAGCCACTCGCTTTAAGTGCTATTCCATGTATGTGGCAGGCATGTAATTAGTGAATAATGTGAATAATGTATCTTTATGCATTGTTATCGCAAACGGCATTGAATTCATGCATCTAATTAGTAGCAGGCTCAGAATGCTGTAGGCTCATGTTGAAATATTCGGGCCGACGGCTGATATTGTACAATCGAATGGATATCCTTGGTTTCAGCCAATCAAACTAATTGCAAAGCATTTTATTGACACACACATACTACTACATAGTCACGTATAGTATAATGAGGACACAAAAGCGTACCCGTTAGGAGCAGAAGAGAAAACAAAGGGGCTTTTAATGCTGTACTTTGTGTTAATTATATAATTGATACATATATGTATATGTATATTGTAGATATGTACTACAGATTTGGGCACTTTCATATATGGTTAATTAATGAAGAGTTCTCGTTGTATGTTTTCTCGAATAGCTGGTGAATTTCAAAGGAAACCTTGTAATATCAGAAATACCATATACTTATATTAGATGTCCAAAGCGCAGATATATCTCTGTCGTCTAATGGGATTGGAAATCAACTGGTTAGACAGAACTTTGGTTGCACCAAAGCTACAATATTCCTCACAAATTCAAAAAAATCCTTTCAAGCACTTGATTCTGAACGTTCAGTTTGTATGGCAGCTATATGCTATAATGTTCCGATCTGGTCAATTTCGTAGGACAAAGTTCCGCTGTCTTGGGCAATCATTTATGATAGATTTCGTGATGATAATTTGCCAAATGAAAAAGTTGTCCATACAAATATTTGATTTTAATCGTTCAGTTTGTATGGTAGCTATATGCTATAGTGACCCAATTTCAATAATTTTTTCAGAAGTGGCAACATTGCTTTATATAGTAATCTATGCAAAATTTCAACAAGATATCTTGTCAAATAAAAAAGTTTTCCATGGAAGAACTTGTTTCTGGAAACAGTTTGTATGGCACCTATATGATATCATGGTCCCATATCAGTGGCTCCAACAAATAAGCAGCTTCTTGGGGTGAAAAGAATGTCTGCCAAATTTCAGAGCAATATCTCAAAAACTGAGTGACTTGTTCGCATATGAACAGACAACCGGACAGACGAACATGTCTAAATTAACTCAGTTCGTAAAGCTGATCATTTGTATATATTTTTTATAGGGTCTCTGATGTTCCTTTCTAGGTATTGCAGACTTTGTGGCAAATTTGAATAAGCTATTCAGGATATAAGAAATACCACAAGTAAACCATGGCGTATGAGTAACATAGAATTTCGAATGAATCTTGCATGAATGCTCAGTAACACGTACAACTTTTAAAGAAATGTTTCTATGGAAAAACTCCGAAGCTATATTTATATATAAGAAGTATCACAAAATCACATGATACTTTATTCAGAAATATTGCAATTAGCATTTGTTCACAAAACTTCGGAAATTCCTCAGAACTATTTTTATTTGTCTGCCTTTTTTGTGTAATTTTGCCACTGTACTGGTTGTCATTAATATTATGGAGTGTCAAATTATTATTTTTTTTGAGATACCCAATTCTACTTCATAACAGTTTGCTCTGTTCAATGGTCTATGCCAAATAGAGGAACAAAATTTTAGCTTTGCGAAAAGAAAATTTTAGCATACAGAAGATCAGTGAAAGAAATCTGTATACGAAACAGGCTTCGTGATGCCGGTTTGAACGCTGATGACCCGTAAAAAAACCCACTTTTGACTAAGAAAATGCGTCAACAACGCCTCCGGTAGCTATAAAGCATCAAAACTGGACTGAAGTGGATGGGCAGAAATTATACTTCTCTAACGAGTCCAAATTCAACATGTTTAGTATGTAGCGACGGGATGTAGTATGTAAGGAGAAAACCTGATGAACGCGAAGAGTGCGTCCAAAGAACGGTTAAGGAGGGAGGCAGCCGAACTTGGATGATTTTCTTACCATGGACTTGGAAGACTGGATGTAATAGATGAAGCAGTAAACGCAATGAAGTATCAGTAAATACTGGAGAAATATTTAACAGCTTCAATTAAAGAGCACTTTTCGCAAGAAAAGGAGCTGATCTTCCAGGGTGATTCTGCGCCATGCCACATTATTAATAGTACCGTTTTTTATTTTTTCTAGGTAAAAGAGTTCCTGCCATTGAGAACCTTTGGTATTTTATGAAGACCGAGGATGTCTGGTATAACAAAATCGCAGCACAAACCTTGTAGAATTTGACAAATTCAATCCGCAGCGCATTAAGGCCGTTAAAGAAAGCAAAAAACGCCCAAAAAAATATTAAAATATTTTAAATATATATTTTAAATATTTTAACATTTTTGAAGTAATATATTTGGAGTATAATATACATGACTTTTTAATTGTCCGGATTTCAGTTTCCGCCACTGTTAGTTGGCAACTCTATTTCAATACATTTTCCGCTCTAACCAGCTTCTCCGGATATTGTCATCATAGTTTGATAATACCAAATCGGTAAGTTCCTCCACGTAAGAGGGGTTACAGATCGGTTAAAATTTAAGGACATCCCTGATATATATCTAAAAGTAATAAAGAACAATCGGACTGTCTTTTCTACTATTAAGCCGATATACTTCACGCTACCTCATTACCTCAACTACCAGAAACAAAATTGTTTCCATAGCTTCCCTACAAGTCACATACTTATAAACACATACATACCATACATATGTACATACATATATGGTATATGTGAATTAATTATTTTGTTGCTGTTTGATGTGTTTTTCTGCTAATGAATTTTTCGTCGAAATAACGCAAATTATTATTGGCACAGCTATTTTCCAATGCAGAAATGCTTTTAGTGTGAAAACACTACAATGTAACAACAATCCAAAGCTATTTATACAGTTAGCTATTATGTGGTGAGTCTGTACGTGTGTGTTTGTGTGTGTACAGCTGACACTGATTGTGACAGAAACATGTCTCCCCAGCTGTGCAAACGCGCATTCTAATCAGCTGCCGCGCCACAATTGCTTGGTTATGCTGCATGCAGCGCCGTGTTTTCCACTTGGCCGCCTAATAAGGTCTGGCTGATTAGGCGAATGTGAATGTGTGCATAAGTCCACATGCATACATGTGTATGTATTCGTACAGGACGAACATAAGTGCGGAGTGCCAGCTTTTGTAGCTTTGAACAATTGAACCGAATGCCAACGACGCAATTTGAAGCGCCGACATTTGAATGGGACTATCGATTGTTTGAAGCCGATCTGACAATTTCATAAGCGAGATTAGAGTCAAATAAACATATCAAAAGGTAGAGGTACATGTAGTTAGATTTAAGCTCACTTGAACTTTTAAGAGTTATCTAAAACATGTTAACGGCGCTCATTTGTTGTGGAATATATGTCAGTGTTATGGAATAATAATATGACTTGACTTACCCCTGGATCTCTGTTGAATGTAGACAGTTATAAGTTGCCAAAATATCAGTAAGTTTACTATTTTTTCGTTTTAGTTATTTGTGCTTATTTTTGTTTTATTACTCATTCACTTTCCTTCGCCGGCTTATGCAGCTGGAGCTTAAGCTTATACTAAGCTTCGATTCATCATAATCTGAACTAAACCTTAAAGTGGAAGAGAATGATAACATTTACTACATATATATGGGATGTAATAAAACATATTATTTATAATGAATCAATATTTTTAAATTATAGTCCTAATCTATTATTTATGTTAAAAATGAAGTAAGGTTTGCTATCAATCGTTAAATACTTTCGTACATCCAAATAAAATCCATATTCCCAAATCATCAAATCGCACAAGACCAAGATAGAAGTTTGTCTCACGGTTCGGAAATTATACTTAAACAAAAACAAGAATAATTTTAATTTGAATGTTGGTTCGCATGACAGTATATTATATAGATACCCAATCTGGAAATTTATTCGGAACTTTGTGAATATGCCTTTTCAATTAAAAATTTGTTCCATACAAGTGCTTGAGTTTGATCGATCAGTTTATATAAGAGTTACGTACTAAAGTTATCCCATCTGAATAATTTCGTTGGAGGTTGTAGCAATACCAAGCTTCGTAAAGATACATTGACAAATAAAAAAGTTTTCCAAGAACTTGTTTCCGATCATTCAGTTTGTATGGCAGCTACATGCTATAGTGATCCAATATCAGCGGTTCCTACAAATGAGCAGATACTCTGCGAAAAACCCCATTTCTTTCTCGTGCACTCTTGCAGAAGTCCGCACTCTGAACCCAATTTTCAAGCATAAATCGGCCGATACTGCTGCAGTTTTACGTTCGATATGCGTACGAAGTTCATCAATCGTCGCTGGCTTGTTGACATAGACCATAGACTTGACGTAGCCCCACTGGAAATAGTCTAACGGCGTCAAATCACATGGCCGGTCGTCCACCAAACTTGGTTTTCAATAAATTGATTGCGACATTCGCTGTGTGGCTTGTGGTGCCGTCCTGTTGGAACCACATATTGTCCATATCATCCAATTAGAACCATCCAATCGGTCCAAAATATTCGGTTATCATTGAGCGGTTGTGATTCCCATTCACAGTAACCTCTTGATCAACATGGAAGAAGTACGGCCCAATGACGCCGCCGGCCCATAAATCTCACCAAACCGTAATTTTTTCAGGATTCAATTGTGACTCATGGAGTATAGTACGTTTTGATTTCTGCCCGACCAATAACGCCTATTTTGCTAGTTGACGAAACAATTCTGCCAGAAACCAGATTTTTCGATGAAAACCCGGATCATTTTGAAGTTGTTGCTCAGCCCAATTCACGAACATACAATTCTAGTGGCCAAGCGGCTTCAGTTCTTGTGTCAATTGGATCTTGTAAGGATGCAAGCAAAGATCTTTTCGCAATATTCTCGACACTACAGGCACTTCTTTGTCTCACTGGCGCGGGAATATTTTGTACTGTTGCCTGTGGATTAAAATTTTTCTACTAGACGCTTAATTTTTGATCTGACAGGAAGATTATGACGATCATAAATTGGACGTACCGCTCTTAAAGTTGAGGCCACTGACTCCGAAATTCGGTAGTAAAATTTAATAAACTCGACTGGTTCCACCTTACTGAAGAGAAATGTGAGAAAAGCTGGGAAAAATATGGAGTCGTTTTAGTCTACTTTTGTAGTGTCCCTTTTGAAAACCCCGTTATATGCTATATACTTATAGTTTATAGGTTTCTTTTTGGAGGGAAATCCAGAATCTAAGGAAGTAAAACGTAAGTCAGCAAAATCTTTATCGAGCTGCAATCTCTTAGAATCAAGAGCGGTAAAACAAACCCTGTCTATGAATGACATCCGGAAGAATACGAAAACGAGAGATCATGCCAGTTACCGACGACGAGGACGACGACTGAAGATAAAAAAAACATGAAGCCAATCTACAGCAGCTTATAAAGCGTAAAACCGGCTTTTCAAAAGCAAAAAAACACGGTTATAATGTAATAAAGCCGCCGGATATGGACGAATTAAAGTTAGCTCCACTAATGACCTTCAACAATGTTAGTATATTGAAGTAAAATTGAACAAAACTACAATACTCTGTAGCAACTTGTTGCAAGAGTACAATAATGTGTCCGCTTCTCTCGAATGACACCTGGGTTAAAGGTTTGAGGTTTTGTACTACGACCCATTGCGCCCTCTCCTATATCACATATGGTCCATTACTCTGAACAATTCCAGAAGCTTACTAGGCGCCACGGAGGTTATGTGATTTCTGCACATAGATTGATCCTAGGAACTTGAGCCTGCTTCTACAAATTACTGGGAAACCTAGAATCAGGTGTTGTGAGTTTCCAGCTCCATGTCGCAAAACAGCAAGTTTTCACAAGACAAGCGCGACATGTAGACCGATGATTTGGTAGACAGAAAGATGGAGAGATATCTAGATCCTCGAATTATAGGAAAAAAATTTTACAGATTCCATTTGCGCAGTTTAAATATACCAGTCTGGTTCAAATTTGATTTGGTATATTATAAGAAGCACCAGGAATACGCATGATTTATTAACCATTACAGAGACGGAACTCGTCATTGTTTTACCGAGTGAAAAGTTAGAAGAAAATTGTGAATACGAGCCCAGTGCGGAGTACAAGTGTTCGGATTACGAGGTTCTTCTCGAAAATTATTAAAAATATTTCCACGAAAAGCCATCTTCGCATTAAATTCAGTGTACCAAAAATATTATAAAGAAATTTCATTAAATTTGCACACACAGCATATTGTATTGTGTGATCCGTAAACACTTTTGGCCAATTAAACGTAATATGGCAACACTTGTGCGCAACGCAATTGAGACGCATTAAGTTCAATACTGTGCTTGAGCGCAGCTATTGCCATTACCACAAGCGCTACCACACCGCCGGCTCCAGATCCTGCCTGACACATGCTGCCCACGCACGCAGCGTTGATTGGAGTTCGCCGCATTTAATCCATGAAAATGGTATTTCGTTTGGTGTGACGCTTGTTATCCTGCATGGCAGCATCTGATTGCCACTACAGGCGGCAGTGCGTACAAACGCTCTTGTGTGTATGAGTATGTGTGTTTTAGTGCGAGTGTGCACACAAATGCTTTTCAGCGGATAAAAACAATGAAATGAAACACGTTTTGCATTAAACGCACAGACACACACATACATACAAATACCGGGCGTGTGTGTAATCAAGTGGCAGCTGTGACAGAAACAAATGCGGCAGAGACAGTAGCCATGACAGCTGGTGCCGCCATTGGCGCTATCATTTCGCCCACACTATGTATGAGCATTTAAAACAACTACAACAACAAGTATGCGTATGTATGTATGCGTGCCTGTAGTGCTTTTGTTGTCGGTGCCAAATACAGCATTAATAGTATTTTTAATTTTTTTGTTGTTGCTGCGCAAATACGGCGCACATGTATACCTCTCACACCCACACACACACACACTTGCCCACTAACCACCAAAAATGCCACGCAGTTGGATATTTTATATTTAAGCCCACAAGCGTGGCCTTATAAAGTCGTTGTTCTTTAATATTCATAAAAAATTTTAGCACTCATAATTTTTTCGCACCACTTACTTAGTGTGTATTGTGCGCCTAAAAGCTGCATAAGACACGAAACACTGAGCGGTGAATATAGAAAAAAAGAATTTGCATTTTTGCTCA
The DNA here is from genome assembly GCA_037783105.1 of Bactrocera zonata. Classification (NCBI taxonomy): domain Eukaryota; kingdom Metazoa; phylum Arthropoda; class Insecta; order Diptera; family Tephritidae; genus Bactrocera; species Bactrocera zonata. Next base: position 372,429 of record JBAWJQ010000848.1, on the reverse strand, counting down.
TATTTCCAAGCACTTTTACTAATGGCCACTCTGCCACAGCGAAAAAATTTTCTACACATTTCACTATGCAGCGAGTGTTTTTTTTGTATTTTTTCTTTCTAGGCTTTTGCCCAATATAATGAATATGGTCGATGAGTCGCGCGCATTCGGCCATGCAATGCATTGTGCTCGTAATTCATTTAATTAGGCAATTTCCGCCATTGTTGCTTGACACAAACAGATGTGTGCAGACACGGCAGCAGCACTAGCGCGCATAAATATTAGTTCAAGTTTAATGTTTGTACAAAAAATGTGGACTAAGCTTATGTATTTAATAGATATTATGAATATTAAAGTGGAAAGCATTAAACTTTTCTCAATGGATTTTGAAGTTAAACTAATGTTTAGTGAGACTGTCAGATGATTACTTAAATGTTGGACCAAAAGTCATATTTGCTTCAGAAATTCGTTTTTTGAAAATAAAGTTCGGCATTTATGAACAATTATCCCTACAGAGTTTCGAATAAGAAATTTTCTCAGATAAATCTTTCAATCAACAGACAAAAATCGAAAATTAAAAGGTAAAAATTTTATTCTCAAAATTAAAAAATACTGACTGTAGAAGGGTGCCTTTCCACACAAGCATTTCAGATTTATATACATACATAGTATTCATATATAATGTCTAGTAAAAAGAAATCCATTATTGCAGGATTTATTTAGAATAGTTATAATGATCCGAGCAAATTGTTGTGGAAGCACAACGAGAAAGAAAGAGTGAGGAAAGCCAGCAATGCTTTAGATGCGTATAGAAAGATGCTTGGCACAACCTGGAGGTTCCCACACTCATGCACTGGTGCTACACAGCACACAGTTAGATCAATTCTGTATAACGGTGCAGTAGGATGGTGAACAGGTGCACGGCAATTCACCTACCGGAAGCCAAGAAAAGCGTTCAGGCCACAAAGGCATCGAGGGCAATGAAAAATTGACAAGTGTGGAGTGCGGCTAACCTCCGAAAACGTGATCAACATTGGAAAACCCATGCATTGTCTACACGACGATCTCGACAGAAGCATGGTAAAGAAGATCAAAACCCGATGGAAGTAGCTATTGCAAAACTGCAAAAGTCGTGTGCAAAGCGGTTGATCGGAAGTTCACAAAATTCCTATTGTCACTCGTAAGAAGAGACTGTAGGAACATGATCACTTTCTGTGGCAACATACTGCAGAAAAAAGAAAATGCCTAGAACAGGGCAACAGGGAAACAATGGAGCATCTCTTGTCCTGCATAGGCAAGACTACGCTGTAGGCGTCGGGGTTTCTCACAGTATGATACACTGAAGGAGATATCAACAGTGAAGCCACAGAGTCTATTAAAATTAGCGTCAAGCGCAGGCATCATAAACGATAAATACTTCTCTTCAAACTGGACTATGCGTAGCTTATTGTCCTACCAGATTAACCTAACCTAACCTATAATGATCCGATTCAGGACAAATATTGATCGTTTTGTTCGATTTTTACAAGCTTCTTCAGGATGTTTCAACAACACAATCTTCCGCCATAGACAGGCAGGAACATTTAGTAATCACTTGGTGCCAGGTCGTGGAGCTTTTTGCGTTCACTCGTGTGGCGTCCGTAGATCAAACATCTTCTTATTCAAGTGGCTCCGAAAGATATTTTGGGCAATGATAAGCTCTTGTTGAAGAAATACTGTACAATATGGCTTTTGTTTTCTTTCTGATATCTATCTTAGACGCGTGCACCTCCCACACTCGGTCTAGCAATGGCAAACCTGTCTGAGAAAGATTTTTTATCAAAGTTTGTGCTGTTTCTATAAAGAAAATCTTGAGAATTGAACTGCCATTGGAGTGGCCTATTAAGCAGACTTACTGAGATGTTGAAAGACCGAAAACTCTAAGAGACCCGGAGTAAGAAAAAAAAACTTGTTTGAGTCAAGAACTAAAAGGAATTATAATAAATTGAGTTTCAAATTACTTCGTATCCTTCGCAAATGATCTCTTAGGACTTGTTCCTGTTCTCAGATCTTAAGATATTACGCGCTAGAAGTAAAGTTAATGGCGATGATAGAAATATTGCCGAAACGGAGAGCGCTTATTGTAAAATCCATTACACGAAAATAGGAATTATATTCAAGCCTAACATACTAACGTATTTATGATATTAACTAATAAATAATAGTAAGTTTCACAACAAATATACACTACATTAATGCAGTACACCACGTCGTATGAGCTACACAGAATATGTTGTATAATTCACTTGTATGAATGGTCGGGTAATGTTATATATAAATTTAACTGCGTATGACTTTTAAAGGAATAATTTTTTCGAAACAATACCTTTTTTGTAGAGCGGGGAATTTTGTATTAGAATATCATATTTTCAAAGTTGTGGGTTTACCTGCTTTATACAAAATATAAAAAAATTCGTTATTTAATTGTGTCAAATCGAACGATTAAACTACTATTAGCAATTTCGAAAACATTAAAAAATATATTTTTTTTTACGGACTTTCGCTGCTGCTGAAGAAGAAAAACAACTCGTACCGAATCATCATTTTGGCTTCAGAAAGTTTCATGGCACGGTTGAGTAAAACCACAGAGTGGAACGCTTTATATTTATGGAGAATTTTAAATACTGTTCGGTAGTTTTTTCGATGTGCGTGAAGCATTTGACAAGTTCTGGCACCAGGGCCTATTAAACAAGTTAAAGACAAATCTGTGCGTTTTACAGCTATCGTCTACATTCTTTACACAGCTGACCACCCAGTATTTAACTCTGTCGCCACAATTACGGCAAACTATGCGGATGACGCTGCAATGCTAGCTGCCTACTGACATTGCAAACGTTTTAGATTCGTGGCTCACCAAATGGAACATTGGCGTTAATACTGAAAAGTCTATACAAGTGGTGTACATCCTCAGGTACGAAATTTATCCCCCAAGTCACTTTATATAGTCAGTTGGTTCCAACAAGCACAAGCGCAAAATTTCTGGGACTCACAATTAATACAAGTACAATAGTTTATAGAAATTTTCTGGTTGTGATGTGAAAGGTTGATTCTTGCTAATTTTGAGTTCCTAAAACCGAAGATGATGATAGTAAAAATTTCCTATCGCGTTGAATTTTTCGTATTGTAGTTAAGTGTTGTAGGGGTCAAACTACCACCATTTACAAAAATACAAAAATAGCTATAAGTGATGATAACTTTTGAAATCAAGCTCGTAATTTGGATTCCTCAAATACCCCACAGACATCCTATCACAGCAGTCCCAAATTTTTCCTTCAGATTTGTTCAGTAATGTAAGATGCAGCGGCTACGTAAAATCAAGAAAAATCATCAGCTCTGGTTGAGGTTTCCGCAGCTGTATTGACTACTGAGCTCAAGATTCCGCCTTAGTGTAAACTATAAGCTACGAATTACTTCTTAAAGGCAATACTTGGACTGATCTGGTCATATGGAATTCAAATCTAGGGCAACTCAGCTAACTCAAGTCTCTAGTCTAAATATTAAACAAATCAAATGTTTCATAAAGGGTTTTCGATAGACCAATAGGGCAATCTACGCCATATTTTTTCCTGCTCTTTTGACATTTTACTTCAGTAAGGTTTGCAATTTCTTCATAGAAAGATATACGATCAAACAACGAGTCCAAATTATTAAAACTTTACTTACTTTCTTTAAGGGTGTATTCTACTATAGAATTTTGAAAAATTCGATTTTTTTTTCATATATTTAAAGTTTAGACTTTCAAAAATATGACCTTGGAAGGATTTTTCAAAATTCGACTTATTTTAGGAAATACAGCCGATTTTGTGAGGTGGCGTCCGTGTTCACTAGAATTGTCTCCTAAACTTTAAATGCGTGTTTCTCGAAACTACTTTTTTCCACACGGTACCGGCATTATCTCAAATTCTATACAACTAATTTACTTGAAATTTTGTGACCCTTCTTTATATAATCCTTTATCGTTCCTACCACCATCGTGTCAAAATTTTTGTTTTTAATATTTAAAAAAAAAATCAGGAATTTCAAAAAAAAAACGTAAAAAATGATTTTTATTTTCAGGCAGTCGCCATTTTTCGAAAAAAAATTTTTTCGTGTTCCCGGACTATAACAGCATCCTTACTGATTAAGAATTTCTTTTGAAATTTTTTTTTTTTTTTTTTTCAGACCACCAGGAGAGTCAGGATCATTGTCAATGCGCCATTTTTTTTACATCTTTCTCTCAAATAAATAAAAACGGTTTGGAATATTAATGAAATTCTTTATTCCTGTGAAAGTACATTCGCATGTACTCCATGAGCCACCATTGCATCCCGAAAAAATTACGGTTTGGTGCGGTTTATCGACCGGCGACGTCTTTGGGCCGTACTTCTGCTTCCGATAATCAAGACCTGCACGATACTGTGAAAGGGAATCGCCATGATAACCCAATATTTTTGGCCCAAATTGGATGATACAATTTGTGGTTCCAAAACGACTGCTCCACAAGCCACACAGCGAATGTCAAAATCGATTTATTGATTAATTGAAAATCAATTGCAGAAAGTTTGATGAACGGGCTATCTCAAGAAATGGCCTAGTCAATTGGCCGCCTCGATTGACCCATTTAACGTTGCACCATATCCTGTGGGCCTACGTCAAGTCTATGGTCTACGCCAACAAGCCAGCGACGATCGACAATCTTCGTACGAATACTGAACGTGACATTGCAGCAGTATTGGCCAATTTATGCCTAGAAACCGTCGAAAACTGGGTTCAGCATATGGCGTGCCGATAGCCATGCGAAAGAAATCGAAATTCCATACATAATGGCATCGAATGTACTTTCACAGGAAGGAAATATGATTTAGGCGCGATCTAAATTGAAAATAAAGAGATATTTTACGTCAGATAATTATTTTAAGCCAAAAACTGAAACCTCAGGGAACAAACAAAAACAATTAACTAGGATAATAACGGATTCCCTAATGTTTCATGAGTACATATATGCTTCATATTGCCTCTCCTCCTCTCTTACAAAGTAGAAAAACATGTTTCTGTGAATATTGACCGCAACTACTTTGGAGTGCAACAAGCAACTATTAATTACTTTATCGCCAAAAGTTATAATACACAAGCACCGATATGCCATAAAACAAGTGAATTCTCCGCCACTCTAACTCTCCCATTCTCCCTCTCTCTAGTAGATTACAACGAATGCGCAACTCAGCTTATGCCTTAGTTACAGCAAAAATGTGGCTCAATTATTTATTTATTAAAAGCGTGTAAATACAAGCAAAAAAACGAAGTAGTTGTTTTTGTTAGAGGCTTTTAAGATTATCTACCGACCGATTCGAAAACTTTTGCCGGGCAAAACATTGCGCTTTTGGTCACGCACACAATCCGGCAGCGCTGGCGCCCTTGCCTCAGCCGGCCAGTACTTTGGTTATTCATATTGCGGGAAATGAGAAAACTACGAAGCACCTTCGGAACTAACGGAAATAAGTCAAGCAAAAATTTACTCAAAAACTACTAACTACTCTTAGTGGAAGGGTTTTGCGAATACCAACTATGTGCGTGCATATATTTGCTGTATGTTTATGAGTTCGGCAGTGTGTGTGTGTGTCTGTGTGAGCATGGCATCGGGTATTTCCGAAAATTCAGCAATAAAACTGGAAACTTTGTAGTCGCCAGCAGCGGCAGGCAAGCTGAACCGACGCAAAGTTGCAACCCAAACAAATTTTGTGTGTGTGTGTCTGTGTGTTGGTACGCGCATATTAGCACATACATACTCCCACACTCACTCGTAGCTAACTCTACAATTAATGAAAACTCATTTGGTAAATTACAGGCATTCGCACGATCATCAACGGCGCGGACTTGTGGCGCGCGCGGACAGAATGAGGTTGGCGGCGTGCGAGCGCGCTTTGTATGCGGATAAGCTGGGCTCGGCCCGGGTTGGCGCGAATTTATGGGCGCCAAACGCCGAAACTTTGAAATAGTCTGCTAAATGCGGTTAACGCTACAGCGCCACGGGCAATGATGTTAGCCATCGATTGCTAATTTTAGCTGCCATATCCTTTGTTCGCTTTGTTTGTGTGTGTGCGCGGGTGTAGGTGTGTGTACGGTGTGCCGTTTGTATAGGTGTGAGTGCATAATTGCTAGAGGAGGCGTATTCGACGCGGAATTGCTGAATTGCTCGGCAGCGATAGCATTTTATTGGACTCATCAGTTATAACTGCAACTAGACACACACATACAAATAAACATACATACGCACACTAAGTATAATACCACTATACATACTGATGGGAGTTGGAGTTGGCAGATTTGGCTTGCAGTGGCGACAGTATGTCAGTTTGAAGTGCAACAGCTGTTGAACTCGGTGAACTCGTTGCACAAAATTTACGTTTATTACCGCTATTTTTTGGACTGCAGCAAACTTTTGAGAATTTTAAATATTTCGGTGCTTAATGAATAATTTGAATAGTACTAAAAAGCGAGTTGGAAAAGCGATTAGAAATGTATTATTTATTAAAGTCGAGCTTTCGACTTCAAATAATTTAAAGTAATAAGTAAATAATTGCAGTTTTCTAAAGGCAAAACTTTGGAGAGTGACGAATCGAACAAACAACTGGTCTAAATAAATTGGCATAAACAACTAGAATGAGTATGTCAAGCATTTATACCACTTTAATGGGGATTATTATTGTTGCTTTCACTGGAAATTTTCTTGTTAAATAAACATAGTTTTAAACAACTATAAACAAACACGTTTTCAAAGCACTTAAAACTGAAAAATTGAAAATTATTTTTAATATACGAGTCAACTCAGAATAATTATCGATTTTCATAGTTATTGAGCGAAGAATTTTTTTTCATACAACTTTTTTTAAGCTAATAAATCGAAAATTTGACCCAAAAATTAGTCTGAGAAAAAATGAAAATATTAATTTTGTTTCCTTCGTTCAAGCCCGACCAAAAAATAAGGTGACAATGTATTTATTTTGAAAATTCTTTATTTATTCTTCCAAATCAATTTCATCCCCTTCAAAGTAATCCCTCCCGATGCAATGCACTTATGCCAACGGATTTTCCGATCTTCGAAACACTGGTTGTAATCACTTTCCGGCCTTGCCTTCAGTACCGTCTTCGCTGCGGCTTCAATCTCCTCTATCGTATAAAAACGGTGTCCCCGGAGCGGTCTTTTGAGCTTGGTGAACAGCCAGAAGTCGCACGGCGCCAGATCAGGTGAATACGGTGATTGCGGAACGATAAGGGTTGAGTTTTTGGCGAAATGATCACGAATTACGAGGGTAGTATGGGATGGTGCATTATCGTGGTGTAAAAACCCAGAATTGTCTTTCCACAATTCCGGTCTTTTTGGGCGGATAGCGTTACGCAAACGACGCATAACGTTCAAATAATATTACTTGTTGACTGTTTGACCGGTTGGAAGGAATTCATAATGCACAACACCTCGATAATCGAAGAAAACAGTCAACATGGCCTTGATTTTGAGCGTCTTTGGCGCGATTTTTTTGGTCTCGGCTCTCTTTTGGCACGATATTCGCTCGATTGATCGGCTGTTTCGGGGTCTTAAGCATAGATCCAAGTCTCATCGCCAGTTATAATGCATTTCATGACACCCTGATAGTCGGAAAGCAACGTTTCACACACTTCAACGCGACGCCTTTTTTCCAAAAAATTCAATGTTTTCGGTACCAGTCGAGATTTGACGCGCTTCAGGCTCAAAACAGCCTTCAAAATGGTATTGGCTGAGCCTTTTGATATGCCAACTTCATCAGCAAGGTCTCTAATTGTTAATCGACGGTTTTCAACACCAAATCTTTGATTTGTTAAACGTGAGATTCGTGGGTTTAGGTTGATGGACGCTCTTCGTCTTCGACACGTTCACGGCCGGCTTGGAACTCACTATACCACTTGTAAATATTTTTTTTAGACATAGCCTCATCACCAAAGGCTTTCGGCACCATCCTCAACGTATCCGCAGCAGAAAATTGATTCCGTAAACAAAATTTAATGCAAATTCTTTGCTCAACAAATTTCGGCATCGCAAAAAACGAAAAACTAACTTTTAGCAGCTCACAAAACGACACGTATCTCAAACACTAATAAACATTTTGACATGAAATTTCACATAAATGTGACTGACAGTACTACCAACATAAAAAAAAATAATTCTCCAAATCCTTCGACGCGCGCAGTTTAAATTCAAATTTTGGGCACAGTAGTATGTGTACTAACGGAATATTTTTTTTTTTATTTTAGATGAACCAATTATAAGTTATGCCATCTACGCCGAAAGCACTTTTTTGTGAAACACCCAGGGAGATGAGGTCTCAACGGCTCAATTTTCAACATTTTTATATCAAAATTTCTGGATACATTGTTCAAATATGTACCTTTGATATGTCACATTATATTTTTGAAATGTATACATAATTGCTTATATTAAAAAAAAGTGTTGATTCTTTTGTCAGTGTGATTTGGTTTGAGTTTTCTACACATTTCTTACTTTTCTTTGGAAGAAAAAATACAAAATTTCTAATATATATTTTAAAAACTGGGGGAAAAGTTGGCTTGTAGACAGACGGACATGGTTAAATTGGTTCAGCTCGTAACATTGAGCACACACTTCGTGACTATCTTACTACATACATATATGTACCTCGTTTAGGGTAAAAATATATGTGACCAACCACTAAGTAAAAGGTGTTATTCTATACATGCGGTTGTCAAAAAAAAAAAAATAAATAAATAAATCATTTATTGTAATGATCAAAGATTTGGCTTTATCATAAAGATAAGGGCTTTTAAGGCGTCCTCCCACAAAAAATGGTGTAGCGGTATTAAAACGATCTTTGAGGCCACGTCACAACCCCACAACGTGAAATAATGCGCTTACTAAAAGTTTCCTTCAATAAATTGAGTTTTTCGTACGCTATATGGCATGTAGCGCCGTCTTGTTGAAACCAAAAGTCGTCCACATCGACATTCACTAACTCAGATGCGAAAAAGTTTTTAATCATGAATAGCGTTCACCCTTGACTTACATTATGGCCGACTTCACTTTTGAACAATATGGACCAGTGCTTGTCTCTGCATATAGAGCACATCACACAATGATTTTTTGAAGATGTATTAACGCCTCAACAATGGCTTGAGGATTATTATCACCTCAAATGAGATATTTTAACCATAGGTGAGCTTCATCGCAGTACTAATAATTATTAATTAATTAGTAATTTTCTTGAGAAAACCGGGTTCAGGCCATCACATTTTGGGTGCATTTGCCAAATTTGCGACGAACTTGATTATCGTTCGGCTTGAATTCTTGCACGAGTTAGATTTTGTAAGCTCACAGATATCCCTTAACTCTCCCATAAAGTGAATGGGCGCATTTCCAATTGTTGAACGCATTGGCGGATGGACTCATTCGGGTCTTATTCGATACTCTGCTCTACTAGAGCAGTAGTGTATTCGGAGCGCACTGTGCTGCACATAAATATGCGCATTATCCACTAAAGTAAGTGGATGACCGATCCACGGTTTGTTGGAGTTACTGACGATGAGTCCCGAGAACCGAATCGATAATAAATTTGCAGGCCTTGCAAACATCACATGCTCATTGGCAACTCTTTGAGGCTTCAACTCGGTCTAATCATGTTAAGGATATAGAAATATTAAGGGTATAGAAAGAAATAGTATGAGGTATAAATATGTTTTGATACTTATTCTCCTACTTCCTTTTGCGATTACAGGTTTGATTATAGTCCATAATTGGAAATGGTACTATAACTTTCAATTTATGATTGTTTCTTATTCACAAAAAGTTTTCTAGAAACAAAAATAATTTAACTAATACTGACAGAAACCTAAACTGTAACAGGTAGAATAGTTGCTAAAATCACTCTCAAACCAACTAGGTAGGTTACGTGTATGTAGTTTGCGGATAGGACGGAATACTCCCTTTACAAAAAATACACCAAATTTTCTGTACATTTTATTACATTAATAATTATACTATATAGCAAATATTTCAAATAAGTTATCATATCATTTTTAAAATAAGTCAAAACATTAAAACAAAATATTTTGAATTCCAAAATTATGCTATATACAAAGGAGAGAAGGACTGTGTGATGATAATTTTTAGAAAAAATGTTTTCACTTGAAAATTAACATCAATCATCATCCTAAAGTTATTATTCTTAGATAAAATTAATCTTTCGAAAAACATCAAAATAATAATTTTAAAATTTTTGCAGATATCCTACTGTCAGTACCGTCCCAACTACCCATTGCTTCCATAAAAAAAATATCTGAAATACAGGAATTTGAAACATTTAGTACAAGGTTGTACGTTGCGTATGAGGAATTTTGTACATCAATCGTACGCGATTAAGGATTACAGGGGCTTACAGGTTTGAAAAATGGATTTTTTTATTGTTTTATTAATTCTAAAACACCTTTAGAATAATGTCTTACATTTTCAAATTGATCCGAGTAATAGTCTTAAGAACCTGCGCGCTCGAGTCTAGTTAGGCTAAGCGCGCTGTCTTTAAACGCGTTTTTTTCGAAACTTTGTTTTTGAAGTCGGTTGGCAAGATTTCTCAGGAACTACTCAACTTATTTTCATTAAATTTTGCACAGGTTTTTGAGATGCAATTTTTGAAGAAATTTTAATAAAAAAGTATTATTTTTTCCAATTACAAATATTAAAAAAAAAAATCTTTGTAAAATTTCCTGCCAAAAAACCAATTTTCAGTTTTTTTGCTTCGTCTCTTTTTTATTAGTATAAGTTTGTAACAACAAAATATTACAATAAAATATTTGATTTTGTTGAAAAAGTGCTGTCTTTTACTCGAGGAAACCCATGTAGCCCCTATTAATACGTTCGGAGTTCCTTAAAATATGTTATATTTTCTAACATAAAGGTTAGATAGCTTTTGAGGACAATAGAAGTGGCAAGGTCACTTTTTGTATGATTTATTAGGCCACATTTTTATACAACCGTTGACAAATCCCAAATCCTTCCTAATCTTTCCTATCTTTTGCCTTTCAGTTTTTTCTTTAAAGTTCTTCCTTCATCCTATTTATAGTATATTTCTTAATCGGTAACTCGCTTTCTTATATTCATTGCATACCAGAAAATACCTTACAATCCATTTTGTACCGGAACGTAATTTTAATTGGTCGTAACCTATAGACGCCAGTAAAGAGGAAGAAGAACCAATAGACACCCAAAATATGTGTTGCTTTTATTATTCCCATACAAGGTATTTCAATTTTACAGTAAATGGCGACTGTTTGAATTTTTTGCCCGTTTATTGGCAAAGATCAAAATTTTTTAAAAATAGTAAAAATCTAAATTTTTTAATAATCCTAGTTCCAACCATAGAGAGATATATAAAGAAGGTCCACACCAAATTTCAAGTTAATCGGTTCATTAGAACTTGAGAAATCATGTCAGAAGTGTTGAAAATAGTAGTTTCGAGAAAAACGCGATAAAAGTTTTACGTTATACGATATTCGCTTAACCGGTCTAGTTGCCACGTCACTAAAATGGCTATAACTTTGAAAATAATTTGAGTTTTGAAAAATCCTTTTAGGGAGATATTTTTGAATACCAAAACTATCGAAATATGAAAAAAAATTTCAATTTTTTCAAATTTCTAGACTTGAATACCTCCTTAAAGAAAACTAATTTGGCACAGGGTTGTACGGAACGTATGAGTAATTTTTTAAATCAATCCTACGCCGCCCAATTTTACAGTTTTACAGAAGCAGACATAAGCTAAAGCCTAGCTCAGTTTCATCAACTTTTACCCTGTATCTTCTTTATGAAATTTCTCCATTCATCCCATTTTTATTTCTTGTTGGGCTCTCTGCCTTATCATACACATTCCTTACTAGGAAACCCCTAACAGCAAATCGTTAAAATTTATGAATATAGGTTGGTACATCCGATATTTGAATTTCTAACAAAATCTCTGTTTCATGCAGTGTACAAAAATAAAAACAAACAACAAACCAATATATGGAGTTACTCATGCACCTCAGCGGCATCAACAAAGCCCTGCTGATACTGCGCGTGAAAAGGAGGAAAACTGCCACAAAGGCGGATAGAAAAGTAGCAGTATTAAGTTGCACACACACACACACTCACATGCATGCGTTTGCATTTATTACGTTGCCATTGGTGTTGTGCAGCAGGTTGTTAAGAGCGCATAATAGGTGTACGTTGCCGTAGTGTAGCATTCCACAGGTCGCTTAAATGAACACCGCTCTCATCTTGCGTACAGCTACAACGCACATGCACACACACATATGCACCTATGGGTGCTTAGATGTACGCGCAGATAGTGTTTATGGCATCCTGTTGCTGTACAACCCGTTATGTGAATTTATGTGCGCGTGTAAACTCTGCGAACAATGCGTTCTGGGTTTCCTCAGTTCATTTTCCGTGCAGCCGCACCCTCTCTGCTAAGCGTAGCAATGAAACAAGCAACGACTGAAGCCGTGCCAGACAATGCAACGGAAATGTAGTTGCTGAAGGAAGAAAACATATTGTGAAAAGACAACAGTAACTGTGAGATGCAAAGAAGCCACTTACTGGCTTTAATTGCTTACACCTTCCTTACGGATGTGTGCATGTGTGTATGTATGTGTGTGTGTGTGCGTGAGCCAATAGGGGAGACATAAATATCAACTAGGAAACTAGGGAAGAGGAGTCTTCTATGCAAACTTCGTGTGAGCATATACATGTACATATGCATAGACAATATGTGTTATGTATAAGACTGGGGATTTCGCAGTTTTAGTTGCCATGCAACCAGCACTAAGTTGCAACAGAAGTCTTTAGAAGACAAATGGTGTCGAACTCTCGTCATATTTAACACATATCGACAACAATGCGCCATTTATGCTTCAGACGTGTGTACATATATACACATTCATGAAGGTAAATTACCGTTAGAAGCGGTTGAAACAGAAATACTTTGAGGTATTTATACCCTAAACAGAATGTGTATATTAAGTTTGCCACCAAGTTTGTAACAACCAGAATGAAACGTGGTAGATCAGTGTGACGAGCTGAATCGATTTAGCCATGTCCATCCTTCTGCCTGTCTGTCTGTATATACGCAAATATACTCCCAGTTTTTAGGATATCTATCGTATTACTCGAAAATGGACGACAGAGTTGGTGCGGTGATATACTGTTCAGAGCTAGGCATAAGGCTGCCTTTTAAAATGCCGGACCACTGCAGTATATTTCAAGCTGAGTTCTTTGCTATAGCGAAAGCTGCGAAACTGGCCTCTAACGCACCTGCAGGCAATTCCAGTGTCAACATCTACGTAGACGGCCAAGCAGCAATCAAGGCAATACAATTGTATCGCATATCGGCCAGAAGTGTCTTGGGAAGCAGGGCAGCAGTAAAAGGTGTTGCCAGAAGCATGAAACTTCAACTCTACCCGGTGCCATGAAAAATGAAATAGAGGACGAGATTGTCAAGAATGGTGTACCGTTAACACCCGAAAACGTGCTCAACATTGGGAAAACCATGCATTGTCTATATGACGAACTCGAGATAAGAATGGTAAAGATCAAAACCCGTTGGAACGAGCTACCTGGGTGGAAAAATGCAAAAGTAATATGCAAAACGGTAGATCGGAAGTAAACAAAATTTCTATTGGCACTCGATAGGAAAAAATATGGTAGCATGATCGGAATACTAACTGGCCACTGTCTGCTGACGACGCACGACCGCAGGGTGGGGCTGACAGATATATCATCTGCAAGCACCTGGGATCCCCACGGTACCATATGATACATTAGAGGAGGTATCGATAGATGAACCACTGACTCTGTTAAAATACGCATCAAGCGCAGGTATCCCAAATGATGGCTATTCTCCATCGACTTAGTAACTGGTATTGTAAAGGACCAAAACTGGTCTATGCGTGGCTTATCGGCCTACCAGATTAAGCTAACCTAACCTAAGATATCAATCTGAAATGCTATATACATCTCTTTTTCTCCTAAAGCAGATGCTGATTTCTTGGAAGCGCCGATATGGGACTACTACGGCATACAGCTGTGATACAAACTGAACGATCGGAATAAAGTTCCAGTAGGAAAAGTCTTTTAATTTGATGAGGTAGCTTCACAAAATTTGGTATGTGGACAATACTGCAGGCATTGCTGCAGTCTCCAAAGAAATTGTTCTCATGGGACCACTACTCTCAAATGTTTTCACCCTTTTTTATGTATACCCCACAGAGGCTCGATTGGGATAAGATCTGGAGATTGAAGAGGCTAATCTAGCTCATCTAAACTGTTATCAAAGATTATAAGTCAAGCCCAAACGAAAATATTTTTAGTTTCGCTCATCTGGGAAGGTTTAATATTCACTTCTTTTCTTTCGAGAATAGAATCTGGTAACCTTAAAAGCTGAACTGCAAATGTATACAACAAAGTTGCTATCAATTCGCAAACTAATAATTTGGCATTTCTTCGGAATACAAGCGTTGAAGTCTCGCAAACACCAGACTCCGTCGTAATAAAACAAAAAAAAACCTTGATATTTCTGAAAACTGAATAAACTGAAAACGCTTTTTAATAATTTGAACTCACCATGCTAAATATATTTTGAATCTATACTTAAACAGGAGCTCCGTTTTGAAGAATATTTTTTTATTTACTCTTTGAATAAATTGTCAAATTTAGACCTTTTATGTGGGCTCTCGCTGGGCTTACACCCCTAATAAAATATCACTTTATGTAATTTAATTAATATAAATTCTAAATAAATACGTTTTACATCCATAAAGTCAATTTATTGTTCAAATTCAATTCCTAATCAATAACAAAGCAAACTGTTAGCCTACACTCCTTCACTCTCCTTGCTCCATAAGCACTGCTTACACGATCACTATCACTATCTTGAATTATATATACTCGAACCAAATGCATCGACACTGCAGCTATGTACAATATGTACATCATATATGTATGTATTGTAGGCATATAAAGTACTCATGCAAACATTTTACTCTGCGTCACTTAAGCATTACTCATACGCCCCTCCGCACAATGAGTTGTAGCCAATGTGCTTGGCATACAATCGAGCGTTGCTGCATGCGCATACACTTAGGCGGACTCAAGCGAATTGGAGCTAAAGCGAGAATCACACACACACACGCACACATACTTGCACTATACTACCGCATAGACCTACTTATGCACAAAAGCCGCCGCACTTGAATGTGCGTGCATTAAAAGCCTTGCATTTCCACAAATGTCTGTCGATATGCTGGTGCAATTTATGAATGGACAAACAGCAAAGCAGCTTAGAACGGCAGTTGCTATGGCATAAAATAGGCGTTTTAGAGACACACACACACACACAAACACAGCCACAATCACAAGCGCACAGGCTTACAAACGTTTAACAGTTTATGGTGGCAAGTGCATTCGCTGGTAACTTGAATTACTCGACTAAAGTGAGGAAGCGCACACACACACACACACATTCCCATTCGTATTTGGCAGCTACGTGTGCCCAGCGCAAATTGTTGTTATTTTACAGAGTTGGTAAGTACCAGCTTTATGGTGGAGGCGGGTTTGTCATTTCACATTTGCGAAAAATGGCTTAAAATGTCGAAGCGGCAAGCAAAGTACAAGGCAGTCGTACACATACATATACGATGATGTAGAAATAAATACATACATATGTACATATATAGTTACATATGCTCGTGAGAGTATTTCATAGAAACAACATTGTTGCAGATGTTTTCGAGGCGTAAGAATTATTCAGAAATTTTTATGAGGGCAAATATCTTCAAATTGATTAAATACTAAATTTATTTGAATTGCATTAAATTGTATTATTTATAAAAAAAAAATAATCAATGTAACTCGATTAATTAAAGTCAAAAATGTTAGATAATAACATTATTAACAGACCGGTTTTTAAAGCCCTCACACAGCCCGAATAAAGTAAAATAAGTTTTTTCTCTGAAGGTGTTAGGTTAGGTTAGTCTGGTAGCCCAATGAGCCACGCGCAGACCAGTTTTGGTCCTTTGCGATACCAGATGGAGTTCAGTTACTAAGTGGTTATATCCACTTGATTTTTTCCCGCATATATTTCTAATGTACACATTTTTAAGAGTATTCGCCAGAAGGTTTGAAATTGATAAGCCATATAGTTTCAAAGATATCAACGTATTTGTCAGAATTTTTTAACTAAGTGCAAACGGCTCCGAAAACTTTAAAAGCCTTTCTCTCGAAACGCTCAGAGTCGCTAAGGAACTTTTCTCCGATAATGCTGAACCTATCGACATGAAATTTTCAAAAAAAACTATTACAGAATTGATCGAAGATACTAAATTTTTAATAATAATTTCGATTTTTTAAACCACTGAGAGGTGTAAATTTTTCCCAAAAAAACTATTTTTTTGGAAGCCACCGTTTTGTCAAAAATAAAACTTTAACTAGTCCTTCCTTCGCTCAATAGCTGTACTAATCTAAAATAATAATAATATTTTCTTCAATTTTTAATTTGAGATAATTTAAACAGAAAAATCTTCCTAACCGCTAGACACCTTTTCTCAGAAGTTCTGCTGGAATTATTTTTCTTTTAATTATTATTATTCTATATTTTAAATTTGCCATCCAGAGGGAAATATCGGCATAAATACCCAGTTTTTGAGATCACCACGAAATTTAGCACAGAGTTTTATTCAAGTTATTGTCATAATAACCGAACTAATTATTGAGGTCGGACCCCTATAATATTGCTACCTTACAAACCGACAGAATAAAATCTTTTTTTTTTATTTGTGAAGAATATTCCGTACAAAACTTGATAATAGCCATTCATATTGTAGAGGTTTGGTCCTTTATATTCATCAAGCGGCAGGTCTGCCGTGTCGTAAGGAAACAGAGAATGAATTAACGTGAAACACCTAACACACGATCACATCGCTCAGCCTGCTGATGTGAACGCGACAAATTATATTTTTAAACAGCCCCTTTGTGAGGGCTAATCATTAAGCTTAGTCAGCCGGAATGATTTGGTTGAAATGCAAAACACAACAGGTTTGGTTCATGTATGCTCTGCATCTGACCTTTATTGAAAATATAAGGGTATTTATACATTTTGGTTTAACTGACTCTTCCATGACTCCGCCCCGTGTATTTCCAGTCAAAACCCGGAAAAATATAAAGGCAGCCAATCAAAGTGATTGCTGACCTTGCAGAATGCATTACAATGCGACTATACTGTTTACTCATTAGGTTGCAACACTTGTTATTTTTAGAGTGCATTGACCGTGTTGTTTGCACATATTGATTGCAACATAGAAAATATTATTATTGAATTTCGTCTCGTTTGTAATGCGAAACTCTTTTGTGTATGTCGCTTTGCTTATGTATTCTTGTGTGGTCTTTACAAATGTGACTAATTCATGAATTTGCTTATTATAATTTACTGATGGTTCGATAATATCGTCTTCAATTAAATTTTCTATTTGTTTTTGAATTTCTTCCTGCTGCGAATACGGTAGTCTATAATTTTTTATGTAAACTGGTGAATTGTCTATGAGATTTAGCTTTTGTGTGTAAAAAGAGTTTGTGGAAAGACTTTCGCCTTCGAGATGGAATATTGATTGATACTTTTGGAGTATTTCGTGTAGCTCGTTTTCTGTTTGTTTGTCTACGTTACCTAATTTTAATTCTTTTATTAATTTATTGAAGCGGTTGCTGTTGTAAATCTTCGGTTTTTGATATGCTGTCATAATATTGTAGTCTGATAAATTCTCTGTTATACATTTTATTTGTTTAATTTTAGCTGTATGATTATTGACATTTATGATTTTTATGTGGCAATTGCCTTTTGCAGGTGCTATTGAATTGGCTAGGAATACTCCCTGCTCTATTTCCTGATTTAAAATTATGCTATCTTCGTTTATATTTAGATCTATTGGTACTATAACCTCTGTTCTGGGCGGTACTTCTAAGATTCTATTTGACTGTATTTGTGTATCTATTATTAATGTGTGTTCATAGTTGTTAATTGTTGCAGTTAGAGTGAATGTTTCGTAGTCAATTTTGCACAAATGTGTGACTAAAAAATCTCTGCCTAAAATTCCATCGGTTGTGGTGGGGAATTCGTCTGTGACTAAATGAAAATCAATGCTAGTGCTATCTTTTCCTACTTGAAAAGTTAGCTTAGCTGTACCTAATGAAGTGATCTTGTCTTTTGTGATTCCCGTTAAATTGCTTTTATTGTTACTATCGTAATCGAATTCATTGTTGAAAGGGTTTTTGCATATGGATATGTCAGCTCCTGTGTCGATTAGAAATGTCATGGGTTTGTTGAATTGTGTATTAAAAATTGTAATGAAATTTGTTAAATTCTGAGTGATGACATATATTTTATTTATATTTGTATCTTGCGAATACCCGGAGGAGGTTAATTGTCGTCCTCCGGGTCGCCTACGTTTCCCTGGAATTGCAGGAAATTTATGTGGCGACCGTTTCTGTTGAATTGAGCACCTTGTCTATTATTATTGGGCCTGTTGTTGTAGTTATTACTATTGGTCGGTCTAAAATTGTTGCGGTTGTTGTTGTTATGATTGTTTTGTCTTTGTACACTATTATTATTATGAAAAGTGTTATTGTTGTTATTATTCCTAGGATAATTGTCATTTCTGAAATTAGTGTTAGTATATCTGTTGAAATTGTTGTTGCTTGAATTGTTGTTGTTTCTAAAATTGTTGTTATTGGGGTATCTCCTTCGGTCATTGATGCGATTATTGTATCGTTTATTATTTGAGATAATCATAACTCTTGAATTGTTGTTTTCAATAACCTGTTCAAGTTCTAGGGCTAGGTCCACCGCTGTGTCTAGCGATTTTGGAAGTGCGGAGAAAACGGTTTGTTTGAATTGGTCGTTTAAACCATTTTTAAATACAGTTAAGCTGTATTGCTCATTTAGTTGGGTGACGAGTGCTTTTTGTTCAGTAGTGGCATTAGGGCCAATTTGTGATATTTGAAGTTTATTTAGTTCAGATATTAAATAGAGAATTTTATTTTTGTAATTAGTTATATTTAGGTTTCTTTGTGTTAAGCTGGCTAGTTGATTTTGTAGTTTTGGTATAGTTGTCGTGCTTTTATATTTATTTGTCAATAAGTTTTTTAGGTCTTCTAGTGTTGTGGGCGGTTGTATTGCAGTTATGTTCGTTCGTACTATTTGTGATAGTTTTACATAAATAATAAAGTCAATCAGTGCTATTTTGCCTGTAGGTGTTAATCCATTGTAGATTATTTCTACAATTTTTAGAAATGATTCTAACTCTTTATGATTTCCCGAAAAGTTGGGAATAGCTTTTGTAGCCATTTCTAAATTGAATTCAGACATGGTTCTTGTTGTGGTATGGGATTCAGTGTTTGAATTTTCAGAATTCGAAGTGATTGGTGTGGATATTGAGTGTGGTATTGACATATCAATGTTGTAATGCGCTAGAATTTTTATTAATTTGTCTCGCAAATGCCAGAAAATTTCTAAACATATATCTCTGTGTTCTTTTGATAATTTCTCTTTGTATACATTTAGTATACTTCGTATTGATTCGAGTGTTACGAATAGTGTTTGCAGATGCTTTTGCACTGTGTCTTCTTTTATTTTTATAGTTTTATTTAAGCATTTATATGCTCTATTGAAATTTTCTTTCTCAATTAAAATATGCTGATAAATTTTTTGCCACGTGGCCATTATATATTTTTATTCATATTTATATTTGTGCCTGTTGTCTAACAAGGCTACGCTTTAGTTTGTTGAAAATTTGCTTTATGATAAGTGATAATATGATAATTGTGACAATTATTGTTAGAAAAATTTCTAAATAGCTTGTGCTTGTAATGTTGTCTTTTAAAATATTGTTATTATTATTATTATTATTGAAGTTGGGAGTTTCTTTATTTTTTTTATCAATTGCATTGTTCACTTCGTATCCTGTGAATACGAGTGTGATTGAGGTAAGTATTTTACTCCAAACTCCCATTTTAAAAACGTAATATGTATTTGGTAAAGTATTAATTAATATATTTTTAAAGTTTTTTCAAATTAATAAGCTGCTTCTGTACCTCCCTCTTTGTGTCTGTGCTGGTTGACAGGTTGAGCTGATGGTATAAGATCGCCTTGGCTCTGCGTTGTTGGAATCTTCTGCCGGCGCGTTTCCTTTTTTCTTTTGGTGGTGGTGTAAGTGGGCGTTTTATCGCCTGCTGTCGACGCTTATACTCTTCGATTGTTATAGGTTTGGGGCCCGCGTCTTTTGGGGTCGGTACGTATGCTGGTTGTTGGGTGCTATCGTCCGTCGTGGTGGCTGCTGGTGTGTATTGTTGTGCTCTCAATAGCCTTTCGTACTTCAGTTTGAGGGCGTCAAATGCTGCTTTTGGTACGAATTCGGTGAGTTGGTCCTCTGGTGCCATGTAGATGATTGAAGTAATTTGCAGTAGTGGGCTGATGAAATGTTGTTGCCGCAGGATTTGAAATTATGTCCTTCGTTCAATTGGACAGTTTGATGTGTGTACCAGTAAATTTGGTTCGTGACTGCAGTAATAAAATTTAATGAAAATAGGATCAGCAGACAGGATCAAAAGTTTTGGTCCGCAGGATCGCCATGTAGAGGTTTGGTCCTTTATATTCATCAAGCGGCAGGTCTGCCGTGTCGTAAGGAAACAGAGAATGAATTAACGTGAAACACCTAACACACGATCACATCGCTCAGCCTGCTGATGTGAACGCGACAAATTATATTTTTAAACAGCCCCTTTGTGAGGGCTAATCATTAAGCTTAGTCAGCCGGAATGATTTGGTTGAAATGCAAAACACAACAGGTTTGGTTCATGTATGCTCTGCATCTGACCTTTATTGAAAATATAAGGGTATTTATACATTTTGGTTTAACTGACTCTTCCATGACTCCGCCCCGTGTATTTCCAGTCAAAACCCGGAAAAATATAAAGGCAGCCAATCAAAGTGATTGCTGACCTTGCAGAATGCATTACAATGCGACTATACTGTTTACTCATTAGGTTGCAACACTTGTTATTTTTAGAGTGCATTGACCGTGTTGTTTGCACATATTGATTGCAACATAGAAAATATTATTATTGAATTTCGTCTCGTTTGTAATGCGAAACTCTTTTGTGTATGTCGCTTTGCTTATGTATTCTTGTGTGGTCTTTACAAATGTGACTAATTCATGAATTTGCTTATTATAATTTATGAGTGCTTGGTAAGTGGCATTTAGGTAGGACCACTACAATATAACAAAAATCTTATGACTACCATAAGTCGCTAAAAAATCAGATATATTGATTTTTACAGTAAGAATATTATAGTCGCGACATCGCCCACTTTTTCCCATAATTTTATATCTCAGTAACTGCTCGACCAACCACAACCAAATTTAACGCTTGATATTATTCTAACAGCTTTTTTTACAGGCTGAAAATGGGGAAATCGGTCTACAGCTACAACTACTTTTCATATAACACAGTTTCAAATTTTATCTATATCAAGGAGTGTGGTCTCATCTTGATAAAAATGAGCACAATTGAAACGTAAACTCAGGTTTCAACGCTTAGTCCCGGCTTTTTTACCGAAAACATCAGTTATATTAAAAATATAACCAATATTGAAATTCAGAGAGAATATTTTCTGATAATAATAATAATTATTATTATTTGAAGTTGGAAACTTCCGAATAATCCTATCATTCATTCTCTGAGGTATATTAATTAAAGTTAGAGATCAGCTTTTTCTGTGAATAATGTATCCTCATGTGAAAAATATCTAAAATCTGCTCAATAAAGACCCTAGCCTTATATACTTTATATAAGAATTTCAACCTTCCAGTTTACTGATTGATACTCGTGTATTCAGAAAATAACGGGCATTTTAATAGTAAAAAATATATTATTATCTTGTAGCTTTTTCGTATTCCCAAAAATAAAAAGAGCCTTAAACAGCCATCGTTTTAGAAGGTAGATTATAATCGCTGAAAGAGCTGAAGGCTACACCATAAAGCGAGTTGTAGAAGTATTTCGACGGTTGGAAGAAGCGTTGGTATAAAAGCACGATATCGAATGTTGTCTGTTTGGAAGGCGACAGCACTAATGTAGAGGATTGCATAAATATTTGTTCAAAAAACGAAAATTTCCATTATTTTTTCAGCACACCTCGTATGTTGATTATAGGATTGGCAGTCTTCCTCTTCCGCTGCTTCCACTGGCGCGTACTGAATCAAAACCTTCAAGTTCAATCTGGTAACTTATGCCTATTTTAATGATTTCTTTGGAGGGTGGTTTTTTATAGAAAAATAAAATTGAGTTATACTGAATATTTAGAGTGTTGTAGTTTACATATTGAAAATATAAAAAAAAATGTATTTGAAAAAATGTAATACTTTATTACTATTATTATTGTCACTCGAAGTTGGAACCTCAAAAAAAATGTACGTGGGTGGCCCGGGTGATTTTGGCTCTTGATGTTGTCTGAAATCAAATATTCTTGTTTATTCTTAATCTACAGATATGTCATTCATGTCGGAACTACTGAAGTTAAATTTTAAGAGTAAATAACAAAATGGCGGACTTTGAAAAAAGTCCTTTTATTTTATCAAAGAAAGGGTTGTAAAATAAAAATTTAGTGGGGAAAAAAATGCTCGTTAGTACCGACGAGAACTATGAATGTGTATGACAGACTGTTAAAATTTGAAAGCAATCGGTACAGTTAGTACCCGGGCCGACCAGAAAAACAATGTTTTGAGAAAAACGCGTTCAAAGTTCGGTCCGAGGTGCTCTAGGAAACTCGTTATAACTCCGGAAATATTTCGAATTTCTGTCTGAAATTTTCACAGTATACTTTCAAGACATTGTACTTTCAAATTAAGTAAAAAAAAAATCAAATTTTTGAACCCAAGTTACCAGAAAAGGTGTGAAATTAGTCCACAAATGCTCCTAGGTCTCATATAAGAGCACTGCACTTAAGAGAACCGATCTTCACGAAATTTCACACAGGTCTTTGAGATACAATTCTTACAGACTTGGATAAAGATTTTATTTTTTTAATTACAACTATTTGAAAAAACAAAATGTCACGATTTTTTTTTTTTTTTTTTTTTTTTATGTAAAAATGTCTTCCAAAAATCAAATTTTCTTTTTTTCGCTCAAGTTCCAAGTTAACAAGTTAAGGTTTTAACTAAACGACAATTTTTTTTGTCCTTTCAGATGATCCGGTAAGTAGTTATTCTGCCAAAATCGGGCGCATCTTTTTTCCGAGGGGTCACCGGAAACGGCGCCACAATGGCCGAGGCTAAAATACTTTTTTCTTTGTAAATCGTGTATGTTTGTAATAATAAAAAATTCTAATAAAATATATATTTTTTATATGAGAAAAATTGTTGAAAATAGTCCTTGGGTAAAAGGAAACCCATGTAATCCCTTAATGACTTTCGTTATTCTGGTAAACTACATATCGAATATGTCGAAAATGTGAATTTGATAGTAAAATTGAGTCTAAATATTTGTTGAGACATAATTCAACAATATGTCCAATTAAAGAACTAAAGGTCACTAAATGGCTATGCCAGGTTCACAATTTGGTCGAATAACGAATGTTGAATTCTTACGAAACAATTTTTAATATAATGTCTTGATAACACCTGCAAAAATGCCTCGGATCTCATCTTTGTAAACTCCGCAACCGTAAAATTCTCGGTAACACTCGAACTTAGCGCGTCCTTACTTCTTTTTATACGAAATTCGCGCGTTTATGTGAAAGAGACGACAACACTGCTGCACAACGGCTTGGAATGAAAATCATTACACACAAAAGCACAAAATAGAGTTAATATAAACCCGCAGCACTGGAATATTTCTAAAAAAAATAAACCAAAAATTATGCTGTAATGAAGTTCCAACAACAAATGTGTTTCTAAATTTATATTATATTAATTTTTGTTTAATTAGACTAATTAATTTGAAATTATGCGGCAAATATGCTGTTTGTGGCAACACAGAACAAAACCGCATGAAGGTGGATAGTTGGACAAACTGAATACTGCGAATTTGCCTGTTTTTGGGCAAAACTATGCAAAACCACTTTTTTTTTACTGTATGGCCACTACGCCCACACACACACACAGAAATTTTCATTTCAATTAACTACTCACTCAAAACTGGCAAACATAGTAGCTGGGAACAGTCTGTCATTCCTTGTTGCATTGTGGTCACAAACCTGCATTGTGTGCCTGCGAATTGCATGCCAGGCTTCGCATGACCGTACTCACTACATAGCTACCTCCCAGCCTGCGGGCATAGTAGCTTCTCAATGGCTGAAGCAGCACACAACCTGTTGGCAAGTAATTTAGTTCAATTCAGAATTGTTGAGATTTTTGTGAATTCCTACAAGCGCACTAATGGCGAAAAATGCCGGCCACGTTCCAGTGCGGCATAGCTGACCGACAGAGTTAATCCCGCTCTGGTGGCACAGTAGGGAGAGGGAAAGGGCTGCACAGTACCAAGAGCTTAAAATCAAATGTCAGTAGTTACTGAATTATTCAGCTCAAACCGGGTAAATGGAAAGTCGCACACCGGTGTGTGTTTGCGTGTGACCCTGTATACATTAGCTTCTCATGTACTTCACTAGTCCCCCGCGCGCGCCTCCCCGTTGCTCCATTGCTGAAGTGTCAACATTGTACTCCACTCTGCGGACTCCGGCACAGCTCTTTGTGTGTGCGCCGCTACAACTTTTATTCATGAGAACTGGAGGCATTGATGTCAAATTACTGCGCTGGGAATAGCTATTACCGTCCTTGTCCTACTTTGAAATGCACACAGCATTGTACTAATTCACATTGAAACTATTTGCACAAGTACTAGCATACTTCTCGGCAAATGAAAGCGAAATTTATAATAATTAACAGTTATGCTCTGTTAATGAAATTCTTGAAACTGTAATGTAACTCTGTCACATGGCTTTATATTTGCGGACGAATACTATCACTTACGAAGTGTAGAATGTTTTTGGGCTTAAAATAATGTGGCAGCGCTTTAAGCACGTGGTTTGGACACTTATTAAGTGACTTGTCGAGTTATTTGATTGGTGAAAGCTGCCAAACCGAAGTAAGTACTCAATGAATAAACAATGATGAGGGAATATTAATAGATTTCTCGACTATAATGATGAACATGGTTTTCAGAAATAAAAATTGCCTGAATATTCGTTTGCCGTTAAGCAAATAGTTATTTTTTTCTGGCTTTTGCATACTTAATGCGAAACGAAGTACGACAACGGTTTGACAACAGTCATTTAACAGTAACGATTTGACACTAGCCCTTTACTAGCAGCTATTTGACAGCTGACAGTTATTAGATACCGCCATTTGACAGCAGACATATGAAATTTCATACTATGGGGCAATACTTTTAAATATGTTAATAATCAAATTTGACCCGGACTAATCTATATAGATGGCTAGTGCAAACCGCTCCTAGATTCGTACAATCTCATTTATGTTCGAGTGAAGGAAGACCTTCTTATGTCAATTAAGACGTGTTTTTTGTGCTAGTCCTTTGTGACCATATGTGATATAGGAGAGAGCACAAGAGACTATAAGTCGCAGTGCAAGCCCTCAATTATTTTCTATCTAACTATCTAGGGTGTGTTTGGCAGCTGCCTCTTGACGGCGTAAAAAGTTTGTCTGGCGATGATCTCAGCATCTCTTATATATCGACCTATTTTGGGTAAAGTTTTGGGTATGAAACGTGTTTATGGTAGACTCGAATCATTTGCACAAACAGCGTAGTAAACGTTGCAGCGAGATCCTTGACAACAAAGCTGCGGACTCTAAAATTACAGAACGCATCCTTAATGGCGACGAGACATGGACTTAAGAACATGTCATCGAAACTCACCAACAATGTAGCGAATAGCGCTCCAAAACTGCGCCGAAACTGAAAAATCCAAAACCGGCTAAAGGTAGTGAAGACCATCTCAGCCGAGCCTATTTTTAATACGAGAAAACGTAGTTTTTATTTTGAGAGACTAGATAAAATTTGATCAGATGGTACTTTTTATAAAAGGAGCCCGCATAAAAAATGATCACCTAAAGAGAGAATTTAGACTGATGGGACAATGCTACTAATGCAAATGGAGGAGCGTTCTCCCTTAAAGAATAAAGCTTTTTATACAAAACACGCATGAGTAATTATGGGTAACTGTAGGCTATGCTATTGAAGTTAAGGGGGTATTTTAGTCTAGAAATTAAAAAAAAAATCGAATTTTTTTTTTATATTTTCAAAGTTTAACTGTTCAAGAATATGTGTACAAGAGGATTTTTCAAAATTCAAATTATTTTCGGAGATATAGACATTTTTCTGACCCGGCATCCGAACTGGTTCGGCCGGAACGCGAAACGCGTTTTTCTCAAAACTGACTTTTTCGGAACGATACCCACGATTTCTCAGGTTTTACTGGACCGATTTACTAGAAATCTTTATGGAGTCTCCTTTATAGGTTTGTCTATGGTTGAAACTAGCCCCATTCCCAAATTTTTATTTTTATTATTTTTAAAAAATTCGAAATAGTCAGGAAAAATTAACCCCAAAAACTTTTTTTTTAGTCAGTCGCCATTTTGTGAAAAATTTTTTATCCCACTTTTCCGTAATTCCGGCCATTGCGACATTATTCTATTTTAATAATATTATTTTTTTTTTTTGGTTTCAGATGACTAGGAGGGTTGAAATCACGGGTATGGTCACGTGGAAGTTTTCAGAGACCCCCCACTTCGTCAGCTCATAATTTTGAAATTTTTTACTTTTTTTAGTTTTTAATTTTTTTCTCTTTTCTTCTAAAATTAACAAATAACTAATAAAAAAAATGGATGGTAAAAATATTAATTGCCTTTTTTTATACGACACTTTAAAAATTACCTGAAATTCATGCTTCTAGACCAGAATACACCCTTAACGAATTTTTCGACGGAAAATCTCACAACATAGAGAAAACTCTGAAAATTTTTTAAAATTATAAAGAAGATTTTCAAACTTGTCGAGCGCATGTAAGGATGGTCCGATAATTACTTGGTCACTGCCTGTTGACGCTACCACAGCAAGAATTTTTTTTATGCATGTACTGCATATAAGGGTGATCCATTTCGAGGTTCCCTACTTCGACCGGCCCAAAACGTGAAATTATCTCCTCACCGAAGTGTTCTGTCAATAAATCCATTAATTGATGTGATGTGTGGGAAGTGGTGCCGTCTTGTTGACACGAAATGTCCCCGAGATCACGAGCTTCAATTTCAATAATTAAATAGTCAATTATCATGACGGGATTATTGTCGCCATTGACGGTTACGTTCTCACCGGCATCATTTCTGAAAAAATATGAACCGATGATTACACCGGACCACAGCAAACCGTTATTTTTTCTAGATGAAATGGCAGCACTTGATTGCTTTCAGATTCCTCTTCGTGCCAAAGGCGGCAATTGAGCCAGAAATGGGGCCAATCACTGAACAAACTTTGGCTCGGAAACGTCGTATTTTCATGGAACTTTTTAAGAGCCCATAGAACGAACGATGGCGCTTAAGATATCGACTTTAAGTGCGCCAAACGTTCCATACGTCAGTCCGAGTTGTTGCGAACGGCGCAGAATCAACTCTCCAAGGTCTTCGTGTACACTCTCAGCTACGGCTAATTTTCTGCCCGCCTGCCTGCCTGCTGGATGTGTTTAATTCATTTGAATATTCTCCAATAATGAAAGCTGGTACTCAATATGGGTGCTGGTGTTGCGAATAGTACATTCAGGAGGCTGATTATGTTGACCGTAAGTTGAGCGAACCGCGCGGAACATATTCTTTCCAGAACGTGAACTTTCGTAGTAAAGTTAAACGATTTGTACACATTGTTAAGGCGCACGTCTTTCCAGGATGAAATGCCAAACAATACTGAACAA
Organism: Bactrocera zonata; assembly: GCA_037783105.1. Lineage (NCBI taxonomy): Eukaryota > Metazoa > Arthropoda > Insecta > Diptera > Tephritidae > Bactrocera > Bactrocera zonata. Next base: position 344,377 of record JBAWJQ010000848.1, on the reverse strand, counting down.
AAACAACTTGACAGCTTGACACGACTCAAGCCTGATCTGTCAAAACAGTTTATTGAAAAAAGTCATTTACTTGGATCATCCTTTTTAACACATTCCGTTAGACCGCTACTCTTTGAAGAGAAATAGGAAAAAGGGGATAATATCGCTCGGTGATCGGCACATTCTTTTTAGAAAGGTGAAATCAAACAATGAGTGAAATGAAAGAGCTCTTGAATATTGTAATCTTCTCCTTTGATAACAACTTTCCAAACTTGGATTTACAAAGTCAGTCAAACGTCTGTTTTAGGTGCGTCATGCCCAGATGTACTGAAAACGTTTACTAGGAGTATATCTCGTGGCCAACAACAAAAAAATGTTTCTGAAATGGGATTACATTTTGAAGAGCGATGAAGCCAATTTCGCACACTGTTTAATGGTTTTCATAAGCAGAAGTCTCATATTCATATTCGACATATAACGGTTTAAACCAGTCGCTATGAAAAAAGTTCCCTGCCGCCCGATGACAAAAATGACGTTGAAAGGCTAACCAGATCTCCAGTTTTCAGTACTTCTGAAATTTGTGTGCATTTGTTTAAAAAGCCAAGAAAGTGTTTTGCAAAGTTCTACAAGGCTTATAATGCAATATGAAAGTCGCCGAACCCTTTATACCCACTTTCATTATTTTTTACGCTTAATATATTCTTCAAACTCATAATGTGAAATTAACCGTATAATCCGCTTTTAGAATGAACAAGAATTACAAAATTCGAATCCCTGCCAGCATCGCTTAAACCCTCTGCTGGTGAATGCTTTAGTTTTACAGTAAATTTAATTTCACTGCTGCAATACTCAATGATATGCTGTTAGCAACAAAGTTGTCAATGTAATACGAGAACGTTGTACGAAATGATGTTGAATATCTCTTCATATTGCCGCGAGTATTCCCCTCCTGCTTTGTAATAACGGAACGAACAAATCTGCTTAGTCTCAATCAAGCTAAAACACTTAATATCGTAACGGATTTAACATATTCATACCTTAAGGCGTTTAATGTTCAAATCAGTTACTGTAAACCGATTGACAAGCGTTGTTAAACGACGGCATGAACCGTTATGTAGAGGTTAACACACAGGCAGAGACATGAATATATTAAGATTCGCTTAGCTTCTCAAGTGTAGCAATCAATTTTCGGATATGCTATGCAATATCTACATAACTGTACTTACATAGTACATATGTATGTGAGTAGAGGCGGACTTACGGAAGCATTTAATCCGGCTAACCGCAGCTGTTTGAGATGTTCAATATATTAGACAGTCAAATATTTAAACGTCTATATTTACCAGCAGTTCGACAGTCATTTACCATGTATGCTTATGCTTATGCTATCTACACAATTATGTAAATATAAAAGCCTTACAGTTGTGAGGAATTTATTTGCAAGAAGTTGAAGCTGAAAGCTATACATTTTCATTTAAAAAATGACGCTGAGTGCAACCATCGGATCCGTAAAAATTGGGAAGTACTACTTTGAGCCGAATCCAGACGAGATTTTCGATAGAGTGAATCTCTCTCATGGCACAATGCTACTGGGGTACACACATGATATTGTCATCATAGGTCTTAACAATTGAGCCGTCAGCATAACCTCTACCAGACTAGAAAATGAGAAGAAGGATTGGGAAAAGGTTGGTCTTTTAGTGAACGAATACCAACCAGAAAGATTTCTCGTACCTTGAGGACTACCTCACTGTAGGCTGTTATTAATTTAAAAAAGAGAATGACTTTGTCCATCTCTGACCCAGCCTAAAAAATAAGGTGACATTGTATTTGTTTTGAAAAGTCTTTATTTATTCTTCCAAATCAATTTCAACCCCATTCAAAGTAATCCCCTCCTGATGCAATGCACTTATGCCAGCGGATTTTCCAATCTTCGAAACACTGGTTGTAGTCACTTTCCGGGATGGCCTTCAGGTCCGTCTTCGCTGCGGCTTGAATCTATCGTATAAAAACGGTGTCCCCGGAGCGGTCTTTTGAGCTTGGTGAACAGCCAGAAGTCGCACGGCGCCAGATCAGGTGAATAAGGTGGTTGCGGAACGATATGGGTTGAGTTTTTGGCGAAATGATCACGAATTACGAGGGCAGTATGGGATGGTGCATTATCGTGGTGTAAAAACCTAGAATTGCCTTTCCACAATTCCGGCCTTTTTAGGCGGATAGCGTTATGCAAACGACGCATAACGTTCAAATTATATTCCTTGTTGACTGTTTGACCGGTTGGAAGGAATTCATAATGCACAACACCACGATAATCGAAGAAAACGACTTTGGCACGATTTTTTTGGTCTCGGCTCTCTCTTGGCACGATATTCGCTCAATTGTTCGGTTGTTTCGGGGTCGTAAGTATAGATCCAAGTCTCATCGCCAGTTATAATGCGTTTCATGACACCCTGGTAGTCGAAAAGCATCGTTTCACACACTTCAACGCGATGTCTTTTTTTCAAAAAATTCAATGTTTTCGGTACCAGTCGAGATTTGACGCGCTTGAGGCCCAAAACATCCTTCAAAATGGTATTGGCTGAGCCTTTCGATATGCCAACTTCATCAGCAAGGTCTCTAATTGTTGATCGACGGTTTTTCAACACCAAATCTTTGATTTGTGGAACGTGAGCTTCGTCGGCTGAGGTTGATGGTCGCCGTGGACGCTCTTCGTCTTAGACACGTTCACGCCGGCTTGGAACCCACTATACCACTTGTAAACTTTTTTTTAGACATAGCCTCATCACTAAAGGCTTTCTGCACCATCCTCAACGTATTCGCAGCAGAAAATTGATTCCGTAAACAAAATTTAATGCAAATTCTTTGCTCAACAAATTTCGACATCGCAAAAAACGAAAAACTCACTTTTAGCAGCTCACAAAATGACACGTATCTCAAACACTAATGAATATTTTGACATGAAATTTGACATAAATGTGACTGACAGTACTACCAACCTAAAAAGAGTAAATACCACCAAACTAAGCCTGAAAATCAAGCGTATAAAAACTCTTGCCATTTTGTGTATTTTAGAATCAATAGACGATTGAAAAGTAGAATCCTCACTCGACGAACAAAAATTACGCCCAAGAAGTCTTTTATCATTTCCTACCTATTATACCTCGCCGAAACATGAAGGAAGGTGAATGGAGATTAGAAAGCACTTGGAGTATTCGAGAGAGATGTTCTTCGCAAGGTGTTAGGAGGCATTCGGATGGGCGATGAATACGAAGAATATGGAACCACCAACTATATGAGCTGCCACAGCGAAAAGCCCCCTTGATTCAAAACTCATAGATTGATAATGGAAGCCAGAGCGCTCACGCATCCAATGGAAGGACTAAGCGCATAGGAACCTGCCTGCAAGTTTGCACATTTACGGCTCAGACCGACCAACGGAAATTTTTTTTGTAAACGAAAGTTTTTGACAACAAAAAAATATAGTATTTCATGGCAGGATTGCTACTTGAAATGACATGATTAAACATACTTTTTTCTCAGTTCCTTTGATTTCACGAAAATCACATCACACATCTTGACTGTTCAACGGTCGGAAGGAAGATTGCTAAAATGTACTGCAGTGGAAAAAAGTGCTATGAAAAGACAGAAATTTTACGATATTTACAACTGCATAAGTGTTCATCGAAACCAATGCGTGCTCTAAAAGTTACAGTTTGGTTCGAAATTCGAAGAGAGGATATCTTAATAAGTATCCGCATAATCCTAAATAAGCTGGTAGTTTTAGTTCGTTGATATAGGGTGGGTGTGGTATACAAATGTATAAGGATCACTTAAAGTAAAAAGAAATCTCTTAAGAAGGTTTTGTTTATCATAGTTAAAATTATCCGATGTATTGGCATTTTGAAGGTAATTTCATCATGGCACTATCACAGAAACTCGTGTGCCTTTTAGTACAAAAATGAAACTATCGATATTCATAAGCTTCTCGAAGTGAATTTTTCACGAATAAATCATTCGCCATTAACAGGAGCAGATAATAATTACCCGGTGTCAGATACGGACTACATACAATGAATGCATTAAGACCAACCAACCAAGCTCCTGCTGCTTTTGAAATATCAATTACGATGTATGTGGTGAGGTGATATTTTGATGGAGCACAACTGATCTCTTATTGACCAAAGCCGACCACTTCAGAGCGATTGCCTCATTCAAACTAAGAGTTTGGGCTGTCAATCTCACGCAGCACATAGCAAAACCGTCTTGACCAGCAATCCTGGCTTGGATACCGCTTACATCTGCTCAACGCAATTCGACCACTAAAATTTTCATTTAGGGTTGTTGTAATTGACCCACTTTTCATTCATAGCAACCATCTCTTCAGAAACAGATCGATTTTATTGAAATTCAGCAGCGAATCCCAGACGCGAATTCGGTCTATGAAGTTTTTTTGAGTTCATTGTGTCACTCATACATTAAAATACTTTTTTTAGTCAGCCTCAGTTAAAAGGTACCAAACGGTTTTTGGTGCCATGCTTAGCTCTTGGGCAAACGAAAGAGTGCTTATATGATGATCAGATTCGACGTTTTTCATTACGGGTGTCGACTGGGCAATGGGTGTCGCTGCTTACAATGTCATGATTTCAAGCTGGATTGGAAGCAGAGTCATTTCATCGCGGACAGGCGGTTCATAGCGAAGGCTGACATATTTTCCCAATCATATCCTTGTGATGGACTGCTGTATATGCATCCTCAGAAGTAGGTGAATGGCTAATACAATGGCGATTGCTAACGAGTTACCTGAGACAGGTATAAAAGGCTAGGTTCGTATAGACCGTCGAATCGTAAAACTCAACATGGAAGTCAACAAAGAAACGAAGCGGACTGGGATATCAGTCTAAACGTCGGTAGGAGACGAGGCTGCTACTACCGGTCGGCACAGCAATCATATGAGCTCAATGACGACAACATTGTCATTTTAATAATGTGTAGGTGTCTACAGATTATGACCTGTAGGCAATTCCAGAGTCAACATCTGCGTAGACAGCCAAGCAGCAATCAATCTTGGGAAGCAGGGTAGCAGTGGAAAGTGGAAAGGGCGCCAGGCCATAAAGGTAATAAAATAGTGAACGAGATTGCCAGAATATTGGAAAACTCTTGTATTATATATACGATGATCTGGACAGAAGCATGGTAAAGTAAATCAAAAACCGATGGAACAAACTACCTGGGTGCAAAACTGCAGAAGTCATGTGTAAAACAGTAGATCAGAAGTACACTAAATTCCTATTGGCAATCGTTAGAAGAGACTGTACGAACATGATCGGAATACTAACTGGTCTCTGTTTGGTGGCGACACAGGCCCGCAGACTGAGGCTGACAGATCGAGAAGACCTCAGGAAATGTCTAGAGCAAGGCATCAGAGAAACAATGAGGCATCTCTTGGGAACTTTTCCTGCATTGGTAAGACTACGCTGTAAGCATCTGAGCATTTACGGTATGGTACACTTGAGGAGGTATAGATAGTCAGGCCAAAGAGTCTGCTACAATTCGCGTCGAGCGCCTAGTAACTGAACTCCATCTGATATCGTAAAGGACCAAAATTTCTCTCATTCATCTTAAAACATAATGTAAAATTATTATTATTTTTCCTATTCATAACGGATTCAATAAATAAAATATCAGCATTGGCTCTGTGTATTTCTACTTCTACAATACGAATACTCCCGACTGTATTTTTGCCACGTGCATATAAAAACACATGTATTATCCATGTGTCTAACTGTCGCCATCCTTTATCGAATTAAACGCCAAACGCTAAAGCCAATTACCGCCCACAAGGCGCAATGACGGCGACAGACATACATAAATTTTGCGGCATCGTTTAGCGTTTCGCCAACGGCGTAACGACTGATAACTGCGCTGGATTCACCAATACATACCTATACACACATAAGGGTGGGGATGTAGCAATATTTTTGGTTTCTTAATAAGTGTGTGTGTATGTGGATTTGATATGTTTATATGTATCGGAGTTTATGTGCCACTAAACATATGGTAACTGCACCACCACATGCGCGATGGTTGATTTGCCTGCCAGGCATTTATGGATTGTATATGCGTGTATGTTTGTGTATTTACAATATACACAAATGGCTTCCCCTTCCCGGCAGCTTTTGATATGAGCTTAATAAAATGACTATAAAATTTAGCTTGACCTTAAAAGTTCCTCAAATTAATCAAAATTATTTAATGCTCATGCGAGCAGTAAAGTACATCAATACTGAGCCGTGGCGAGAAATGCGTTTATCAGAGCAGTTGCGGACAAAGTAGGTAATGGCTTTTGCATATAAGTAAATTAAATACAAATTTTCGAAGTTATTTGATAATGCTCTTTATATCAAAAATATATATAATAAAAATATATCTTCAATTAATTATGAGCGCTTAAATTTGTTATTGAAAATTGTCCAGAAAATGTTCTTTGAGGTTAAAACGTATAACAAAAAATATTTCAACCCAAAAGCTCGGCCTAAACACTGTCACGGTTACGCTTCTTTACAGTTATCATAAAATTTGTAGATACAAATTCTCATTCGCCGCAAATATGGTACACGCTTTAATCTCTTCCTTTTAGTCCATTACTGACGGGCGGAAAAAATTTCGTCCAACAATGTGTGCGTTGGTATTTTAGCGCTTCAATGGCTCCAACGCATGTAAATTTATAAATTTATGGTGCGTCAGCATCAGACCAGCGGAACAAGCATAAAAAGCTGCACTTATCTACCACGCGCCGAGGCTCAACTGCAGCTAGTCCACATGCGAAGCGGACAGCTTTTTGACTGCTTGGCCTTTTCGATTTACGATATTAAATTGCAAATTGCTAAATTAGATTTAGCAGTTTACGTCACTGTTGCGGCAGACTAGCAAATTTGGCGTATATTTTGTAATATTTTAGCAGCAAAATGCAGAAATCGCGGTTATGTTTTTCTCGATTTAAATAGTATGACCGTGGCTTGGGTTGACTCTTTGGGAGATGATAAATATAATTTGTTGAGGCGGGAGGAGCCAGTTTTAGAAGCTTCAAATCTCTAAAAAAAAACAAGAAAGAACGTTAACTTCGGCTGCACCGAAGCTAATATACCCATCACAGGTGCATTTCTTTAGGTAACTCTGTGTTCAGTTTGTATGGAAGTTATATGCTATAGTAATCCGATCTAAGTAATTTTTTCGGAGATTATATTGTTACCTTAAGCAGTAGTTCACGCCAAATTATGTGAAGATACCACGTCAAGTGCGAAAGTTTTCTTTGAAAGTCCTTGATTCCGATAGTTCGGTTTGTATGGCAGGTATATGCTATATAGATCCGATCTGAACAATTTCTTCCTATATTACATTATTATCTTAGAAAATAACCTGTGCCAATTTTTGTGAAGATACATTGTCATATGTGAAAGTTTTCCATACAAGCATTTGATTCCCATCATTCAGTTTGTATGGCAGCTGTGTATATGCTATAGTGGTCCGATATCGGCAGTTCCGACAAATGAGCAGGTACTTGAAGAGAAAATTACGTTTTCAAAATTTCAAAATGATATCTTAAAAACTGAAAGACTAGTACGAATATATACAGAGAGACGGTCAGACAGACAGACGAACAGCCCCGAATTCGGAATTCGAAATATGGTTGAAGCTGCAGGGAAAATAGTGGCCGAGCATACCTGCTAGACGCTTTTTACGATTTTTCTTAATTGGCGGGCAGAAAAAAAAACTAAAAGTGGTATAGAATTGGGGTAAAGTTTATTATCTTTGGCATCAAATTATCTTCTATTTAAACTAAAAAAACTAAGAAAAGTCAATTTTGAAGATATTTTTAAACAACACAAAGTAAAAATTTTTTGGTCAAAAATCATTTCTTTTTTTAATGTTTTTTAAATTTTAGAATTTTACACTATTTTTGGAATTATCTTAGTTTAACTAGAAGATAAGTTATTAATAAATCTGAATCTTTTTGAACGTTTTGCTTCCGATAGAAATTGAGACCTACATCCTGCCCACCGATCGCCAAATATACATGCGAGATGCTTCGGGCAATTGCTTCGCAAAGGCAAAATATAACAGTTCTCGTATCCAAAAAATTTGCAGATGATGTTTTAATATATAACTATAAACTCTAGAAAATTCGCTCCAATCAATGACTTTGTTTCCTCCCAAACAAATCATCAAAAAATCGATTTTTTGAAGCCTCTAAAGCATACGCCTTAACTAAAAGAATTCCATTTATTACAATAGGAGAAAGTTTAGAATTTTAGGAAAAAGTTCTGATCTTATTAATAGAGATAACCCAACATCGACTTAAAGATGAGAGAAATCCTAAACTAAGTATTCGCACTTTCAATTGATGTGGCACGAAAAAGTGCTATAGTGGGATTTTGGTATCAAAAATGTACTGGAATGAATCCAGTAACCTTGTTTATGGAGCACGATTGAACAATATGATTCCATAGAAGTACGAAATTTTGCTTTAAAGACAGTTCAACAGAATTGAACAAGTATCGACAATAAAATTGAACATCATTGAGCTCATCTCCAGGTGATATTTCATAACTGAATGCGATGCTGGATCAATTTTGGTGCAAAGTATTCATTGATATATTTATGTACATTACAGAAATCGGCACACAACTACGCCTACTTTCAAAGTCATCAGTGAAGATATGAGAATAACACCAAAATAAAAAAAACGTTGATTTCAGTTGCAATGAAACTATAATACCCTTCAAAAATACAAAAGAATCATAACAAGAACCTTCATCGGTCAGTTTCTATGACAGCTATAAGCTAAAGTGAGCTCAAGGTCTACAAATCACACGCGCCGAACAGGATCCCAGAGAAATCCGCAAAATAATCGCTGCAGAGCGGCCGGCAGTACTACTGAACATGTACAACGTCTGCTTCAAAGTCGGAATATGCTCTGAACCATAGGAAAAGCAACGGCTCGTGTTAATCAGTAAAAGAAAAAGAGCCAACTTTCCATCAGCATACCGTCCACTATGCACGCTAGACGCAGCGGGAAAGTTCTATGAAAGACCACTTAAACCTAGACTCGAAGCGGTTAACAACGAAGCTGGAGAACTATCCCCTAGACAACATGGCTATAGATCCGGCAGATCAACTATAAGAGCTGTAAAATGCGTACTTGAAAGCATTGAAGCCCTTCAGCGTAGACGGCATAAATGAAAAGGAAGAATAGTGTTGCTGGCGACTTTAAATGTTCGAAAAGCCTTCAAAAGCGCTAGATGGGTGAATATGATCGACGCATTCGAAAAAAGCTTTAAGATTTCCGACTACCTCAGAGCTGTGGTGTGACAGGAAACTTCTGTACCCAACTAGAGAGGGATTATAACAGATAGCGGTCACGTCAGGAGCAGCACAAGGATCCATTCCAGGCCCATACCTGTAGAACATCAGCTACGACGCTATATCTAAACTAAAAATGTTGGACGAATCGTACTTAATAAGCTAAGCGGACGACATTGCAGCAAGAGATACAGAAGAAGCGCAAAGAAAGCTTAATCAGGACATGATACGGACGGAAACATGGCTCGACTCACACAACCTCCAGCTCGCTACGGAAAACAGAGCTACTGCTGCTAACAAATAAACATATACCATTTGAAATAAGTATGCAAACGACTATGGGTATTCTTAGGACACAAAAACCAGCCTAGGCGTAAGACTGGACGAAGATGGGACAACGACAAGCGGGGCAGATGGACGGCCAGACTAATAAAAGACCTAAGTTGGCCAATTCGCAAATTTGGAGAAGTCAACTTTTACACAACCCAGCTGTTATACGGTCGTGGATACTTCAAAAAGTATTTCCATAAAATGCGAAATGTGAAAGAACCATCATGCAACAGAAGACAACGCTGAACATACATTATGGGATTGGGTGCGCTGGCAACGAAAACGCACCGCCGTAGAAGAACTGGTTGGCCCACTAAATGCGAACAATTTAATCAGCGTCATGCTAGAGAGTAAAGCAAGCTGGGGTATTATCCAGAAATTCGCTACGCAGCAAAAAGCGGGATCTGGACGTAAGTGTACAGATGTAAATTTCTCAATGCGAAAAATGGAACCTTACCCTGAAGTAATGCAAATGCGGTTCCAGAGTGGGCGACGGTTCATTAGAGGGGGGGATTTTAGTGACCCGAAAGTGGAGGATGGAGTCATGTGTAGAAGTTCACGCAAGTGAGAAAAGTTCTCTGATTGCCATTCACTTGGAAGTGCTAAGAAACGATTCTCTTACATATGGCTCAAAGAGCTCCCGACTTCCGGTCCTAGAGCAAGTATCATTTGGGTTGCCAAAGTACATCCGTTTGAAAGCGAACTAAAGTGAGAAGGCGAAACATCAACCTTCAGAAGGTTGTGAGCTCGGTTTGGGACTCGCAACGTAAAAAACTCCACCAATGAAACATTGCTACGCTGGTTAGGTTATGTCGCCCGAATGGACGAAAACACTCCAGCTCTGAAAGTTTTCGAGGCAGTACCCGCCGGTGGAAGCAGAGGAAGAGGAAGAAGAAGAGAGTAGGAGACACACTAATCCTCGTAAACCAGATTTAGAAATCAGCAGGGGTCTATTCAAAAGCTTAAAAACAAACTGCTTGAAGTTTTCTCCAAGAAGTTGTCGTTAGCTTCGTTTTTATTTAATTTTCAAAGTTAAAGTGAACGCAAATAACAAGAAAACACTTGCTCCGCTCGAGAGTATATCTAAAAGCAATATATGAAGACAACGCAGACACAAGACTCTTTCATCTTGACTTTTTAATTAATATGGTGATTTTACAAAAAGCAAACACCTAAAAACAAACTTTTCGCAGACAACTTCAATAAACTTCTTTGGAAAAGACTTCATTGTGTCAGCCCAGCCACTACCTGCCTGAATATTGACAAAATGGCCGATAAACGTCATTACCAAGACACAAAATACACACGCGCACATACATTAACAAATAAGAGAGACAGCAAAGTAATAATTCAATAAGGTTGCGTATACGCACCGCTGAACAAGGCTGACAAACAGCCGGCATATGGAGAGATTACCGACAACGCCTGTTAATAGGCTACGAAAAATTCAATTGAAGCGTCTGCACTGAAGGCGCCTAACAACAGTAAAAGAAAAATAACGGCATACCTAAAAGTGAGCGTGCGTTTGTGTGAGTGTGTGTCATATTCAACGCCTCTCATGTATTTATTTAGAAGGAAAAGCAGTGACACACCAATACTTCCGGCTTGTTATGCACATAATAATATTATTATTATGCTTTTTTCACGTCAACTCACGCCTCCACACATTTAACGGTGCTGCATGCACACATTGCTTTGCTGTCAACACGTGCTTTGCTCGTTCACCTTTCCATTTTTTCCATTTCTTGCGCTTACTTGAGTTCATAATTTAATGCCTTTCAAGAGTACATAGGTATTTATAACCTGAACAGGGTACATTGAGTGAAGTTTGTAGCACCCAGAAAGCAATGACGGAAACCTTAAAAAGTTTATATGTAAGCCATCAGTGTGGCGAGATGAGGCGATTTAGCCATGTCCATATGTATATATGTGGGCTAGTACTCCAATTTTTGAGATATTGACCTGAAATTTTACACACGTCTTTTTCTGCCCAAGAAGCATCGACATATGAGAATTCGCCGCTATCGGATAAATATATCATATAGTTGTCATACAAACTGAACGATCAGAAACAAGTTTTTGTATGGAAAACTTTTTTATTTGACAAAGTATCTTCTTAAAATTTTACATAGATTATTATTTAAGGCAATGGTGCCACTTCTGAAAAAACTATTCAGATCGGATCACTATAGCATATAGCTGCCATACAAACTGCACGATCGGAATCAAGTGCTTGTATGGAAAACTTTTTGATTTGACGAGATATCTACACGAAATTCGGCATGCGTGATTGCCTAGAAGAACAGCGCAATCTCCGAGAAAATTGTTCAGATCGGCTGACTATAGCATATAGCTGTCATATAAAAGAGTCGAACAAAATCAAGTTCTTTCATTAATCTCTCATATTTGTGAAGGGTATTATAGCTCCGGTTTCGTTTTTTCATTTTACTTTTACTTTTTTCTATTTTCAACTTAACTCACCTCCCCTCACCGCACCTTCGGCGACAACGCAACTAAGCCTACTTTTCAGTTTTCTTTTCTAAGTACACGGTCATAGAATGCGTACAGCCTACACGCATACATACACACACAAACACAAAGGGACGCGCACATTCAGGCAAAAAGTAAATAATTGTATGTAGTACAGTGGTGGGGAATGCGTTACGACAATACGTTGACACAATAAGCACTCGACGGGTCCTTTTAACCAACTTATACAATTCGAAGGCCTGCGCGGTTGTTATTGTTGTTGTTAAGGTTGGCGGGCGGTGTACGTGAATCTTTTGTGATGTTTTTCATAATATATTTTTTCATATGCATATATGTATGTGTATGTGAATTGTTGTTTTTTGTTGCTTTTTACCCCCCCTGGGGCGAGGATTTAAGTGAAATTGTGGTAAGTGGGTATTAAGCCGCTGTGTAATACAAAACCGAAAGTAGGTCCATATGATATTGAAAAGCGTTTTGCATAGTTGCAGGCAACAGCAGCGCACACACACACACTTAAGCAACGGGATATGCCAGCAGCATGTTCGGGCCAGTAATTCAAATTTGTTGCTAGCGTAGAATCCAATAAAAGTTTCGTTGAACTTTTATTTAATTTTTGCCCTCGTTTATTTCGCTGTTTTCGCTCTGCTTTTTGTGTTGTTGTGGCTTACGCTTTGTGCTCACTGGTGTAATAGTGTTTCGAAAATAAATATTTACGCAATTTTCATGAATGTTTAGTGTGCTTTTAAATATTAGCTTTGTCACTGTTGTGCAATGTGTTTGTGTGACGCACAGAATGCCGAAAAATGTGTGCTTAAATTCTAATGGTAATAAATATTCATAGTCATGTGCTCGTGCATATCGAGTGCAGCCCGAGTATCGACTATGAAAAAGTCTGAAATAGCAAAGGTGTGTATACTGATACTAAGCACAATATCGCCTAAAAGTGCACCAACACGAGCGCGTGTTAAAAAAGGTGCTAAATTTAGTTATGAAATATCAAAAACGCCAGCAATAATTCGTTGAGCAGCTGAGTCCAGCATATGACAATGATATGATGTCCGCTAAAGCATTGCTTTCAAATTTATATGCAGTTAAATCTATACAACAAATATATTAAGCATTTATAAAAAAATATTACAAACACACGCGTTGCTCATACGACATGGTGTACACTCACACAGTGCAATAATTGATGCATGAAATTAACGGCGCTTAACTTTTAAAAGCAATTTTATGGAAAACGTCATTCAGACCATTTTTGTCGAGCGTAAAATTATGTCTTTGGCCGACATTATTTCAAAGTTGTTGTTTATTTTCGTATCCTAAAGAAGGTATATTAAATTTACCACGAAGTTTGTAACAACCAGAAGAATTCGCGAATTCGTCACTCAGTTGTTGAGACATAGATCTGAAATTTCAATGACGAGCGTCTCTCTACAAGAAGCAGCTCATTTGTCGGAATCGCCGATATAAGATAACTATAACATATAGCTGTCATACAAACTTCACGACTTGAATAAAATGCTTGTATGGAAAACTTTTACATTTGACGAGCTATCTTCACGAAATTCGGCTTGCATTATTGCCTAAGACATTGGTGCAATATAGCATGAAACAGCCAAATAAACTGACCGATTAAAAACAAGTTCTTGTAAGGAATTTTTGTATTACGGTGCAACAAAAATTAACGTTTTTTCTTTTTTTAATAAAAAAAAAATATTAAAAACTAAGGGCCTTACTTTGGAATTTTTTTTTTTTTGGTAAAACTTGAGACCGCAAATGACGTCAGGAAAAAACAATCAACTTGTTAAATAACGGAAACCTTAATATGCATACGTATATCATCACCTAAAATGCAAAAGTACGTATCACAAAAAAAAACCGATAATCGCTGTCAGATATAACAACCAATATATAACAATTTTATAACTAAAACATAAATTTTTTTCAATATCAGTGCATGATAACAGTATATAACCATTTTATAACCAAAACTCAAATTTTTTCACCTGTAAACTTATGAAAAGTTATGTTACGTTATTTTGCATTTTAGGTGACGATGTATAGCTTTACAAATGGATAAAATTATAAAAATGAATATCCTAGATCCGTCACTGATTTTTAATTCGACTACTCAGAATAGAGGTTAAAAATATACGACTATGAGCTATATATTTGCCACACTCGTAATTATAAAGAGGAGAGTTTTGGCCGAATTACTATAATTGCACGATTACTAAGTATTATATCAATTGAACAAAAGACTTAAGGGGTTGTTAAGTAGGTTTGAAAATTTCAAAAACAAAAAAAGATTTTTTTTTGTTTATCTTATTAAATTATACAACTCTAGACTATTGTCCTAAATTTTCAAGTTGATCTGACTAGTAGTTTCCGAGATACAGCCATGAGAATTTGTGCGCACGAGGCTAGCTAGAATAAGTGCGCCGTTTTTAAACGCGTATTTCTCGAAACTGTGTTTTTGAAGTCGGTGGGCACGACTTCTCAAAAAGTTGTGGACCTTTTAAGTTCGAATTGTGTACACATCTATAAAATAACATTATCTAGTTATTGAACGAAGGATTTTTTTTTTCATTATAACTTATTTTTTTTTACCAATAAATGGCAAAAATTTGCGCAAAAAATCTGATTTTTTTATTTAAAGTCCGAGAATAAAAAAGGAAAATTTTAATATTTTATTATTTCCTCTGCTCAAAAACAAGATTTATATATGTAACAAAGGAATAAGTTTAGTTTTTTTAATTTTAGATAAACCAATAATAATTTAAGCTGTCCACGGCGAGCGCACTTTTTTGTGAGCCACTCAGTGAGATGAGGTCTCAACGGGCGAATTTTCAACATTTTTAAATCAAAATTACAGGAAACATTTCTCAAATGTCATATTATATCTTTCACATATATGATTACTTATATTAAAAATTTAATCAAAAAAATCCCTTTTTTTGTACCTCCGAAACCCATCTAATTTTTTAAGTTGGATATTAATGTATGATTTTGCATCCTATAGATTAATAAAATAATTATTGAATATTTGATGTTGCAACAATTTGCTTGAAAGCGCAATAGTTTTGTTCAATCAACGGTTGTATGTATCACCTAAAGCTAATCGAGATATACTTTTATATAGGGTTACATATATTAATAAATTGGTGATGATATAAGGTTGTCAAATAACTCCCTTCAGCTTTTTCGCTCTTTATTCAATGCTTTCTAAAAAGTGTTACAGTGATCGGATTTAGTTCAAGTATGCGCCGAATCGTTCAATAATCTGTTTGCATCTACACGGCAACTTCATAATACCCTCTTCTAGGGGATTTGCATTAAGGGGTTAGGGGTAGTCAGAGGCACGAAAAAATTAGAGTTTTCAGTATTTCTTTTTGCTATAGTAATATGGCATTATTATAGGATGTGTTGACTTGAAGTCATGAAAATTTCAAAAAAAAAATTTTATTTCCAAAGTTATAGTTATTTGTGTTGACCCTGTTCCAAAAAAGGGTACTTGCGGTGACAAGCATAAGTCCTTGGAGATTCATCGAAAAACAATCGGACAGAAAAAATTTGTTTTATAAATAGATAATCCCGGGCCTGATAGAAGGATTTTATTTTGCTTTCAAAATTAACAAAATGGCGGCCTCAGGAAATTTTTTTCTAAATTTTTGTGAAAAAATCAACAGTTAATTGGTCTTAAAAAATCGAAATTTTCGAAAAAATAAAAATCCTTCGATCAAGCCCGAGTTTATTATGTATTTTAAAAGCTGTATAAATTTCATTAAAATCTACTGAACGGTTTTCGAGTTACAGTTTTCATCGGTTCAAAAAACATAGTTTTGAGAAAAACGCGTTTAAAGTTTCACACTAGCGCTTTGAACTGCCCGAGCTCTCTTTCTTATTTTTCGAATAACTCAAAAACTAATTATCGGATCAACATGGGAACATTTTTTAGGGAACATTTTTCAGATATTACACTTAACGAAAATGCAAAAAAAAATATTTTTTTGAAAATTCTAACTACCCCTAACCCCTTAAACGAAGGAAAACTTTAAAATACATACACGTCTATAACTGTTGAACGCAATAACCAAACTAATCATGCATAGCGTCGTTTTGTAGGTTATGTCAAGACCTTCCAAAGATGTATAGTATTGCCAGACACGAGTTCTGTAGCACTTTATAAATAGCCGCGAAATTCAAAAGACAAAAAGGCAGAAGGGAGATATTTTTTAACCTGATATATACATGATCTGGGTGACGAGAAAAGTTGAAATCCGGGTTACTGTTTGTCTTGAGTAAAAACTGAGATATCTTTGTGAAACTTGGTATGCGGATTCCCATTTTTGAATAAGTTGGCGTGGTCACACCCTCTAATAAGGTTAATGTATATATGTATATCTCATAAGGCAACAGAGCTACAACAACCAAATCTTCCGCGCAAATGTTATAAGAACTTCTACTCGTACTACCAGTGTGAAAATGAAGGAAATCGGATGATCACTCGCCATATAACGGTACAGTTCAAAACAACTAAAAGCTGAAAAAATAAATAATCAACTAAATACGACAGAGATATTAAATTTGACAGCCGAAATGGTATAAGAGAGCTTTATGGGAGCCGGTGTGAAAATTGGACGATGGCACCGTCCACTTTTTGGTGAAGTCTCATATCTCGGGACCCGACCGAATTCGATAAAATTTGGGTCGCATTCTTCTTATATTATTGTATCACAGTGTAAAAATAGCACAATTTTAAATACCACTTGATTCGTTTAGTTTCCAGTACAGAAATCAAGAAGCGCTAAATATAACAGGATACAAATTCGCACTAATATTTCCTTTAAAGTATGCCACCTTATGACCAAAAATACCCAAATCCAAAAAAAACTGTTCAATCCCATAGGTACCGAAAGTGTGGACCCCGTCCCTGTAGTTGACTTTTCACTGAAAATATCGGTCAATGTATAAGATACAATTGAAATTCAGAGAGAATCCTTTCCTGGCAATACTTCCAAGAGCCCCCATATACCTAATTGAATTTTTCGAACTTACTGGTGACTTTATGTTGGATATAGGCCAATATTCGAGTTATCTCAATGAAAATGAGAGAGCGTGTTTTATTCACAACAGTCTATCTTTGTGCCTAAAATAGATAAAATTGGGCGAACACTTGACTTAGCCCGCATATACCTATTATCAGGATTTTCGAACACATGGCTGACTTTACTCCATATGATTTGTGATTGTATGTGAGGTACTTCAATGAAATGTAGGAAACATTTTTTTTTAGTATGTGGCATGATAATAGTAAACAGATAAAATCGGGCCGATGGTACCCCAACATCCATATACTATAGTTATATAACGATTTTAGTTTTTCTAACAAAGCGCATACAGAGTTATGCGACTTATAGTTATATATTAAACATGTGTATATAATTGCTTAGATTCCGATCCTCTGTTTGACGTTTTACATCTTAAAATATTTCCTTAGCTTTGATTTTGCAAGTTGCGAGAGTATAAAATGATCAGTTGCACACGAAATTAGCACTTCCTTACTTGTTTAATTTATCAAAATCCGAAAACAAACAAAACAAGTAAAAAAAAAACAAATTTGAGAAGAATTAAATAATTTTATCGAAACAAAAAAAAAAATATATTAAACTTTTACTATAAAACTAGCTTATTACAAAAACTTACCTTGCACGCACATAACCGAAGAGACTACTACGAAGCGAAGAAATATGAAATTACATCACGAAATAACCTTTTTGCCTACAAATGCAATATCAATTGAGCCATGCAACTAAGTGGCATATGGCATATGGCAAAAAGAACCAGAAAGAGTGAAAGCCTTATCTATTCTTAGCCAACATTAGGGAATATTAACGAATGACAGCTGTCACTCAAAGAAAATGACACACAAAGCTAATGCAGGGAATTAACACGTACAAAGTCATAATAGAATTGAAAATGACAGAGCGAAAAGAAAGCGGAGGGAGAGAGGCAGTAAGAGGGAACGGCAGAGAAAATAACGATGGAAAAATATAAGAAATACAGAAAAAGTAAGATAGGGAAGAGTAAGGATATTTTTAAAACCTAATGGCTTGCAAACGTCAGCTGCCTGGGGAAAAAGAGAAATTTAGATGAAAATGTAGCTGCAAATATTGTAAGGCTTCTTGACATAATCTTCCCGCACTAGACATACTATAAGCTGAAATATTCAGAAAAACAGCGCACAAAGCGTTTCAATATGAATTTTATATTTTTTTATTGTCAGCGATTTTTAGAGTGAGAAAAATAACTTAGGTGTAGGTGTACAGTTAAATACATACAAATATACAAAATAACATAATAATAATTAATAATAGTGGGCGATTGTTGTTTTTGTTGTATTCTTGGTGGTGGTGGTGGTGGTGGGGGCTGCTGGTCGTATCGAAATAACGGTAATTCACACTATATTATAAGAGGACATACAAAATTCATTTTCATAAGTATTGTTGTTATTGTTCTACTGCTATTTTTTTGCTGTTGTTGTAATTCTGCATGTATGTATGTATAAAAACTTCGGACAGCTGCCTGAGACATATAAGCGACTCACCGAATTATATGCAAATTAACGGTATCCATAGTTGTAAAGTTATATAAATATTCAGTTGATTTGTTGTTTCTTATGACAGCAAGTGCATATTTGTAAGTACATACATACACATACATACATATACATATATATATTTACCACATTATTGCGGTCTAGCCGCTGGGCTGTCATTATGCATGCCGCCGTTACACATTTATACGCTTTAATTCATTTGTTTTTGTTTTTGTAATTTATTTTTTTATCATTTCTTTGTAGTTTAACAAGATAATATGCTAATGCGGTTTAGCGGGTTTATGGGACTATCAAATGAAATTAATTTATTTCGATATAAGTGTATATAAAAAAACGCAAATAATAATTAACTTCTCTTTGTGTTTAACAACAATTATAAAACTCATTTGCATTTTGTGGACGATACTCATGTATACAATTTGACATTCATTAAGTATTTGTTAGGGTGGGCGCTATTTCCACAAGTTGATGCTTTCATTGCAGACGCCGCTTGGAATTTCAGTTTTTGTCGTAAAAAATTTTATTTTATGTAAACAAGTTATTTATTTTCATTTTAAAGCGTGTCTGAAATATGAAAATTTTTTCAATTTTTATATAAGATGGCATTTTTTGTCCTTTTATACAAAGCAAATTAATCCACAAATTTGAAAATCTATTACAAAATTTTCCGCGCTACAAAAACGGTCTTAATGAATTTTTCCATAAAAACAGTCCTTCAAAAGTTATACGCAGTTAAAGTGCTACATCAATTGCACTGAATCTTCACACAAGCCTTCCATACAAATGCTGTGTTACTTATACGTCATGGTCCACTGTATGAAAACAAATAAGTCTACAATTTTGAAAAAGTGTTATTCTAATATAAAATTGTCCGTGCTACAAAAAGAAGTTTTATGATTTTTTCCTTAAAACACATCAATTGCACTGAGCCTTCATGCAAGCAGCCTGCCTTACAAATGCTGTGTTACTCATACGTCATGGTGTACTGCTTGAAAATCATATTGGGGAAATAACGCACACCCTGTTATTTAGCTACAATATTTTCATTATAATTTGTTATTATTTTGTATTTTATTATAACTAGCGCTTACGTTAAATACAAATATATGCACTTGCATGCAATTTCTCTTACTTTATTTCATATACCACACGCACTTACACACCTTTAATGCTAACTTTTTTTGTATTTTTATACTAACCACTTTTATTTTTATGCACTTTTTTGTATATCTTTAGTTAATTACACACTATACATACATATAACTATATTTGTTTATATTTATTTATATTTATTTAGGTATTAAAAGCTCCTTAAATTCTTTTTTTTCTCAGTTGTATTAAAAATATTAAAGCATATTAAGTTAAGAAATTCAAATAAAACTATTAAAATTATATGTTTATATCAAACTATGTAAGTAAAATCGCATTATAAAATACATATACACACATGTATATATTTGTCTATATTTAAAAATATATAAAAATAGCCATACACTCATTACGCGGCTGTTCAATATTTACAGTACAAGGCAGCGCAAATGATATTTCATTTTTAATTGGAAATTAAATTGATTTAAATTTATGGAAATTTCGTCAGCTTAAATAAGAATAACTAGCATTAAACTTAATTTATGCATTAAAAAGTCAGTTGGAATACATAAATTTGCACAACAGTCGCTGGCGTATACCAATACACTTACAAATAGATATGAAGATATTCATACGCATAATAATAATATAATAATAATTAATAATAAATAAATATATGCAGTCGTAAATGCATTGGCGCTCGTAAGCCGCTTTGTTTGACGGAAGTGCACAGATTATTAGGAATAATAATTGTAATATTAAATAAATGAAAATATTAAAATCTTTCATATTGGTAATCAAAAAATATGGCTGTATTTTAGGTGGCACACCTGGCGTGACATTAAAAAAAATATTTCATATTAGGATAATATTTGAGAAAATTTGGTATGTAAATTTCAATGTTATAAACTATGCTTTGAAAATTATATACTAAAATTTTAAACCGATATCTGAAATAATTGCGAATTTATATTATTTTATAAAGTAGGTCCTCAGTTCAGCGGAGCTGATTCATCAACTAACTCAATTCTTACGTTTTTTCTAAAATCAGCATTTTTCGAATTTGCTGCAACGAATACAGGATCCGATTATTATCATAATCACTATAAAATTTTTATTTTATTTGCTGCACTCGCATATAGTTGACGCACAGTTTGAAGCTTGGCACTCTAAGACGTACCAAAATTTCAGGTAAAATTTAACTTCCAAAAATAAATTAATTAATTAATTAAAATTAAAAAAATAACAAAACGCTGTCAATTTGTCAATATTTATATATTTTTCAATATCTGTTGGTGCGATTTTTTTGTAAGTTTAATCTCTAATGAAGGCCGGAAGGACCCTCTTTCAGCACTGTCAGTGATCGCAAGTAATTTGAAATTTAATATTTTTTCCATCAAAATATTCACTGTGTGTTTTTTGAATGCTTTTAAAATGTATGTCACTATATCCAAAAATTTAAAACAAGTGATATAATATTTTTTTTTATATTTTTATTATTATTATTTTTTTTTTTGAATTCCTACAAATTGTCTTTTAGCTAGGTCACACTAGATGCGCCCTTTAAGACATTAAATGCACTTCAAAAGGGGCGGCTAATTTGGAGAATCATTGTTCAATATTTTTTAAAATTAAATGTATATTTATATTTTTTTTAAATTTAATATATAATTAATATTTTTTTAATATATATTTAATATACATTTAATATATATTTTTTTATTATTTTAGTATCAATTAGTTTTATTTTATGCAGTATTTACGATTATTGTAGAAAATTTTAAGAATTAAAAAAAAATAACTACAAAAATGTATTTTAATTTAACTTCACTAGTTTTTTAGTTTTTCTTATATAATTAGAAACAATTAAATTCTCTCTGATCTTTTTATTTATTTTTTTTTTTTGTATTTTATTTAGTTTACTTTTACTAAACCGTTTTTTTTTTTTATTATTTATTTTATTAACGTATAATTTTATTGCATAACATTTTTTAATTTTTTTTTATTTTTAACGAAGTAATTTATTTATTTTATAGTAATTTTTCTTTGTTGTATACTTTTTTATTTAAATTTATTATTTATTAATATTATTATGTAGTTATTTGTGTTTAATATTTTTATTTATAATTTTTAATTAAGAAATAAAACTGATGATCTTTAAAGGAGTTTGGTATTTAAAAACCGGATCCTTAATCGTTATTTTGATAACAATCGGTTTTAAGAATAATTTTTTAAATAACAAAATGAATTTTTATTTATTATATATAAGAAAATTGTATTTTATGTTATTTATTTTTATTTTATTTTAATTTTATTTTGTGTTTATTATTTTTGTTTCTATGTTTTTTTTTTCGAACTATGATTCAATTTTTTCGTTTTACATAATTTTGTTTAATTTATTTTAATTAATTTTTTATTACTCCTAATTTATTTCAAATAATATTTTGTATTATTTTTGTTTTAATGTTATTTTAGTTATTGTTTCATTTTTTCGTTTTAAATTAATATTTTTAAGATAAAAAAGTAAATTTAAAAATAATAAATAAAAAATATTTATCTTTTTATTTTTGTTTATTTAATTTATTTAAGAATAAAAAATAAAAATTGTTTTTTTGTTCAATTAGTTTATTTCATACACTTTTTTGATAAAAATTTTTGTTAGTAAATCAGTAGAAACATATTTTTAATGGAAAGAACCTTAATTTTAATTTATAATATTAAGAGTAATTGTATTTTTTCATTTTTATTTTTTTCAATAACATTCACATAATTCATATAAAAAAATTTATTTTAACCATTTTGTTTATTGTTTTTTTTATATTATATCTTATTATTTTATTGTTCTGATCTTAAAAACAAGATCTAAAATAGAAAATAATAAGTAAAATTAAAAGCAAAAATAAAGTAAAAAAAAATATAAATAAATATTAAAATAAATAAATAATAAAGAATATATATTTCTGAATTTCAAGGTTTTGAATAAAATTAAAAACAGAAAGTAAAGAGTAAAAAAAAACAAGATAAAATAAAATTAAAATTAAAAAAAAAATTTTAAAAATTAATAAAAAATTATAGAAAAATATTAAAAAATAAAAAATATTTTTTTTTATTTAAATTTGTTATTTTATTTTTTTATTTTATTTTTTATTAATTTATATGTTTTATGTTATTTTATTTATTATTTATCATTTATTTTTTAATAATATTTTTAATATAAAAAAATTATTTGATTAAGTTTTATAATTTATTTTATTTTATGTTATATTAAGTTATTTTTTATATATTATTTCGTTTAATTTCATTTTATTATTTTTTTATAATTATTTATTATTAGTTTATTCTAATACCGGTATTCTGCTTGTCACGATTTTCTCATGTCTCTAATTGTCACAATCGTAATTTAGTGATTCTGTTAGTCAGGAGTCTAATTTTGGTATTTTGGCAGATACAGTATAGTAGTATACTGTATAGTATACAAGCAGAATATCGATATAAATATTATTATTGATTTGATTTTATTTCTATATTATATTCTTATTTTTCATCATATTTTTTACTTTTTTGTTTTATTTATTGCCTTTTTAAGTTTCCTTTAAATTAATATTTTTAATATAACTTCTTTCAATTTAATTTTATATTGTATTAAGTTAATTTTATTTAGTTTGGTTTTTAACTTTTGTTTTTTTTCGTAATTTTTTATTTCTTTTCCAATAAATATTTTTGATATAACGAAATTTTATTTTTGTTTCATTTAATTTTTTTTTTTGGCGTTATATTAAATTTTGTTTTATGTTATGTTAAATTATTTCTTTATGTTTTATTGTGTTCATTATTTTCTTTTACTTTCATTATAAATTTTATTAGGAAAAATCACATTTTCTGAATCATGTTTCTATAACGCAGCCATTATTTTATTTTATTTTAAATTGTAAATATTAGTTTTTTATTTAATTTCCCTTAATGTTTGTTTTGATTGTCCACCATATTCTATTTTTTTTTATTTAAATTATTTTTATTTTATTTTTCTCAGGCATTTACTTGAATAATTCGCTTTATTAATTCCTTGAGTTTATTTATTTGTTTGTTTGCCTTTCCGCTAATCAGCACATCCATCAAACAAAGCCTTTTTATACGCGACAATAAAAAACATATATAAAAATGTTTAAATAAAAATAAAAACGAGAAATTTAAAAGTTTGCTACTTATTTTATTGGTAGGTTCGCTTGTTAGTCGGTCGGTATGTCGCCTATACAATTACTTATGCATGTAAACAGTTAGTTAGTTGGGCATTTTCACGCAGTTGGTCAATTAAAATTCGTGCGGCCGTCACAGCTAATCCCATTCACAACAGTTAGTTTAACATTTCCGCTACGTTTCGCTAAGCCAACCTTTTTTCAGTACAATGGAACACAACAAAAACAAATGACTTTACACAAACGCACACACACACATACAGTGATGCGCAAAGTGGAGTTTCACTTTGGCATCTTGTTTTAAATTAATTTGCTTTCATGCGCTTCTCCCACACTTTTCAACACTTTTTCGCCATTCTTTCGCACAGCACACGTTTACAATCTATATTTACTACTTTTTTGTATTTTTGGTTTTTATTTTTCCATTTGTGTTTTTTGTATTTGTTTGTGTTTGTTTTTTCTGCTTTCTGCTGTCATTCCGCAGCTATTATGGCAGCAAACCATTCAATTGAAAGTTGCGTTTATTTCTCATTTATTGTAAACTGCCGTTGTCGTCAGCGTCGTAGACTTCCGCTTCCGCTGCGCGCGCGCACACACTTCCGCTGCGCGTTTTCCACTTTCCACACTCAATGGGATTGTCACCGTAGTACGTTGTAGTCATTGTCATTGTCAGAGTGAATGCGGCTGCGTTGGCCGCGGATAAACACCTCAGTGCACTTCAGTTCATTTTAGTTCAGCGCCATTCAGCTTAGTTCAATGCGCGTTACAATTTTTTTCAATTGCGTGTATATGTGTATGTGTGTGTGTGTGTGTAGATATATAACTTTTTTAGGTCTATTGGAATATAAGTATAAAAGTGTGGGTGTTTGTGTGTGTGTCAATGCGGATTTGTGTGCGCTTTCAAAAGCCCGTTCAATGATTGCGACGCAAACGACGCCGATAACTCGAACGACGTGGCAGCACTATCCGTTGTCGGTGGTACTGTTGCTGTTGCTGCTGCTGCTGCTGTTTGTTTTGTTGTTGTTTTAGCTGCTGTTGTTGCTTTTGTGGAGGCTGTGCGATGTCGCCGAACGGCTGATATCATGTGCGTGTATCTGTGTTTGTGTCAGTGTCTGCGCCTGTGTCGGTGTCTGTGTCCGTGTCGGTATCTGTGTCTGTGTTCACATTGTTGTTGTTGCTGTTGTGATGCGCGCCTTTCGCCACACGCTGCGCGTTCATACTTTTGCCGTTATTTAGCGGCTTCACCCACACAAGGTTGCCGTCGTGCGCCTGCGGCGATGGGTTGTCATTTTTATTGATATTGTTGTTGTTGTTGTTGGTATTAGTGTTGGCATAAGTGTTGTCATCCTCATAGTCTATTACCGCTTGGTTGGTATTATCATTTCGGTTATTATTCTCATTGTTGTTGTTGTTATTACTCAACGTGCCTACGTAGCGTCGTCGTTGACTGTTGATGTTGTTATTGTTGTTGTCCACCTCCTGCGATTTGGGCTCCTTGGGTACTTGATGCTCGACCAGATGCAGCTCGTTTCTCGCCTTATTTTCCCATAGTTGCTGGTTGGCCTTTACCTAATTGTTGTTGTTGTTGGATTATGCACACGTTTTGTTGTTGTTATGGTTGGTTTTTCACGCAGCACAGGGAATAAGAAAATTTATGTGAAAATCCAAATCAATAAGAATATCGCTAAATGAGAGCAAATTGAAAGCAAACAAAGCCAAAGCCAAAGCAGCAACCAAAACCAATGGAAAGTAGCAACGAAAGAACACCGAAAAACCAAAAACAAAATAAATTATATGAATTTTTCAAAAGTATTAGTGAGCTTGTTAGTCAATAGTGCGAGTGAGAGGACATGCGATTAGACAGCGAGCAAAAAGTGTGCCGAGACACCTCTTAAGTTATGCCGCTCACGCACACATACACACACACACACAGATAAACGGACATAAATGCCTCACAGCTTATGCAAAGTTCAAAAGGATAAACCGTTATATAAATATATGCAAAAGTGATCAGCATTATGTCCGTATGTATGGGTGTATGTGTACTGAGCAGTGTATGATTGTGAATGTTTGTTTGTATGGTTATATGCATGCGAGTAGATGAGTAGGTATGTGCGCGATTCAATTGATTAAATACAAAGCTAGCAATAATAAGTCTACAATATATTTACACACACGCCTGCGTTTAGTGGCTGACAGACTGCACTCCCAGCACCCCTTGCCGGCTACTGGGTGGAGGCTAAGACACAATTAATCTCTAAAACATATACATTCGCGCTTGTGTGCGTGCGAACAGCAATTGACAGATGACGAATTGATAACATGCAAGGCAAATATCTAAACATTAATAAAACAAATTTGCCCTTAGCATTAGCCTAAACTACCACACGAGCGTAGAACAGGGCCGTTAAAGATATTTCAACAACCTTTTCTGCTTCGGAAGTTAGACAATACTCTTCAAAGCTAACTGTGTTGGAAATATGCAGGAATCGAATTTTTCTTCTGAGCGATTACTTAAAGCAACAACAAGAAAAATCAATAACAACGGTTGTACCAAAGCTATAATACCCTTCACCAATAAAAAAAATATGCAAGAACTTGATTTGGGTTGGTCAGTTTGCATGTCAGCTATAGCTACAGAGGTACGATCTGAATGGATATTGTAGAGTTGTTTTTTTGACAATAATTCATGCGAAATTTTTTCTTAAAAAAAAAAAAAAAAAGTTTCAAACGGGGACTTGATTTTAATCAGTTAACATGGCAGCTAAATGCTACAGTGCTCCGATATCGGCGGTTCCGACGACTGAGCGGCTTTTTGGAGAGAAATGAAAGTGTGTGAAATGGAAATATTAAAAACTTATGGACTGGTTTGCGTATATAAAGATAGGCAGACGGTCCTAGCTTAATCGATTCATCTCATCGCGCTTATCATTTACAACGGGTCATCCAAGTAGAGGTACTTTTTCAATAGACTTTTTGGAATGGTTAGCAGATAATTTCACGTTTCGTTCATCGTTCGTAGTCGATTGTCTACCGAGATCGTGTGATATCGCAGGGTTAGACATTTTCCTGTGGGAATATGTGAGGTCTAAAGTCTATGCGGACAATACCGCTTCGATTCAGGCCTTGGAGCAAAACAACACGCCTATCATTCTAATCGAAAGGCTCAAACGAGTCATTGAAAATTGAACTCAATGGATGGACATCTACAACGTAGCCACAGTCAACATTTGAAAGAGATAATTTTCCAAACATAAATGAAAAAAAATTTCTTTCGAGTGATAATAAATATTTCCCATTAAATTTGAAATTTCTGTGTTTTTTTTTTTTAAGGGGTCTCGGTGGTCTAGAATTTTCAAAAGATCGATTTTTTTTTATTTTTGATAGTTCGAAAGTATAGTCCTTTAAGAATATACTGTAAAATTTTTGGAAGGATATTCACATTATTTTAGCTTCAACAGCCGTTTTAGCAGGTAGCGAAGGTATCTAAAATATAGACACTCAAAACTTTAAACTCATTTATCTCAAAACTACTTTTTTCGGCGACCCGTTGATGAAAAAAAAACTAACCATCCGAATCACTTGAAATTTTAATATGGTGTTTATAAGATCAATATCTATCGCTGGAGCTACGATCAAATTTTAATTTTAAGAACTTCGATTTTTTTCGATCTAAAACTGGTCCAAAAATAGCTGCTTTCATAATCTGAACTTCAAAACCGCGAAGTTTTTTTTTTTTTGTTTTTTTTTTTTTTTTTTTGGTTGTAGTCCCAGCGATAGCTGCGCTCCTACTGATTAATAATTTATTTGGTTTTTATGTTTCAGATGCTCAGAAGAATCAAAATCAACAACGGCACCGGAAGTCATCTTTTAAGATAGTTTTTTTTGGACGCCATTTTTAATATTGATAAAAATTCTTTTGACTTAACAAAAAAATATTTTTGTACTTTTCATAAGTGTATAAATAAACTGTAAAAATTTTAAATTTATTGCTCTTTTTTTAAATCTTCAAAAAAAATCCCAGAAAACACCCTTAATTTGAGGGTTCTGGACCACCGGGACCCTTAAGTTGGCAACCTCGAAGTAAGCTAAAGGAAGCTTCCACTTTTAATTTTATTGAAACATCTGGGTCTCCTATTTCTGTAGTAGTTGGTAGGGTCAGTCAACTGGAAGGGTAGAAAACAATTTACTATAAATTAGCCGATTTTATTGATTTTAAGCACACAACCATAGCATGCTTAGGAAAACCCACTAACTCAAAGCTATTAATATTTTTATATGTTGGCCAAAACTTGCAGTAACTTTCAGTTAAAAAAAAAAGTAAAAATGAAAGCATTAGATCGACTTTTACTAAGTTTGAATCAAAGTCAAAAGCAGCGTTTATGCTCTGTAATCTTCTATACTAAGTTTGGAGATTTAGCGCTAGTCAGCCACTTTGAGCGACCGTGTTCAGTTTTAGCACATCTACAATACCAGTTTCCTCAGTGTGGCAAGATACACGCACAAAAAGTGCCATACAGATACCATAATTATTACTGCAGTTATGATTGCACAGACAGACGGAGAAACAAACAGCCGAAACAGTGAGTTGGTGAATCTAGCTCTTTTATAACACGGCGTAGCGATAAAAATATTCATACAAAGAGAAAAACAATAATGACAAATAAAATAAAATAGTTCATATAATAACAACAAATTAAGGTAACAAAAAAAACAAAAAACAAGAAAAAAAAATTCAATTACATTAAAATTGGGCTAGAGCAAAAAGAGAACAAAGAAAAGATATTGTAAGCAAAAAAATAATTAAATTCAAATAAAAAATTTGCGTAAAAAAGCAAGCATAGCAAACAAAACAAAATTAATGAAGCAAAACGAATATACAGGGTAGGCCATTTAAAGTTGACCCATCTGGCAACGCTGTAACTTTTAACAGCGCTGACAAATCGGCTAATGTCATACCGCGTTAGAAGCGTCATTCGAAGACAATTTATACCATGGAACAGTACACTCCAAAAGAACGCGCTGAAATTGTTCAGCTTTATATTCAAAATAACTTTTCAATTGTGTTAACTCAACGTGCGTGAAAAGTGCTCCAGTTAAGAACACAATTAAGTCTTTATACGCAAAATTTGTGAACACCGGTAATCTCAGTAATGCCAGTCATGCATCCAGACAACGCACAAGACGTTCTGATGAAAATATCGAAGCTGTACGAGCCAGTATTGAGGAGACTCCATCGACATCGAGTTATCGCCGCTCTCAGGAATTAGACATCTCTCGCACCACTCTCCGACGCATAATTCATAAAGATTTGAAGATGTTTCCATATAAAATTCAAATGGCACAAAAACTAAACCCAGCTGATTATCCGCGACGCCTTAATTTTGGCAAACAAACAAATGGGTCAACTTTAAATGGCCTACCCTGTACAACTAATACAGGGACACAAAAATAAACAACACCTGAAAAAGCAACAAATTTTGGAAAAAAAAAGTAAGGAGGGGCTAGGTGCGAGTATAACCGAACATTTTATACTCTTGCAACTTGCTAGAATCAAAGCGAGGGAAATTCCTGGAGATGTAAAACGTAGACCAGAGGATCGGAATCTAAGCAATTTTATATAAACTTAAACCACTCACTACTCATATACTGACCGACATATTCGACGAAAGATTTTTTCGAAAAACGAAAATCATTATATGTAATATATGGGAGTTGGGGTGGAAACGACTCGATTTTATCTATTAGGTATAGGTAAGTTACTTATAATTACCAATCACTTGGAGTAAAGTCAGCCGGATGTTCTAAAATCCTATTATTAGTTATATGCGGGCTAGATCACCCAATTTTATTTATCTTAGGCACAAAGGTACATTTTATTTCGGAGTAAGAAAATATTTATATTAGGTATCTGGGGGGTTGTCACACAGACATACTATTAAAAGAAAAGAATTCCCTTTGTATTTCAATTGCATATCTCACACATTGACCGATATTTTCGGTCAAAAATCAACAATAGGTACTGGAGTCAATATATTCGGTACCTAGGCGCTTGAACAGTTTTGGGCTGATCCTCTGGTCTACGTTTTACATTTCAAGGAAGCATATTTAAGGCCACTATTCGTGCAAAGTCTTATATTGTTGTATTAACTGCGTCTTGTTTATGTACTTGAAAGTGAAGGAATCAAATAGAATTTAAAATTAGGTTATATGGAACGGAGGCGTGGTTATAGTCCGATTTCGTCACTGTGACAGAAGAATGTTAGTAGTTAATTAGTTATGTATCGAATTTGATTGAATTCAGTCAAGCAGGTCCCGAGATAAGTGATTCTACTTAAAAGTGGGTGGCGCCACGCCCTTCGTTTCCGATTTTGATACCGGCTTGTTAAACCCCTCTCATAGTCTCTTTAATGTCTGGAGTATAGGGAGAAAGCTGAGTTATAAACCCATATCATCTATTTTCACATTTTCGGTAAGAATTCTTATAAAAATTGTCCTAAGCGCATTTGGCTATTGTAGCTTTGGTGGTCTCGGAGATATGTACATTAAACCTATTAGAGGGCGGGGCCAAGTGCAATTTTTGAACATTTATTTTAATTTAATTTTTACTCAAGTTACAGCTTACACGGACGGGCAGAAAGACTGTCACCCGGATTTCAAATTGGCTAATCCTGATCATTTATGTATACTACTGTGCCCAAACGGTGACATTGTATTTATTTTGAAATTTCTTTATTTATTCTTCCAAATCAATTTCATCCCCTTCAAAGTAATCCCCTCCCGATGCAATGCACTTATGCCAACGGATTTTCCAATCTTCGAAACACTGGTTCTAGTCACTTTCCGGGATGGCCTTCAGTTCCGTCTTCAGTTTTCGTCTTCTCGGCTCTCTTTTGGCACGATATTCGCTCGATTGATCGGTTGTTCCGGGGTCGCAAGCATAGGTCCAAGTCTCATCGCCAGTTATAATGAATTTCATGACACCCTGGTAGTCGGAAAGCATCGCTTCACACACTTCAACGCGACGCCTTTTTCCAAAAAAATTCAATGTTTTCGGTACCAGTCGAGATTTGACGTGCTTGAGGCCCAAAACATCCTTCAAAATGGTATTGCCTGAGCCTTTCGTTATGCCAACTTCATCAGCAAGGTCTCTAATTGTTAATCGACGGTTTTTCAACACCAAATCTTTGATTTATTGAACGTGTGCTTCGTCGATTGAGGTTGATGGTCGCCGCTCTTCGTCTTCGACACGTTCACGGCCACTTTTGATCTTTTTTGGGCACAGTAGTACTTATGTATACAATCTTATATGTAACTCGCTTAGTTTTAGGTGTTACGTACAACCCTTAAGTGAAAAATCTATTATATAGTAACATTTAGCAAAAGTATGAAATTGTAGAAAATTAGTAAATAAACAAAAATTTGTTTAAATTGAGATTTTTTACAGAATACAGAAATATAGGAAACAGCTCTAGATAGGAAGAATATTGAAAAACACAAAATTTGTATTTAATAAAATATATGAAGAAAATAAAACGAATTGGGGCAGAACGACCCACTAACTGGTAGTATAAAAATCTGGAAAAGTAGAATTAGTCAAAGCAATAAATTGTGAATTTTCTTTGTTAATTGTAATTAATTTTGATATATTAGACACCAATTTTAGTTTTGCTTGTTCCAAAAATTTATGAGACAAGAAGAAGTTTCAGCTGAGAGTACGCGATGCCACTCCCTTTCTCAATTGTATCATATAGTATTAATTTTACAGCCTTAAAAAACGGTGTTCTCTGGATGCTGGACATGGTTATTAACGTATTCGCGCCCGTAAAGGCTTCTTGAAAAAGCCGATTCTCATCCTTTATGGCCTTTAGTCGACAGTCGGGTGAATATATTTTTTTATACTTTCATGCATATTTTTAATAAAACAATTCCATTTTTCTTACTCTACGAATAAATTTTCTAGCCTGACAAAACCCTGCAAAGCTATTTCAATTTAAGCAACTAAGTATATTAAAGTAAAATGACGTTACTTAAAGGACGAGGCATGCTTTTGACCTATTTCTTCAGCTGTTAACTTATATGTATACCGCCTTACTTATGTACATGGAAATTTCGATTCTTCTAGTATCCATACTATTATCTAACCACAAGTACAACAACCAAACTAAAACCACAAATGGCTGGTTATCAAATTTACGAGCAAAATAATTGATCAAATCAAGCTAAAACAAAGCCCTGACAGACATTTTGATGTGCGCCTTTTCCAGCCACAAACCGGCACATAAATATTTAATGAGTATGTGTGGATGTGGAAAATTTTCGATTAACTCGAGCTGCCACTAAGCGTCAGCCTATAGAAAGCGGCTTTATTCGCAAAATAATACTACTGAATACTGAATGGTGAGAATGGGTATGATTGTGGTATGAAAATGTGACTGGATGTGTGCGAGTATGCGTGTGTGTGTGTGTGTGTATGAGTGGGAATGGATGTTAGTTCATTTCCATGCAATAAATATATCTGAAATATACACGAAGTCTATCATCAAAGACTTGGAAAATATAGCGCTAAGCACATCTTTACACATACACACACACACAAAAGCAGTGGGAAGTGTTTGATATTGAAATTATTGTATTATTGTACATATGTTTGTAAATTGTGAGCAATCAGTTATTCTTACTGGTTATATACTTGTGGAATTACGGGTGGTTAAGTATGTGTGCGGGTGGGTGTTTATGTGTAAATTTATTCAGAATACGTATATTCATATTTAATGGACTGGAAATAAACCAAAAATATATGTAAGTATGTAATTATATAGTAGAATGTGAGTAAATAAATAAACGAATTAAGGAGTCTGTGTGCAATTCGCTATCACGAATCACAAATAATAATAAATTGACAAATGGCAGAGCGTAGAGCGTAGAGCGAGCACGGAGCGCACGATTAACGCTGTCATTCAACTCAGAGACGAGCTGTGTTGTCAGACAGGAGACAAGTCTATCCGTAACTGCTCAAACAAATCTTCAATTTCTGATTTTTTTTCTTTTTTTAATTTATACTTTTTCGATTTTCTTCTTTTTTTAAAGATTTTTTTTTTTTGATGGGAGCTAAAAGTGGTGGTTCAAAATGCGTAAAATGAGTGCTACAAAACGGATGAAAACTTTTAAACAAAATCAATACTGAACGAATTATTGGATAATTTTGTAAAACACGTAGCAAAAAAACTAAAAACACACAAAAAATAAAGAGGACAAGTTTGACGAAAGGACTGTGGCGCACATACCTTAAAAGTATTATCCTGTACCCAAGCATCTGGCTTACCATAATCCGGCGGATTCGCATAGGGATCATAACCGAGCACCGATAACATGGGCGCAATGTCGGCCATATCACGTACCACATTTTCAGGTATATTGCCTACCCATTTGGAGAGTGCTTCCAAATTCACCGGTTTGATAACCTGATCCGAGGAGCGCTCCACTCTGTAAGAGATTCGAATAATGGCAGTAAATATTGATGATATTATTATATAGTTATGCAGTCGATATATAATTAATATATATTCGAAAATAAGTAACTATTCGCAATTTGGATGCAAAAAATATGAATTTTCTAGTTCCTAGAACATTTAAGTAATGAGAAAATAATAAGTTATTTATAAAAACAACTGAGAAACCTAAGTGGGTTTTTAGTCTACAGCACGGAATTTCGAACGTTTTTTTTTTTTTTTTGGCAACTAAAACAAAAAAATTTATATTTTTTTCTTTAAATTCGCATACTAAAAACTTTCATAAAATGCGACTATTCAAAAATAAAGGACGATTTTTCGCTAAATTTCTCACTTTTGCAAATATTTTAGAACAATTGCAAGAATAAATTTAATATAACAATATATAAATTTTACCTTTTTTAGAGAAATTTAAAAAACATTCATGCCAAGTATCTTGGCTGATCAATGAGATATGTGATGCCCGCATTGTCAAAAGTAGGTTCAAGAAAACTCGCTTGAAATTTCGAACGCCACGCTAGTAAAACTCAAATAATATAAATTTAAAAAAATGCCATTTTATCCAAATATGAAATAAAAATTTTTTGATTTTCTTTTTAATTTTCAAACTTGACTTTCTTTAGGAACTAGGAAATTCTCAATTTTTTTTTTCATTTCCAAACCAGATTTCCTCTTAATAAACTACATTCACATGAAAAAAGGTTGTAGGATTAACTGCCTAAAATTTTTTTTTAAGTATACATTTAGGCGAACTCTACGACAAGTGAGAAAGAAATGAGGTAATTTTATTAACTCTAACTAATATGCTCATATTCTCGAAACCATTTACCGAATTTACTTCAAATTTTCGGAAAATATTATAAATTATATAAAAAGATAAAAGGATTAACTGCCTTAAAAATTTTTGAAGTATACATTCAGGCGCAATCTATAAAAGAGAAGAAATGGTATAATTTTTAACAAACGAACAGCACCGAAGCTTATGGGTGCTTTTTTCCTAGCATAAAGTTATAGAAAAATCTTAATTCTAGTTTTATTGGTCAATTTGGATGGCAGCTGTATTCTGTAGTAGTCTGTTAAAAAAAAATACGGGACAAAATTGTAGATTGATATCTCAAAAGCTGAGGAACTAGTTCGCGTATATATAGAGGGGCGGATAGACTTGAACTGATTTTACGAGTGTGTCTTCGTTTTTATAGAGCAGAGTTTCCGAAAACTAAATTCAGAAATTGAGATTAAAGCATTTCGGCGAATAACAGATGATCCAAGTTGAAGTACCTTTTGCGATAGCCTTTTTTTTGACAGATATCGCTTAAGTCGTATGAAGCTGTCATGTTATTTTTGTTCAGTTTTGTTTGATATTTCACCATGAAACAACGTTTACAAATCGTTTAACTTTATTACTTTGTTTCGCGCACTTCACTCAACTTATGGTCAACATAATCGGCCTACGGAGCGTACTACTCGCAACACCATCATCCATCTTGCGACCCAGCATTCATTATTGGATAATATTTCTCCGTACAGACCACGTCCAGCACATAGCGAGGAAAATATTGCGAGAGTGTAAACGAAGACCGTGGATAGTCGATTCAGCGCCGCTCGCAGCAACTCCGACTACCCTATGAAACGGCTTGGCGCATTTTAAGTCCGCCCAACTGCCCTAAGCGACATCGCTTCGCTACATGGGCCCTTGAAAAGTTCCGGGAAAATACGTAGTTTTCGAGCCAAATTTTGTTCAACAGTAAAACCCATTTGTGGCTCAATGGCTATGTAAATAAGTAAAAATTACCGTCGCATTTCACCCAGAAAACACAACGGTTTGGTTTGTGGGCCAGTCGAACTCGGCGATATTTGCTTTCAACAAGACGGCGACACTTCTCACACATAGCAGGAATCAATAGCTACATTGAGAGAACACTTCGGTAAGCAGATAATTTCATGTTTTGGGCCGGTCGATTGGCCACCAAGATCGTGTGATATCACACCGTTAGACTTTTACCTGTGGCAATAAGTAAAGTCTATAATCTATGGGGACAATCCGATTCAGGCTCATCCGACATATAGCTGCGGCGAACATTTGAAAGGGATAATCTTCAAAAAATAAATGCCAAAGGATATTCTTTCTAATGACAATAAAAATTAACATTAAATTTGAAGTTTCTGAATGTTTTTCTTTTTTAAGTAGGAAACCTCAAATGGATCAGCTTTTATATTTTAAGTGGTCGCTAATATTAATATAATATTATAATAAAAATTAATTAAAAAAACAATAATATGTCACTCAGACTTACTTGGAGAGCGGCACACCATTTGGCTTATTGATGAACTCCTCGTGATGCAAAACCGCATCATTCCATGGAACATCCAGGAATTTCAATATTTTTCGCATCCACTCCTCGGGATGCAGAACCAATTGTTCGTAGTAAACCTGAAAAAAGAAAAGCATGTAAACTATTGACACTAGGTGGAAAGCAAACATGAAAAAGTGGGCAATTTCAATTTTAATTCAATTAAGCGATCAAATGATATGTGAAAAATACAATGTTTTTTTTACTAACGAACTCGCTTACAAATTGATAAATGTGGCTGAAGCAATTCGCATTTGAATTCACAAACGACTAAACCATTAAGTCATCAATCAAAGGGAAAATGTGAATTGAAAATTAAAATGTAAGATTTAAAATGAAAATGAAAAAAACAAAAATGAAATGTGAAATCACTGAAATCAGCTAGTGAATTGCGGCAACAAAGCGCAAGTAACGGTAGAGTTTTACAATTTGATTTTTACTAGATTTTTTTGACACGTCGCACTGTCAGTTCGTTTTGAAGGTAGCTTTTTTGCAGTCGCTCGTTGCACGAACGCGCACTCGACGTATTTGTCAATATGCTACACGTTTCAATCAATCAATGACTGAAGTTGCCGCGCCAAACCTACGCCATTTGTAAGCATTTGAGCGCTGGCAAGCGTTCCTCCCACAATGTACTTTATATAGTAGGGTTTCGCCTGGTAAAATATAAATTCACACACAAATGCACATAGACATATGGACTTACCATCATGCAACGCTCCTTGCCGATCTCCTTGCATTGGTTGTGCATCACTTCGATGGCGAAGTTCCACTTCCGCATACACTGCCGGTAGCTGGTCAAATCGAAGCCGGTTATCGTCACATGGCGCGAGATGATTGAATGCACTGTGGCGCGCCCATCTCTTACCATAAACAGGAACTTCGCCTAAAGGCGAAATTATGTTGCAACATGTAGCGACGCCCGCGCCAAGCGGTTGACAAGCCAAAAGAATAGTGAGATAAAAGAGATGAGAAAAAAAAGAAACAAAAAATAAAAGAGAGGAAGAGAAGCGACGGTATACGGTTAAGTGACATGTCTGTGTAGTAGAGTTACAAAGTATAGTATGTTCGAGTCAGATGTGCCAAACGACAACGAACGATAATTACATTTGGAAATAGTTCTATCACGTAGGAGCCCATCTTTAGCGTCAGCGGATCCTTATTGCATAGACGAGGCGCTGGTTCGCCATGTTTAGCGATGATTTCGAGACAAAATTGCGCTATTGCACCGTTCATCACCTCCTTGGTGATGCCCGCCTCCATTAGTCGCATCGATTCCTTCTCCGATTTCATCCAATGCGAGCGTAATTGCAGTATACGTGGTATGACACGTGTCTCCTGGCCACATCTACAGATTTTTTTTCGTTTATGCCGTGATGCGGAGTGTGGAGGAGGAGTTGGCAGATGGCAGCAGCAGCAGCAGCAGATATCGTTGTTAGTAGGCGGATGTGTGCACGTATGAAATGAAAAGGAAACGGAAGAAATTGCTATTAGTTTTATATTGAGCGTACTTCCGGCCATCAAGTTCGCACAGGCGATGGGCGTTAAAAATAATAACTAATAAATAAGTATTAAAATGAAGGAAATGTGCAGTTATGATTAAAATAATTTTTTCTTTCGATTGCGCTTGATTGGAATATTATTATTTTTGCTTGCATGTGTAAAAATTGTTATAGACAATTTATCGCTTTTTTTTTTGAAGAGAAAATTTATTTATAAACTAATATGCAATTGCAGAATTAAATTTATTTTGAGGAATTTTGGATACCCTTGATCCCGTAGCCGATCTCAAGGAGTATCTCCGCAAAAAGGTGACTGGCGAGGATAAAGTTGTTTCTGCTTAAAATTATCTCAAATCCAGTAACCAAAAATATATATTAATACTTTAGACGAATAATGGTCATAATGGAAGATTCAGTCAAAGTCTTGATTTTCAACAAAATGACAGCTTCCACAAAAAAGTAATTCCTGGTAAAA
Organism: Bactrocera zonata; assembly: GCA_037783105.1. Lineage (NCBI taxonomy): Eukaryota > Metazoa > Arthropoda > Insecta > Diptera > Tephritidae > Bactrocera > Bactrocera zonata. Next base: position 306,474 of record JBAWJQ010000848.1, on the reverse strand, counting down.
AAAACCGTCATATTGTCTTAAGGCATCAATATTATAAAAACATCTTACGCCTTCGATCATTACCTGACAAGTATATCTACGAAGGATGTGTGAAAATTTCAAGTCATTTGGTCCAGCCATTTTGGCGTATATTTCCTCATTGACTCTAAAATCAGCTTTTCGAGCTAAGGTTAGTTTGGATTAATATGGTGGGCAAATAAGCCACGCATAGACCAGTTGTGGTCCTTAGCAATACCAGCTGGAGCTCAGTTAATAGGTCCATGAAGAGTAGTCATCCTTTAGGATGCCTGATATGATGATCGATACCTCCTCCAGTGTATCATACCGTGGAGAGCTCAGATATTTATAGAGTCCCTCCAAAGCGGGACAAGTGCACAAGAGATGCTCTAATGTTTCGCTGGTGCCTTGCTCTAGACAGTCTTCTCGATCTGTCAGCTTCATTATGTGGGTGTTTGTCGCCACCAGGCAGTAATAGTGAATTAGTATTCCGGTCATATTTCTGCAGTTTCTTCTATCGAGTGCCAATAGGAATTTTGTGTACATCCGATCTATCATTTTCCACATGATTTTTGCAGTTTTGCACCCAGGTAGCTCGTTGCATCGGTTTTTGATTTTTTTTTCACCATACTTCTATTCAGATCATCGTATAGACAGTGCATGGGTTTCCCAATGTTAATCAAGTTTTCGGATGATCAATTTTACGGGTTTTACCCACGGAGCTATTCCCGTAGGTTCTGTAATTAAATTCTCCTGTAGACAATAGTCGTCCAGCCGATTTTGCTGCGCAGTTTTTAGCGAAGAGGTCTTAGGTAACAGGTTTAGTACTAGTTCAAGAGCCGAAGTTAGCCTTGTTCTTAAAGCTCCCGATATGCAAAGCGTAGCAAGATAACATCAGTAAAGGTTTGGGAGCCAATTACACTAAGTTAAAAAAATTTTCAAATACGTCCAAATCCCCGAAACTATTTGCTAAATCTGCTTCCAATTTTCAGAGAATATTCTAAAATGGGTATAAAGTACGGGGTTTGACAATTAAGTAATGAGACTGATTTTATTGCCGCGCTTGTGGTAAACCTGTGACCTTGAAATTCCCTTTCTCTTTTTCCGGCATCCCTCCCCTCACCATTGATATATGTACCATCGCTCTAGTTCGCCTGCTGCGTCAAGTTGAGTAGACATGTGTTTGTATTGCTCGTCACGAAAATGGAAAAACGAAATCAAGAGCAATCATCGCGATAAAATTTTGTGCCAGATTGGGGAAACAGCTTCGGAAACGTACGCTAAAATTGTAATAGTGTGTATAGTGATAGTGCTCTTAGACCCGAAAACCAAACGCCAAAGCTCACAATGGTTGTCTCCGCACGCCCCCCGCCCCAAAAAAGCTCGAAGTTGAAAACGATGATTATTGCCTGTTTTGATAGCCGTGGAATCGTCTGTGAATCAAGTCTACTATTGCCAAGTACTCGAAAGATTGCGAAAACGAGTCAACAGGTTGCGCCCAGACATCGCTCGTAACTGGATCCTTCATCTCGACAACGCGCCGTGATCCACCGCCCTCAGCGTGTCCCAGTATTTGGCCTCTAAAGGGATCGCCGTGTTGCAACAGCCACCTTATTCGCCCGACATGTCACCCTGTGACTTTTTTTCTTTCCTAAAACAAAATCGGTGGTCAAAGGAACCCATTTTGAGTCGATTACGGACATCCAGGCGGCCGTGACGAGCGTACTCGCGGACATCCCAGTCGAAGCGTTCGAGAAATGTTACGAAGCATGGAAAACGCGCTGGAATCGCTGTGTAGCTGCCCAAGGGGCTACTTTGAAGGGGATGGCAGAGTAGTAGAATAATTTTCAAATATACGGTTCTTATGGAACCAATCTCATTACTTAATTGTCATGCCTCGTATGTACATACATTTGACATATGTAAGTATGTGTAAAAACCAAAATCCTTTAGAGATTTTTTCACATTTCGTAACAAGCTCCCAACTGAGATCCAAGCGAAAATGAACTTTGGACGATATTTTCCGATAAAGAAAAGCTGTTTTACAAGGAAACTTTTCTATCACTTGACTCAGATGCCAGATCCTGACGAAACTTGTCATCGGTTTACATTTTTTCTTTAGGATAGTGAAGCTAAATCAGGACAATTTGTGTATGGAAAAAGAGAACTTATGTAGGTGCTAACAACACTAGATAGTTGGACGGCTTTATACTCAATTTTGGGTATGGGTGGAGAGAAGGCCTTAAACTGAAACTGATAGATAGTAATATACGACCAACGAACAAAGACAAAGCCTCGAAAGGACTGCAGGGCGGTTGTTGGCCTAATGGCACGTCACAATTTACAGGCGTCACATACGAGCCGTATAGAGATTACTAACGACGGCACATGCAGAAAATGCAGGGAAATAGCCATACAAGATACGCTGGAAAACGTCTTATGCTGCTGTCTAGTCTTATCTAGAAGGAGTCTTAGATATCTAGAAGCCTTGCAGTTTAAGGGACTAGTTGAAGTATCGAAATATATCAATCAAATATCACATGCTGAAAATGCAGGGAAATAGCCATAAAAGATACGCTGGAAAACCTCTTATGCTGCTGTCTAGTCATATCTAGAAGGAGTCTTAGATATTTAGAAGCCTCGCAGTTTAAGGGACTAGTTGAAGTATCGAAATATATCACTCAAATATCAAATCGCTCTTAAAGTTCGCAAAAATACCTCAGTTCGAATTAAAATGTAACTTCAACACGCATTACTAAGAACCAATAGACCTATTAGTATATAAGACGTGACAGCCGGCTAATATAACTAACCTAACCTATCAGTTCAACAAATTTGGTGCAAGGAGATAACGCAGTTAAGAATGTAATTGCCGCGTAAGATTATCAACTTGTATTGAAACCTGATATAAGAAAGAAAAGTTTGAAGGAAAAGTAGCGCCAATAATTGGAGGAGATATCGATGTGCTTAACAGTATGGTTATGGTAATGGATCTAGATTCCGTCTCTTGAAATGGCTGACTGGGAGTATTTTGATATTACCCAAACACAACAGAAGCAAATAACAAGTTCTCAAGATGGCGTAGCCATAAGAAGTTATGTGTGGGCGGAGTTCCAAGCTGGCTTTCTCATCTACTCCTATGAGATAAGAAACTGTATGAGAGACTTTTAAAGCCAGAAATACATAATGTATGTCTGACATTTTCTATCGAAAACGGACAGTCGGTTAAGTCAACGAATTGTAATACTGTATATCAATGATGGATTGGATGTGAATTCGCAATTCTCTGAAGTTGCACAAAGTAAAAGCCATACAAATTCTACAAATTAGTATGGAAACATGAACATACATTTACGGGGTCAAAACGTAAGCCCAAACACATAGCGCTTGCGCTGAGACCATAGAAAAACAGCAAACGTAATTTTCAAATAAATTTTCTATTTAACTCCGTTTGTAACCCAGTTTATATTCGACATCTTTGAATTAGTCCGTTCATGTGAAAATATATCGATTATATGCAATCAAAGCTCGCATGCGCTCCCACATGTAGTACTGTTGGCATTAAAGCAAGGCATGTAACGAGTTCAAGGAAAAATGTAAGCTTCAATAAACTTAATGGAAAAGCAAACTAATATACCAGCTTTTCCTCTTTCTGCTAGACTTGCAATAACTTGTAATGCAGGAAAATTTATATTTTAATACCCATATTGTAAGCGCATAAATACTTCGGAAGTTTGTTGTTGAGTAGGAGAAAACAAACTCACAATATCTGACACAATTTAAATACAGATGTAGCATAAAGCAAAAACTTTGTTCGCTTTTGATGTTCTTTAAAAGAAAGCTTTCTTTCTTTAATAATAATATTTTTTCGTTTTTTTAGTTGCTTCACTTTACCGACAAAAATGGAAAACAAGAAAATAAATTAAACTTGAAACTTACACCTGTGGCTGTGGCTCTCCTGTCGACATCCTGCATACGAGTACATACAAACGCGAAACCTCAGGAGAGCAATTGAAAGTTCAGATTTCATGCTTTTATACAATTTTCTAGCAATATTAAGTTTCTTAGCGTTGGCTCAAAGGTGGCTTCGTAAAATATTAAGCAATAAAAATTTTGTTTGCTACAAAATTTTGTTGGAAATCTGCTTTCGATTTACGAAGATGCAAACATTCTAGCGAAAATGTTTTGAAATTTTTTTTCATTGTCTATTTATTTATTTTAAACGGGTTTTTGTTTTTTTCTTATTATAGAATCTTGGATATTTGTGGAAAAAGTCTATGCTAACATTTCAGCCAACATCCATAAATTATAGTAGTCAAAAACAACAAAGTGAAGTGGTTATTTCCACAATTTTTAATAGAACCCCTTTATTTGGACAATTTAGCTATTTATTCCTTTTCATACATTTTACAAATTGACTGAGTTAAGAGGCGGTCCTTAAACATCACTCCTTCTCTGATCATAGGTTTATTGGGTTCAGTCTAGTCGGAGAATGTTCGCCTATAAAGTCGTTTAGAAACCCTAGGAATACAAACCGGATATGTATCGGGTTGAGTCATTGGTCGAAGTCTTCAGCTCGGCATGTAAAACTGCACTGAAGAGATCCTGCCCGCTGTAAACACCGAAAAGCAGAGAGAAACCTCTATGGTGACTCTAGAATTCTCGGAAATCAGAGTATACTGCAGGCATTTAATCAACAAGGCCCGAATGGGTCAACTGACGACTGGGCGTTGTGTAAAACGAAACTTATACAAGGTCGTGTTAAGAAAGGCAAAGAGGACCTCATGGAAAAGCTTCTGTGTAAAAGAGTGCGGCTTTGTCGCCCTTCTGGATGAACTGCACTTAATCTGTACGATCAATTCGTTCAACTTTCCAGCCCCCGGGGCCGGATGGCATTATATCAGCGCAGCTTCAGCTAGCTGTTAAAATGTCATGCAACTGGTTGGCACCGAGCTATGCAGAGTGCACTAAGTTGAGGCGAAAGTTGTAGCAGACTCAGAGAAACTGGGTTCTTAAAAAAACATGTATCTGAACACTCGGATATACTCACACACTTTGACTTCAAACTTGATCACTTGTAGCATGGAGTCGCCAAACCGAACTCTGACGGTTCCTTCTTTGCCTATATGCCAACAAGGGAGTTGTGGGTGGAAAGAAGCGGTTGGAGAAGAGGGTTAGTGAGCTTCTTTGCGGATAGGATGCAGTGTCTTTCAAGCCGAGATTGCAGCCATTAAGGTAGATTTACCGATCTGGAGTGCAGCCTCCTTCAGAGAAATGAACATCTACTCAGATAGCAGAGCGACGATACTAGCATTGAACTCATTAACAGTGCGTTCAGAGTTGGTCGAAGAGTGTCTAATAGTCAATAGCATCGGGTGTATTTGGGATAAGACTGATACTTTTGACGCTTACGATATGCCTAAGCCAAGATTGACGGTCAGAAAGACTCTTACAATGTATTTGGAAAGATCGGCATGGAATCATCAACTTTGAGCTGTTCCCTTACTGCCAAACTCTTAATTCTGCAGGTTGAAACAATTGGACCATCGAGCCATCGCCCACAAACGTCTAGTATTGGTCACTGGTAGCTCCGACAGCTTGGCTGGGAGGTTCTTATTCAGTATAGTCTTAATCTCAAACTAAGTGATTAATATCTGCTCTTCCTATCTAAGGCAAATGATTGAACTAGTGAAAAAATCGCCACAAGAGAAGTTTGCTAAAATCGACTGTGCCAGATCTTTGCCAACAGAAAAGAAGGCTGTCATTATGAAATTTTCTTTAAAATGGCAACAACTTATCGAACAAAACGGTGTGTATGTGTTCCAGATCATTCTATCTTTCAAGTTATTGAAAATTTTTAAATTTATTTTTAGTAGACCTTACATAGGTTGCTATGTATATTTCTGGATTAGGCAACACTAAGTGTAGCCAGGTGCAATCTGACATTTCCATTGGAAACTTTGACATTTTTTAGCATAACATCACTCAGAACGTTTTGTCACTTAATCGTGAATTGTTTTATTTACAGGGAATTAAAAAATTCATCTCGGCCAAAAAATGGAATTAACTCGTGAACATTTTCGTGCGATCACAACTTTCGACGTGGATTATCACGACAAGAGTGCATCGATGAACTAAAATCTTTGTATGGCTATGAAGCACCATCCTATAGCACTGTGAAAAACTGGTACAACGAATTCAATCCTGGCCGACGCTCGCTCAAAGACGAATTCCGTGAAGGTCGTTCAAAAACAGTCGTTGTGCCAGAAAACATCGATGCCGTACGTGAACTGATAATGCAAGACCGTCATGTAACATACTTTCAGATACAGGCAAATCTATGCATTTCTCCCACCAGCATACATTCGATATTGCATGAACACCTGGCCGTAAAAAAGGTTTGTTCTCGTTGGATCCCGCACAATTTGACAATCGCTCAAAAAAAGGCTCGTGTGAATTGGTGTAAAGAAATGCTGAAAAAATACGATCGCGGTGCTTCAAAAGACGTTTATAAGATCGTCACAGGTGACGAATCATGGATCTATGTGTATGAGCCCGAAACAAAACAGCAATCGACCGTGTGGGTCTTCCAAGACGAGCCAACTCCAACGAGAAAAAAAAAATAAAAAAAAAAAAAAAAAAAAAAATAAAAAAGAAATAAAAAAAAAAAAAATTAAAAAAATAAAAAAAAAAACATTTTCGTTGATAAATATGCCTATTTTCATTACTAGGCCAGAAATATATTTAGCAGCCCTCGTAGTTTAGTGAATTAAGAAATATTGATTCCAAGCGAAAATATTGGTTCGATTTTATGATTAAATTGGTTGCTTTATAATAAAAATGAATTTCGCAGTCAAAAAAATGTTATTTTACTGAAAACCACTCGAAATTCAAATAATTCAAATAACAGTCGGATATATGTACGTACGCTGCCGACAGTCATCTCACATACTTTCAACAAAAATTTATATTAATATTTGTAACCTTTCAAAATCCGATAAATTATTCGAAAAATGTTTTCAATCAATACAACAACAAAAGCTAGGCTCAAATCCATTAATAAAAGGCATCAAATTCTCAAATTCAATTTGTACGCATTGCGAATTTAATCGAAATTTAAAAGGACACTCATTGCATTTTCGATTTCGACTTCAATTTCGACATTAAATTTCATTTACGGACACACACACACGCGTAACAAATACGAACACAACAATGCACACATACCAGCACGCGTTCGCATACGTTCGGCTACATTACACATTCCTCAATCGCTTTCGATTTCAATCGCTTTGAAAACTCGATAGCTGCAGCAATTCCTCAATTTCGCTCACTAGCTTTTACGCTTAATGATCTGCTTTAAAAGCACATGTGTGTGAGTGTGTGTGTATGCATTGCACGTTTGTTTTGCCAATTCGGTTTGCTTTTGCACAGCTGCTTTGTGCAATCAACACCGAAAAAAACAATAACAACAACGAAACCACATCACTAGGCAGGTAGGCAAACAACCGAAGGGAGGGCCAAGGCGGGCGGCGAGGGCAGGCAGAGAGGCGTGCTGACAAACTGAGGCGTAAAGAGCCAGGAAAGAATGATAAAAACAAAAACAAAAGCAATATTATGAGGAAATAGTAGAAAAACACACACACACATACAAACATATGCAACGCGCCAGGCAATATCCTGTCAGCGCGCAGGAAAGGCAAATAGAGCAGCTGTGCGCTGGTGGCAGGGCAGTGAGAGTGGTGGGGATGGGGTGCAGCGCAATCACATGCTGTGCGTCGCATCGTCTTACACTTCATTTCACATTCCTTCAACTTGCAATGAGTGATGTGTGCGATGCGCGCTGCAAAAGAAAATGAAGAAGATAAAAGCGTTGCTGAATTTCCTTATTACGCGCTCACCCAGTGTTTGTGTGAATGTGTGTGTGTGTGTGTGTGTGTGTGTGTGTGTGTGTGTGTGTGCTGTAGTAACGTTGGAAAAAAGTGGATAGGAAAATTTGCAATGAATCTAGAAAACAAATGACAACGCATAACTCGTGCCAAATAGCCAGTCAGCCAACAAACCGACCGTATCGCCATACACCACTAAACACATACACATATAGAGAGAACACATACACACATGTATGGAAAGAGAGATTTGTGCCTCCATTATTTGACGGCACATAAATTTCTTGCTGTGTAGTTTTCTTTTCTTATAGTTTCTACTCTTCTTTTTTGCCGATTGCGAAGAGAATTGTAGTTATCAGCGGCAATGACCATAAATTCTACTGCAGACTACCGTTGCTGCGCCGAGCACATATGCGTAATTTTATTAAATTTCAGCCATTTTATGGATACTAAAATTCGAATTGGTTGGACAGGCTAGGGAAACCCGAATTTATGCGGTTGAATGAGCTTGGGTGCGGTTCAGCTGTTTGTGACTCAATATGGCAGACTTGCGGTCGGACTAATCTTACGGCTCGTTTGGTTTTAAAATATACCGTTATTTTAGTAAAGATATCCCCAAATCTACACAAGTGTTCAGCATTTATTACTTTTAAAGTAGACAAAAGTAGTTTCTGAACCTATTGAGCTCGAGACCTTCTTATGTGAAAAATGCTGTTAGGTGTATAACTTTACGCTGTATCCAAGGATATCTGCCAATAAGTCGGGTCTTCATAGACAGAGTGTTTTACCTGGAGTAAGGAATCATGTGTAGAAGTTCACGCAACTAAGAGAAGTGCGCTGTGTTTGGGACCCGCCACGTAAAAAAGGACCCAATGAAAAGGAAGCCACAGCTTTGGATGAGAGACCGCCCTTTTGAATCGACCCCTGCAGGCGAGCATAGGATTACGATTTAAGGGCATGCACATGGAATGTCTGGTCATCTAATTGGGAGGGTGCCACTGCCCAGCCGGTTGATGTCCTCGTAAAAGGCTTACATCATCCAAGAAGTGCGATGGACGGGGCAAGGATTGAGACGAGTAGGTCTTAGTGGCATTTACTACAGTGGTCATATAAAGGAGCGCAAATTCTGATTCCTGGTCCGTTCGACGTCGCCGAGTCCTGGCATTCACGCCGGTGGATCAACGTCTAGCCACAAGTAGAGGATGGTCTAAATAGTAGGTTAGATTAGATAAATTGGCAGCCGCCCTTTTGAATCGACCCCTGCAAACGAGTTTAGGATAATGATTTAAAGGCGTGCACATGGAATGAATCATCTTTTTTGTTTATATAGTAATTCTAAATCTTAACAATTGTATGAAGGCCGATCCTATCTATACTGGAATATCATCAAGCCGAGGAGGCATACATAGGTTCGTTATTTCGGCAATTTTATGTCATGAGCAGAGTGTCCTGGACCAATCTCATACCGATATGACGAACAGATGCTGCTTGTTACCGAATGGATTCTCAATCCCTATTAGATTTGCATTTAGGAACTACGACTTTGGTGGTTAGATGATGGAAGCAATGTTACAGGTCTTTATTTCTTCATAAAACTCTCTCTCAGCTCTCTCCCTCTCTTTTTCTCCATCTCCATCCCCATTTCTCTCTCTCTCTCTCCCTCTCTATTTCTCTTTTTCCCCTCTATTTCTCTCTTTTTCTCTCTACCTATTTCTCCCTTTCCGTTTTTCTCTTTCTCTCTCTCTCTCTCTTTCTAACTTTGTCGCTCTCTTTTTATTTTTCAAATTTCAAATTTTACCACACACACAAAAAGAGAGCAAAGAAATTACATTTTGAATGCTAAATAGAATAGATCTCTTTTTTTTTAATAATGGGACTGAATCTAACTCAAGGATCGAATGCAAAAGAACTTCACTCCAAACAACTGGTCTCTTAACGTAGCGTCCAGTTTTTCAAATTCGAGTGCAACGAGAAGCGATCCGTAAACAGCTTTTTCAGGTTGTAACAAAACACTGTAGCGTTTTAGGCGTTGGGCATAAAAACCGACAACGCTTGAATGCACGCCAGCACTAGGTACAAAAACCAACACAAATCTACACCTCACAACCAGAAAGGTATGAGCATTTATCAAACAGCCACCAGAGAACGCTTAGGCATTGCATTTCAATGACGTTTGCCAAGCGAGGCGGCCAGCAGCTCAGCAGCGCTTCAACTTCAACAAATGGCATGCCACCCGCATACATATCGTTTTGGCAGTTTCGCTTCCTCAAATAGACAACTTTTTTCCAAAAAAAAAGTAAAAAAAAAAAGTTAAAAAAAAATGAAAAAAATCTGTTTTACTTCAACTCCGCACATTTCGTGGAAACTCGCACTATATTTGTATAGGATACCTTTTTTGGCCAACAAAGAGTAGCTCAAGCAGAGCTATCAACATTCGCCGGTGTTTGCCATGGGCGCGCGCCTGTTGGTATGCCAGGCATTCTACTCTAGTAATATACAAATTTCAAGCTATTTTTTTTTGTTATTGTATTTTTTGGCTGGTCCCATTTTACGGTTGGTGGTGCTGTTGCTGGCCTCGCTTTCAGAGACCATAAATATACAAAAACCGTACATCACAACGAATTATCTTATCCGTCCATTTTGAGAATGCAATACAAACGAGGCAAGCCAGCGCCAAGTTGGCACAATTCAAGCAAACGAAACTACCGTAGCCACCGAGCTGTGGAGCAAGCAGTGGAACAAACAGCAAGACAGCTCGCTTACATAGTTGGAGAGTTGGAGAGTTTCAACAGAACTCAGCTCAACTGAATTTACCATGAATGAGGCCTTTATGCTTGCGCCGCTCGCCTGGCAACTGCTCGCCTGCTCACAAAAGCAGCAAGTACTCGAGGAAACAGGCACATGCCCATACGCATACATATAATTGGGTACATATACTCGTACTGCTAGCATAAATTATACGCTATGACAAGCTCTAATCTGTAAAATATAAAATATGAAATGGAAAAATTAGTATGGAGTTACTCGAGCATAAGGCGGGCCCTTCGCCTTATTATATTATATTTTTTTTTTGTTATTTTGCTGAGGTGGGGAGCTGCGTGCAGTGACAGACGCGCTGAGGTCATCAGATTTCCCAAGTGTACTTAGCAATTGTGTATGGAAATAGTTAATACAATAAGCTGATATTCAATATTTCCTTTCAAAATTATGCGTGTGTGAACAATTTGTGGCAAGAGTGCATATTTGCTTAGTCAATAGTAGAAATGTTGTGTATAAGGGCAAATTTAATGCATAAAATAAATATATAAATTAACATACACTCATATAATGTGTAGTTAGTCCAACAATTATCAATTTGCACTTAGCATTACTCAATTTAAATATTTATGTTTACAACATCTTCGTACAAAGCAGATCAGCAATGACAAATCAGGCGAAAAAGCGGCGTAGTTTCAGCTGACAGGAATGCCGGCCATATGGGTTTATTCTTTGAGCCTTCAGCATGAAGGATGAAGCTTGAGTGGAAAACCAGAGTGAAATCGGTTATACCCTTAAACATAACACACTAAATACTCTTATATCGATATCTCAAAACGACCAAAGGTTTGATAAATTTAATTTTTCTAAACCACACCATTTTGTCTATTTTTACATATACCCTGAACACCTGGTGTATTAGGTAGGTCGGTAGATTGACTTAAATTATGTAGAGAACACTTCTCCAGCCTGCTAAATGGCAGTGAAGCATAACACCAAGAGATGGTGAAACCGATTAACTAATAGCACTTACCCGTCAGAAGAACAAAGAAGCGGTGGGAGCCGATGGATTGCCGAACGAGCTATTCAGAATAGAATATGGTCGGACGAAAGCATGCCCGAAAATTGGTATTTAAGTGTGCTCTGTCCAATCCACAAAAAGGGAGACCCCACAATCTGCGCCAACTATCGTGGGATGAGGCTCCTCAACATCCCTTTTAAGGTTCAATAGAGCGTATTGTGTAAAAGATTAAAGTCCACCGTCAGCAAACTGATTGCGTGGCCTTAGGCTTGGAAAATCAACAAGTGACCAGATATTCACCATGCGCCAAACCTTGGAAAAGACCCGTGAAAAGAGGATCGAAACACACCACCACTTCATCGATTTGAAAGCTGCTTTTGCCAGCACAAAAATGAGCTGCCTTCATTTCGGTGTGACTGAATTTGGTATAACTGCAAAACTAATACGGATGTGTAAACTGACGTTGAGCAATACCAAAAGCTCCGTCACAGTCGGGAAGGATCTCTCCGAGCCGTTCGATACCAAACGAGGTTTCAAACAAGGCGACTACCTATCGTGCGACTTTTTCAACCTGTTTCTGGAGAAAATAGTTCGAGCTTCAGAGCTTAATCAAGAAGGCACAATTTTTTATAATACAACTGCTGCCATATGTCGATGATATTGATATCATCGATGAGCTGTATGAGATATACGACAACATATTGACATAGTTTAGACATGGCTAGGTCATGTCAGTACCCGCCGGGAGAAGCAGAGGAAAAAAGAAGACCTGTACTCCTTTGGAAAGACCAGGTGAAGAAGGACTTGCTTCACTTACAACGACTGGCGCGTTGTTGCAAATTCGGCAATAATTGACTGTCTAACGACACACTTAGGCCCTTTGAAGGCCCATTGTGAAACCATCGGAACTAAAATTATCTCGCCTGTTACCTGTTGTCTATTAACTGAATCACCCATGCTTCTGATGAAGTTCATCAGTACAAAAAGTTTTATTTGTGCACCCTTCGAAACATGGTCAAGAAACCTTCGACCGATAGTTGCTATTCTTTACTATATAAAACTTTGCATTCGCATAGAGAAGACGTTTTATAGTCTTTTGCTTCCTGACAGATTCTACAATAGTCATTATATGGTATTTCTAGTCTTCTGGCATGTCTGCCAATTAGGCAGTAACCTGTTGGCCCTCCTAGTAGAGTTCTTATGTCATTCCTTTTGAATTTTAATAGTTGACATGTGCAGATCATATTCCATTCATGGCACGCTTGCATGCTTATTAAAAAAGCTCGTCTATATATACACGAACTATATCTTCAGCTTTTGAGATATCACTTAGGATTTTTTACGTTTACATATTCTCTTCAATAAGCTACTCATTTAGCATAGCTGTCATACAAGGTGATCGATCAAAATCAAGTCCTTGTATGAAAAACTTTTTATTTAACAAGATATCTTCACGACAATCGGCGTGGACGGTATAATCTCTAAAGAAATTGTTCAGATCGAACCACTATAGCTTATAGCTGCCATACAAAATGGCCCATCAAAACGAAGTTCTTGTGTAGAATCATTTGTATTTCCGAAGGATTCTATGGTTAAGATGCAACATTTTCTTCGATTGTAAGTCAATGTAACCAACAATATCTTCTATTGCGATTTTTTTTTTTGTTTAATGCACGGAGAAGACTTGAGTCACTGCAGCGGTGATGGACCTCTTTTTTGGCGTCGCCAGAGATCGCATGTAACTAGAAAAATTATTTTAATTTTTATTCCAAAAATTTACTGGGTATTCTTAAAATATGTATAGACATAAGCTTGAGCTTGATATAGCATTTTTTTGTATTATCAAAAATCAAATTTTTTATGATATACAACACAAGGTGTGCCCCTTAACGCTACATTTTTGTGCAACATATCGCTCCACTACTCTCCGCACAATCTGTGTATTTCTCGGCAACCATCTGAGTATTTGCCTTTGTAATTATACCAGAATAATTTAGGGAGACAAATGCGCATAAATTAGAAGTCATGAAGTACTAAGTGCTGGCTAAGAAGGTACTTATACAAGATATACACACATATATGCTTATGTTTGTATATACATATGTAAACTCAGTTTGCACCGAAGTCATTTGTCCGTAAATCCGAGTGCTCGCACATTTCGGCTTGCTAAATTAAGTTTGTTGATTTGAATAGTGTCATGCTGTCAGGATGGTGAGTGTGCAAACAAGCGATGATTTACATTAGCAGACGGCGTCTTAACTGGACTCCAGTTACTCTACTCTATTTGTGCAATTAAACAGTGTGTGTTTTCAGGGACAACACAACCATATTCATACATATGTGTAAATGGGATGATAAATAGAGAGAGAGAGGTATAGAGATAGAGTAGGAAAAGGAAGGTGCAACTGCGTAAGCTTAAAGGAAGATTATACAATTTAAGACAGATGACATCACTGCATGGTTGCAATTTGCATGACTGAACAACGGAATATTATCTAAAATATGTATAATGGAAAATTATATAATTTATTTAGGTAGTTAATAAATTCTGCCTCTAATTAGTCTTATTATATCACGCAATATGTGAGGGTTTCACTCACAAATTCAAGTTGGACAAATGAAGACGGTACAATGAACATAATCTCTTCAAAGACTGTAGTGAATTTTCCCTGAGTAATAAGTAAATAAAATTAGCTCTGAGCTCTTTTCAAGATATTTGAGCGGGCTTTATGAATATTAGTGCAGAAGAAAACTACTAAAATCTCTTGACCACTGAGTCACAAACTTATAAACTCAAAGAGGGAAGCTTGCGTTTTTCATAAAAAGGATTACAGTCCGTTTTTATAAACCCCAGTTAGTCCTTAGTTTTTGACATACCGATCTAAGATTTGGAAGACGTTCTTTCCTCCTTAATCAGCTGCTCATTTGTAGAAACCATCAACATCATGTCCTTGCAAGAAAGACTTTTTTATTTTACGAGATATCTTCATAAACTTTGGCACCGGCTATTATCCATGACAGCGGTACAACCTCCGAAGAAAATATTCAGATTGGACCACTATAGCTTATAGCTGCCTTTCAATTAAAGGCCAGTCCTTGTATGGACAACTTTTTAAAGTAAAAAAAATATGTTCATGAAATTTGGAGTAGATTATTATTCAAATCAATGGTCCAAAATAAGTTTCAAGAATAATTATTTCGATCGGATCACTATAGCATAAAAGAATCTTATATTGTGTAGGGTATTATAGTTTTGGTGCAACAGAATTCAGATATTAGTCAAAAGCAATGGTAAAGGACTGCTCAAGAAATCGTTTGGAGACTAGGCAGAAACCGTCTGATCTAAGTAGAGGTCAACATAATCAGCCTACTGAGCGTACTATTCGCAACACCATAACGGTTATGGCATAACTCATCTTGAGACCCACAATTCAATATAATATTCGACCGAAATATAGCAGCTATAGCTGAAAGTGTGCATGAAGACTGCGGAGAGTCGATTCGGCGATGTTCGCAGCAACTTGGACCGACTTATGGAATGACCGGACGCATTTTATGTCTAGTTTTTAAATTCAAAGCATACACAGCTTGTGTAAGAACTGAAGCCGCTCGATCTTCCCCAGCGGCATAGTTTGACTCTATGGGATCTTCAAAAGTACCAAGAAGATCCGAGCCAAATTTTGTTCAGCGACGAGGCACATTTCTGGCTCAATGGGTTTGTAAACCAGTAAAATTGCCGCATTTGGGATAAAGAGCAACCTGAAGAGATTCAAGACCTGCCGTTTCATCGAGAAAAAACAACCGTTTGATGTCGTTTGTTGGCCGGTGGAATCAACAGTCCATATTTCCTCAACAATAACCGACTATTTGACGCCTAAAATAGAAGCTCGTGACCTCAGCAACGTTTGATTTCAACAAGACGGCGGTGATTATAAAGTCTATTCGGACAATCCCACTTCGATTTAGGCCTTGGAGCAAAACATCTCGCAAGTCATTCCCCAGTTGCTTGTCGAAATACTCGAACGAGTCATCGACAATTGGACTCAACGGAAGGATCATCTGAGACGTAGCCGCGGCCAACATTTGAAAGAGATAATTTTCAAAAAATAATTTCGAATGCTGATTTTTTTTCTTTAAAAAATGGGTAACCTCGAATGGATCACCCTTTGTATGTTATGCATATATATGTATGTATATACCATATTTTAGGTCATTGAATTTCACTCTTTATTCAGTGATGTTATTAAATTTTTGTTGATCTAATAAAAAAGTAAACTCTTTTCAAAAATGAGGTAATGATTGCTCATATCGGTTTGCGTCCACTTGCAGTAATGATATTTACACATTCACAAAATGATATTTGTATAAGTGTAAACATGTTTATACATGACACATTATATTGACACAAGTGTGCATATTTTTATTTTCCAATTTCCTGGCCTAAACAAGCACTTTTGAAATTTAATCAAGTGTTACGGAATTTCAAAAGTTATGCCAAAGTTGTGTCAAAGAACTCAATCGCCCACATGGCAAAGTGTTTACCAACTTTCGTTCGATATAAAAAAGGGCGGCATAAAACAACTTTATGCATTTACATATGTACATATGTAAACCGTTTCCCCACGTCATATTCTAAATAGGCCAATATTAAAAGCGCTTGCAGTGGTAATGGTGGTGTGCATTTTTAGGGTTACCAAAGAGCGAAATTATTAATATAAATAAGAAAACTAAAAGAGGCACAAAGGGCGTAGTTATAGGGTATCTAACGGGTCTCTGGGTGTTACACAATATTTTATCAAACACGTCTATGATAACGTGACAAAACGAGTTCCAATAAAAGAAGGTAGCTCACGCATACACGGACAGATCGAAAATTACTAAAGAAAGATTTACAGGCGACGCTTAAAGCTTCGGGAATACTGCAATATTTTCCAGTCGGATGTCTTTGCAGTTAGGAAACCACATAAAAAAAAAACATATACATCGATAGGCAAGCGGCAACTAAGGTTGTAATCCATACCTACGGTTTGACAATTAAGTAATGAGACTGGTTTTATTGCCGCGCTTGTGGTAAACCTGTGACTTTGAAATTCCCTTTATCTTTTTCCGGCATCCCTCCCCTCTCCATTAATATATGTGCCATCGCTTAAGCTTGTTTAGTTCGTCTGCTACGTCAAGTTGAGTAGACGTGTGTTTGTAGTGCTCGTCACGGCAATGGAAAAACGAAATCAATAGCAACGCGTCGCGATAAAATTTTGCGCCAGATTGGGCGAAACAGCTTAGGAAACGTACGTTAAAATTGTAAGAGTGTATGGTGATAGTGCTCTTAGTCGTGCCCAGGACCCGGAAACCAAACGCCAAAGTTCACAATGGTTGTCTCCGCGCGCCCCCCGCCCGAAAAAAGCTCGCATGAGCAAGTCGAAGGTTAAAACGATGATTATTGCCTTTTTTGATAGCCCTAGAATCGTCGATATAGAATTCGTTCCACCGGGGAAAACTGTGAATCAAGTCTACTATTGCCAAGTACTCGAAATATTGCGAAAACGAGTCAACAGGGTGCGCCCAGACATCGCTCGTAACTGGATCCTTCATCTCGACAATGCGTCGTGCCACCCCGCCATCAGCGTGTCCGAGTATTTGGCCTCTAAAGGGATCGGCGTGTTGCAACAGCCGCCTTATTCGCCCGACATGTCACCCTGTGACTTTTTTTGTTTCCTAAAACAAAATCGGTGGTCAAAGGAACCCATTTTGAGTCGATTACGGACATTCAGGCGGCCGTGACGAGGGTACTCGCGGACATCCCAGTCGAAGCGTTCCAGAAATGTTACGAAGCATGGAAAACGCGCTGGAATCGCTGTATAGCTGCCCTAGGGGACTATTTTAAAGGGGATGTCAGAGTTGTAGAATAATTTACAAATATACGGTTTTTATGGAAACAGTCTCATTACTTAATTGTCATACATCGTACTAATACGATGTCAGAAAAGACCTTGGAAGTAGGGAAGCGTAAACGTGGTGGCTGATGGAAAGCGGCTTCTACAAGAATATTCCGGGAAACGAAATAGCTGATGAGAATGCCGAACCACTAAAAAAAATACACAGGCGCTAAAAGAGATATACAACGAAGTTTCTGAAAGAGCTGGCGGACGGATCAAGGGAAGATGGACTGCTTTAAGGACGTATCAAAATCATGTGAAAGGTTACGAAGAAAAAACGTAGTAATGATGAGACTGCGGATAGTGCAGGTAGTCATGAATTTATAGAAAAAAGCCTGAAATTGGTACGGGGATATACTGTCCAGAGTTAAGCATAAGAAAACCTTTTAAGTTACCGAACCACTGCAGTATGCTTCAAACTTTGCTATTGCAAAGACCACGGGTCTGGCCTTTAATGCACGTGCAGACAATGCCAGAGTCAGCATCTACGTAGACAAGCAAGCAGCAACCAAGGTAGTAACCTCATTTCGCATATCGCCCCGAAGTGTATTGGGGTCCTTACGTTGTGATACACTGGATGAGGCACCGATAGTGAGTCCGCAGAGTCTGTTAAAATTCGCGTCAAGCGCAGGCATTCTAAAGGATGACTACTGCCCTGGCAACAGCAACAGAACTCCATCTCGTATCGCAAAAGATCAAAAATGGTCTATAATTTACATAATTCCATACTTTAACCTAACCTTTGAGTACAAAACTAAGTTTCGATGTATCATCTACATAAACCTCCAGGCGATATTAAACTTAACTGAAGAAGCCTGGGAAACAGGTGTATTGTATGTTTCTTAAGCTCTTTTTTATCATATTTATATATAGATCTTTCTGAAGAAGGCAAAGATTTGTACGCACATACCTATATACGTACGTACCTACACTGCATACTTATGTACAGAATACTGCAGGCATCTCTTTGACACCAAAGTAATTAAATCAGCAAAAATGGCGTTGCGTTGTCTAAACTTCAAGGCGAATAAATATAGGAATGCTGATAATCGCTAAGTAGAATTTGATTATCATATCTGCCGACATATTTTAACCGCAGTAACACGTGTGCAAATTGATATTTAATAGGGAAGGCGAGCGAACGGCGCTGAATTAACGCACGCAAATTGCTGATGCGGCGAAATTCAAGGAATAGATTGCGGAGCGAATAGCCCTTACCAGGGGTGTACACAGTAATACTCATATATATACAAACTTACAAACATACTATAAATCCATGCTTATATACAATATGTTGGAGTAAGAAGAAAATATGAGGGTGCGAGCAGAGCATGAAATTGAGGCATAAAAAATTCTGATGTGAAAGTAATTTGCATTGGCAGCTGAACTGTTGGCAGGCGAGCGCAAAAAGCTCACACACAGATTCATGCAACCGGGCGCACACATACACGCAAACTCGCACTAACATAATATGTTAATAAATATATTTCACTGTACAGTGCATGCCACTCATAAACCAAAAAAAAAAAAAAAATACCAAATCCGAACCAGTTGCTTAATAACTACATTTTCACCACTTCCAAAGTAACGGAATTTGGTGGAATTTCGAACGCATTACATTTTTTGTTTGCATTTCATGTTTGAATTATAACGGGTGATCCAAGTAGAGATACTTTTTTTTCATTTTTTCATTCGCATTTTTGATGGCCGAATAGTCCACGTCCAGCACGAAGTGAAGAAAATAAGCAGCCGTAGCTGAGAGTGTACACAAAGACCGAGGATAGTCCATTCGGCGCCGTCGCAGCAGATCTTAAATAGAAAACGTACAAAATACAGCTTGTGCCTGAACTAACCGCTTGACCTTTGATGCCTGAAATTAATGCTCTTGATCTCGGCGCCACTTCCCACACATCGCATCAATCAACGGTTTTATTGAGAGAACACTTCCGTGAGTAGATAACTTCACGTTTTGAGACGGTCTTTGGGACACTAAAATCGTATGATATCACACCGTTAGACTTTTTTCCTCTGGGGATATGTAATATCTATAGTCTAAGCGGACAATCCCTCTACGATTCAGGCTTGGAGCAAAAGATCACGTGTGCCATTCGCCACATAAAATTGGACTCAACGGATAGATCCGCGTCTGAGATTAAAAGTAATAATCTTTAAAAAATAAATGCGAAAGAATGTTCTTTCGAATGATAATAAACATTTCCCGTTAAGTTTTAAGTTTTTGTGTTTTTCTTTTCTTTAAAAAAAGTAGGGAACCTCGAAATGGATCACCAACTCAAAGCCAATACATATGTATAGGAATTTAATTTAAGCCTTTCACAAAATTATACTTTGTTAAAGTTCAAATAAACTACATATCAAATAAACAATATATCTCCATATTGCAAATTAATATAAAATATCAAAATGTAGGCAACGTTTTTTAGATTTGCGGCTACGGCTAACGTAAAATTTTGGAAATTTATGTTTTATTTTGATTTTTTTACATATTTTGATAGTCCATATCTTTAAAAAAATATCATACAAAAATTTTAAAGACATATCTCAAATAGTTTTTGAGTTACAGCCTTCTAAAGTATAGCCGCTCAGCTACATCAGTTTACTTTTGAACGTATTTTTCTCAAAACTACACTTTTCAAAATTTCCGGAGTTATTATCGGATATAAATTCGCAAAGCATATCAAAGTGTGTTCGATTCGTAAGTACTTTTCCAACCATAATTTAAAAGTTACGCTGATTTGGTTGAGAAAGCACAACTTTTCAATCCCTTTTAACTTTTGGAGAGAACACGGACATATTCATGGATAAAAAACACTAACAGCAAACTAAAAATGTTGGTTATATGTATATACATGAGTACATATGTATAAGCATCCGATATTGCTAGCTTCTGCCAAAGAGCTTCACAAGTGATTGGAGAAAAGCACTCGTTTCAAAGCTCCTTTGTGTGCAAGTGTGTGCAATCGTATGTGCTCGCTTGCGTGATTTTTGCCGGTCGAGGGACGCTTATCGCGCACCTGTGGAACTGAATCGATTAAACTGTTCAAAGGCAAAAGCACAGTACAGACTCCCGCGTGTACGTTTGCCGACAAATTTGTGCAATTATGCACAGAGACACATACATATGCGTATGGTGAGCAAAATCGTTCGCATAAACAGTGGTTTGAGTCTAAGTAAAGTAGACGCCTTTTTTTTTTGTGATCTTGGAACGGCGTATTACAAAAGGAGTGTGGGGTTCAAAACCTGGAGAAAAATTATATTAAAAATATGCGAAAATCCCGAAGCGGCTTCAAATAGTACTTACATATATGACTACATTCTGAGGATGCCAAAACCTTAATTAAGTTCGGTAAAGTAAATATCGGGTGGTCTTTCTGTCCCATCCGGGAATTTTTAACCATTACTCGTTTTTCCAACCAGCAACACACAACCCCCACTGATAGGTCCTCCCTTTGCGGAATCTCAGATCACGAAGCAAAGATATGCAATAATTCCCCGAGTGGTATGCTCTGCACAGGGTCTGAGTACGACCTGTCCTAAATACGTCGAAATTATGAAGTCAATGACAAAATAAAGATATTACAACTAAATATTAACCACTCTTTAAACAGATTTCACAATCCCATAGTCCATAACGGCTTTACAGGAGGGAATCTACAAGCCGCCAGCTTGGTATACGCCTGAGAGAAGCATTTAAACACCAAAAAAGCTCCTGAAGTCAGCCATTATCCGTAGAAAAGAAATCCTGTTTCTCTGTGAAGAAGCAAATCTACACTCCTGGGGAATGGCATACAAAGGATGTATGTCGAAATTCAAAAATAAATCGCAACAACTTAAGAACGCATCATTTATGAGAAATGTTGTTGAAGCATTATTCCTGACAAATGACCCCATTTTCTATGTTCAGCGAAACGAAGCTACAGAGCCAACTCCATTAGTCACAGAAGAGCAACTATTGGTTATTGTGAAAAAAGTCAAAAACTCCAAAGCGCCTGGTATAGATGATATACCAAATGGAGCCCTAAAATAAGCCATGACTCTAAGACCCAGTATGTTTGTTAAAATATACAATGCGTCTATAATAGAAGAGGTGTTTCCCGATCCGTGGAAGATACAGCGTTTGGTTCTACTTCCAAAACCAAAACAGCCACCCGAAGAACGTGATAAAGGATCGACCTCTGTGCATGCTCGACACGATCGGTAAAGTGTACGGAAACATAGTGAGATACCGATTGGAGTTAGCCATCCAAAAAGCCAGCGGATTATCAGAGAGACAATAAGGATTTATAAAAAAGAGGTCCCAAAGATTGTAGAGCCCCATAAGGCTCGATTTTAGGCCCACTACTATGGAACCTGTTGTAAGACGGGGTGTTAAGAATACATCAACCAAAAAATGTGAAAACAATCGCATTTGCGGATGGCCTAATGGTGGTAGCAGTGGCTAAATATCTGGATTACCTCCGAATCAAAAGCAATGACTGCATAAATGGTTTGCGCCGATGGTTTGCTACCATTAATCTAGAGCTGGCTAAGCAGAAAACAGAAGTCTTAGTCATAAGCTCCAGGAAAATTTAAAGAAAGTTATTGCTCACCATGGGAGAGTGTTAGATTACTTCGCAGCCACAGTTAAAGTACCTTAGTGTAAAGGTGGACTCAAGACTTAAATTCAAGGAACCATCACAATGTGACAGCAATGGAGACAAACTTCATGCAAGGGACAATGCACTCACTGACTGATTTCGGTTATACCTTCGTGAATAGATAGACAACATGAGGACTGGATATTCGATGAATGCCTTGGGTGCTTCAAAAACTATCTATACAAATATATCCCATGAAGTAATACTGAGTCCAGGCCTTAAAACAACAGGTCCCGTGTGAGAGACATGAGATGGGAGTAGGTTAGGTTTATCGACTTCCGCGTTCCGGCTTTCGCTGCTTCCTTCTACTATAAAAAACACATATAGTACATATACATAAATACACAAACACAGCCGCAATTATGTAAATGTGTTTATGTATTCTTTGCTCAAGTGCCAATGCATATGTTTGCACTTGGATATTTCTCAAGCGTTTCTAGCCCCACCGCCATTTGTTTTGCATCCGCTGAGATCGCTGATGGCTGCCAACAGCAGCACGTCAACACAGTTATTACAATATGTAAACACAAACATACATACGCTTGTTTGCAATTGTGCTTATCTACATGCATATGTATGTACATATATGGATGTTTACATATGTGCATACATGTGTTTATGGAACTGCGCGCACAGCAACCACTTGACTTAAGTATTTGCTCTATTATTCAAACATACATACACTCTATGTAGCTGTGTAGCATATATAAACGATTTAGGTTCACTCACCTCACATCCGGATGTGCATCCAACATGGCGCGCATCAGCGTTGTCCCCGATCTGGGCACACCGCCAATAAATATTAGCGGCATTTCGCGTCCATATGAATAAGTCTTTTGATCTTCACCCATCACATATTTCTGAAAGCAAAATACAGTTGAATAATAAGCGATTTAATGGCCACAAATATATAGAAATATCTACTACATACATATGTATGTATTTGTATGCAATATTTTAAAATGTACAATTTCAGAATTTCTTAGAAAATATTATGATTATTGCAGTTTTTATATTAGCAAACAATTCCTTCATAGAATTTACTTAAATGCACATTGTTCCGTCACATTGTCCGCCCGAAGTCCGTGAGTATACAGTTACGGACAATAAAATAGAATCAAAGGTATTGCTTTGTTGAAACAATGGCGCAATTTTTTTGAAAATTATCATTTATGTAGTAACTTTTCTGCATAATAACAAAAGCAATAATATGTACTTTTAAAAAAGAGGAAAATTTACAGTTAACTGTAATTTAAAAAGAGTAAATAGTGCCTCGTGCTTAGTGACATAATAATAGAATCAATAGCGAAATAGTTTCATAAATGAAAAATGTTGAATTTAAAAAGCGTTAAAAGTAGTTATATTAACTTAATTAGATCTGCGGAATGAATTATTGTATCAATGATGAATTTATTTAAAAGTATGGGTCGAGCACAACATTGTTTAGAGGAGGAAAGATTGTGCGTCCAAAATTAGCCAGGAATGGGTCACGCGTAAAGGCAAATTGCAAACATATGGAATATGTCTCAAATATTTATGTTTGATGCCTTAAAAGTTCTGAAAAAATATTTAAAAAATTGGCCGACCACAAAAAAATTACTGCGCAAGTCGTTGGAAATATTGCATGATTGCGAATGCGCGACCGTTTAAGGCCTCTGCAGCCATTCAATAAGAATTAGGTGCAAAAATTTCTTCAAGAACAGTAAGAAGACTACTTGTAGAGGAAAACTGCTTTGGAACATGATCCCGAAAGGTGCCAATGCTGAGAAAACGGCATAGATGCAATCGTATTCAGTTTGCAAAACGATACATTAATTAGGGCGGAGCTAAAAATTAAGAAAAAATGGTTCGACATTTTATGGTCTCAATGCAAAATTAATATATTAAGAAAGGATAGTCGCGCGTGAGTCCAACGTCCAAAAAACAAAGATGTGCGTTCGCTATACGTCTAAGTCCTTCAAACCCCGTGGGGGCAATATAATGGTTTAGTATTGTTTCTCATATTAGGTTCCGGGACCTATATTTTGGATACAAGAAAACATAGACTGCCATATATACGTTAAGACTTTAGATAAGTTCATACTCCCAAATTCTGAATGGAATTCGCCTTGCATTTTGGCAATTCCAACAAGAAAGTGACCCGAAACATACTTCGGGTCTTGCGAAAAATGGTTTTCAGATCATGGTGCTAGCGTTATGGCTTGGCCAAAGTAATCAGCAGATCTGAATCTCATCAAAAACTTACGAAAAATTGTTAATTTTTCTATTAAAAATTAAAAATTTTTTTTTAACGTAAAAGATTTTGATTCTATTTTTTTGTCCATCGAATTTTTTAAATACATTCTTTACCTTTAATTTTGTAATGTTTATGAATTGTTTTTTTTTTTTTTCAAATATTGTTACTGCTACCAATAGCACTTGATATGAAGTACATAATAAAAATATAACTTAGTTGAATTTAAATCAAATTCATAATTTTTTTGAGAACGGAAAATTTGTACCATGGATGATTCTATGTTTTTGTCCGTAACTGTATATACTCAGAAGGAGAAATTGTCAATGTGGACTATCGCACAAAGGTTCGCTTGCTCCATAAAATGGTATTTGGAACTATTCATATGTATAAAAAAAAAACAAAAGACTTTGAAACTGCTACCAGAAAGCCCAGGTCTCGTAAAACCATTGCAGCAGAAGACAGGATAATTTGTAGGACGATCAAAAACAAGCCGTTTATGAATTCTCGTGATATAAAGGCTGAATTTGGACATCAAATTAAAAAATATTAAGAAACTGTTAAGATATACAAAGGCAATGTTAAAAAAACAGATTCTCAATGCTGAAATAGAGTACATCGAAGTTCAATTTTTTATAATACGGTGGAAAATCATATGTAAATCCAGGTCCACTGTGAAAACAGTAAACATGGTGGCGGATCTGTTATGGTTTGTGGAGCCTTTCGTTGTCGTGGCATTGATCCAATTGTGCGTGTTCAAGGGATAATGGACCAACATCAATATAAAAGCATTTTTGAGAATGAAATGGAAGCATGTTCCTTCGAAAATATGGAAGTCCATTACATTTTCCACTATGACCATGACTTAAAACACACTTCAAAGATAGTGAAATATTGATGTTCTGCGCTGGTCTCAGCAAAGTCTTGATCTCAACCCATTTGATAATTAATTAATTGATCGGCGGTTCCGACAAATGAGCTGCTTCTACGCTAAAATTTCCTGAAGGTATCTCATAAAATGAAAAAGTTTCTCATCCAAGCACTTAATCCCTATAAGTCCATTTGTGTGACAGCTGCATGTTATAGTGTTCCGGTATCGGCCGTTCCGACAATATGAGTTTTCTTACCACCGGTAAAACCGTTTTTTCTTATTCTGGTCGAATTTTTATCATATATAACTATATAAGACAACGTAACAAAATCAAATTCACGAATTTTCTTCGATGTTCTGTAGTTTAGTATCGAAAAGGGATTAAGTCAGGCCTTGTTATACTTCAACCTTCATATAATGGTAGTAGAATTATCGTTACTCGTTTTGACAATATGGCGAATACATCGACTAATGTGGGAGAATATTGGGTTTAAGTTAACTTGATGCGAAATTAAATGGAATCAGTCAAAACCTTCCCCTATATGTAATATTTTAGTAATTTTCACCTTCCGATTTGTTTCATGCCACATATATATATCGGTCAATGTGCAAAATATAATAATGAAATAAAAATTTGTTTTCCAAAACACCATATTAATGTTAAATATAGATGAAGTCGGTAAAGAACATATCACTAAGAGATAATGATTTTCCTATTTTTCTCCATAAAGCCAATATTACGAAATTCGGCTCACTTGGTTTTGTTCGTATCGCATCAAAATTATGTCCCTCGGTAGGAAAAATCAGTGATATGGATATGTATCATATCTTTTAACAATTTAAGCTATTGAAACTTAGTAAGTCTATGACCTAAAATATAATAATAAGCCAAATATGATTGTACAATTCTATAATAATTTTATGTATATGCATTATAAACGGAACCATCAAAGTCAAGACACTAACAGCATCGTTTTTTATTTATTTCCGCTCCAAGAAAAAACTTTATAATGACAACCGCTTAAAGCTTTAACTAGTCAATGGCAAACTAGCGTTATCTGCATGCTTTCCGTTAACATTTTTCTTATAACTAATTGATATTGACATGTAACTACATCTGTTCCGACAATTAACGTGAGTATTTTCCGGTTTGCTAATAAAAAAATTTTATGTCAGTTTCAGATTTTTTTTTACAACTTTATTCAGATATATTCCCACTAGCTTTTTAAGGTCGCTGTCACAGTTCGGTTTTTAATAAAAAGAGAACGATATTTTTATGCATTGGTGCGTAACATTATGAAGCTGATGGAGGCACAATTTTTTCTCCCGAAGTACAGGTAAATACCGGCGCACAAATTTATTGTTGTTCATAACCATTTCATTAAAAAAATTAAAAGCAAGTTTTTCAATATTAAATTTTTTTGCTGAGCAAAAGCTGGGTTAAAAAAGCTGTTGTTGCATAAGAGCATGATTTCTTTTGTTCAGGCATTCATACAGAAGAGAAAAAGAATAAATTTAAAATAAAAACAAAACAAGAAAACGTTAACTTCCGTTGCGCCGCAGCTAGAATTCCGTTCACATATAAAAAAGTTTCAATAAAAGAACACGATTTTGTTCTGACGGTTTGTATGGCAGCTATATACTATAGACGTCCGATTTCTCAAAATCTGGTCAGATATTGTAGCATTATCTCGAAAAATACTAGATGCCAAATTTTGGGTAGATGCCTTGGCAAATAAAAAAGTTTTCCATTCAAGGGCTTCATTCCGATCATTCAGTTTCTATGGCAGACGACAATCGATATTCGTCTTGTTATTAAAACTTTAATTCTTTTGTAAAAATGTATGTCAGAAACCCAATTTTCGGTGTTCTTTCCTTCGTCCAAGTCCGAAGTTAATATTTTAACTAAAACCTGTATTTTTTCACCTTAGATGATCCTACAAGGAATTATCCTGCCAACGGCTGAGTATCTTTTTTCTGAGGTGTCACCGGAACTGGCGACGCAATGACCGAGTTTAAAATATTTTTTTCCAAAAATTTCAGAATTTCTTTGTTAATAGTGTGTATGTTTGTAACATAAAAAATTCTGATAAAATATATCATTTTATATTTGAGAAAAAATTTATTTTGAAAAAAAATGCTTTTTTTTACCCGAGGTAACCGATGTAACCCCTTAACTTTTTCGTATAATTCCTGGACATGTCCAACTTCAAGGATCTTCGATTGGGCTTAAGCCCGGGCTGCACGAAGGCCAGTCTAATGAGTCACCATATTTTCCAGAAACCATAGCTTCGCACCAAGCTCAGTGCATTTCGGGTCGTAATCTTGCTGGTAAATCCACGTTACGTACATATTGTCATCAACATATGCTAACATTACATTATCCATGATTCAAATGTACTTTAACTGCTCCATATGCCCATCGATTTTACAAAAAGGCCCAACACCTAGCCACGACATGGCACCTAAAATCATTATAGCCGCCACCATGTTTTAAAGTTGACCTAGTGTATTTGGGGGTCCAACTGCTTGCATCGAGGTCTGCGGACATAAGATTTTCCATCTGAATAAATCTTATTTATCTTGCTTTCATCGAAAATAGTACTCTTTTCCACTCTTTTGTTGTCCAAAGGCGGTATATAACTCTAGGCAACTTTTTCGATTGCGTTCAGAGAGTAATGGATTCTTCCTTGAATCTTTTTCAAAGAAACGTGCGTCTTTTTACGGTATCTACAGATGGTGCATTTGGATTTTCTCCAAAAACCTAATCGACTTTGATTTGTCGTCATTTGGGGATCTTTTTTTGACTTGCGGAGAATTAACTCGTCTTCCCGAAGAGTCGATTTCCGACCTCTCTTCTTTCTTGGAACTTGTTTTGTCATTTTATTTTTGTTTAAATACCTAACGGCATTGAAAGATGCACATTTGGAGATACTTAATGTCTCCGTAAGATTTTCATCCGTGTGCATCTCTACGATAACAGTCCTTGTGTCTTCAAGGAAATCATTATCTTAGGGGACATGTTCTTTACCGATTTCATACATGTTTAACAGTAGTAAGGTGTTTGGAAAACATCTTCACTTTATTTCATTATTATATTGTACATATTGACCGATATCGGCATAGAACCGGAAGGGGAAAATTACTAAAATATCTTAAGTATATTAAAGATAGGCGAAGGTCTGGATTTCATTTAATTTCGCATTAGATTAGCCCAACGTTTTTAAGATATCTCACACAATAGCCGATATATTCGCCATGTAGTCAAAAGGAGTAACGAGAATTCTACTTCCACTACATGGATGTTGGAGTATGTCAAAGCCTGACTTGATCCGTTTTCGGCACTAAACTACAAAAAAACACAATTCCAATTTTCAAAATTTGGCTCTATATAATCATCCAATAGAACATATAACCACAGCAAATGTAGCCGAATAGGTTAATTTTGGAACTCTAAAATAAGGGAAGCACAAATTATATTCTCTCTTTCATATGTACAGAAACTAGGTTATCAGAAACTACAAGTTCTCTCTGAATATTATACCATGACTCTATTTGAAATAGATTGATCTATGCAAAACCACCTGTAAAGGGGTAAAAAAATATTTTTTTCATGAGTGTGCAGACGTCACGGTAGTTTATACCAGACAGAAAATCAAGAACACTAACTGCAAAACTGTACCAAGGAGATTTTCGCTGGCAAATAGATAGTACGGTTGGACTGAACATTAACCCGTCTAAAACCAGCAGTTTCCTGTTTACCAAACGAAGATCCCTGCCGGGACTTAGAACCTAAACCCTTGGTGGCAGATAGTTAGTTTTACTTTGGATTCCACACTTTGATGGAAGCAACATCTGACGATATCATCATAAAAACACTCATGGTGTGCGATGGGATTGAATCAAGTGCCTGAAAACCATCATAGTGAGATCGCTTATTACATATGGAGCGTTGGTTTGGGTTTCGAAAGGGTCGCACATTTCGGTAGGACTTCAATATCGAAACTGCAAAGGCTTAACTACGTCTGGGCATCGGATATTATTATGGTTACGTGTCCAACATCAGCCGTAGAGCACAAGCTGGCACTCTCTTAGTAATCAATCCAAGAGTAAAAAGTAAAATATCTCAAATGACAACAGAAGTGTCTGACAGAGATTGTTCAATCAGAAGTCTTTGCTATTAGTCGGTGCATAGAGATAAATCCAACGACAATATCGCAATGAATATACTGAAATAATCAGAGGTAGTCAAGCGAAAATTAAAGCTATCTAAACTTATGGGATTACATAGCTACAGAAGTGCATAGAACAGCTGAATTGCTTAGCAGTTCGCAACCAAATGCATCTCATCTGGGTGCCAAGCCACATGTGGTAGGTAGAGGATAGGGCCGGAACTCTACATTATGCTTGGTCCCCATACTATAAAGAAGCGACTCCACAAGGAGAAGATAGTGAGCAGGGAAAAGTGTTGACAGCAACCAACGTGCGCCAAGCAATGCTGCGGATGAGCGGTTATAACATCGGATTAGAAACGTAATCAATCTGTCAAGAGATAAATACCGGCTACTTATGGCTCAAACTGTCAGTTCTGCGACAAGAAGCCAGAAACTAAAAAGTACCTCATGCTGGGCCCTTGGATCTATCTATTTGAATAGCGATCACATCATCTCAATAGAACCTAGCAGAATAGTGAAACTTATTAGTGTGCTTGGCATATATGATTCGTTGTGACACAATGGAGAGCACAACATGCCATAGATCCCTGTGTAAGTCCCATTTTATTTCTACTTATGTCTGGTCAATGTTAAATTGCCTTAAGATACAGGGTTTGTCTGGAAAGTAATATGACTAATTTTCTTCTGCCGCGACTGTACTTCGGAGTGTTGGCGCACCGACTGTATTCGATTGAGGCCATTCCTAGCTAACGAACGAGCAACTGGTCAGTTGTTTTCGAGCACCAGGACAGTCGGGACAAACATTCGCGCGATGTGTTACTGTGCAAGTCGAAAATGCAATGTTCGATTGAGCAAAGGTACGCGATTAAATTCTGTGTGAAACTCGGTAAATCTGCGACAGAGACGTTTGATATGATCAATCAGGCTTACACAGGTGTTGCTTTAGCAAGAACTGGTGTGTTTTGGTGGCACCAGACCTATTGCGAGGGCCAGGAAGAGGTCGCTGATGAGTGAGCAAATACAAAGTAAAAACGATGCTCTTTGTCTTTTTTAACATCAAAGACATCGTCCAACATAAATTTGTTTCTCTTGACAAAGCGTCAATGCCAAGCCGAAAGTCTTCAAGAGACTCAAACGAAGGGTCAATCGGAACCGACAAGGTATCACAGCCGATTGGAAGTTGCACCACGAAAACACCACAGGTCACACCGCCTTTGTTGTGAAGAGCTACCTAACCAAGGCCGAAATCCCAACGCTTCCGCAGCCGCCCTACAGCTTAGATGTGGTTTTCCGGTTTTTTTTTTTTTTTTTTTTTTTTTTTTTTTTTTGTTTCCCTGCTTGAGAAGGCAAAGGACAGAGGGGATCCAAACAGCATGCATCTCGGCCCTCAAGGCATGCTGGCAGCGTTGCATCGACGCAGAAGGAGCCTATTTTGAAAGTTTTAAAAGAATTGTAACGATTGGTTCAATAATTTTTTTTTAAATAGACTCAGTGCTATTACTTTCCGGACAAACCCAGTATGATATGGTATATAGTAAAGCTTTTTTTTTAATATGTCGATTCATAAAATCTATAAAATAATATGAGTTCTATAAAACATTCTCCAACCGCATCAACATTTTCGGTGTGCCAACATCATACGAGTGCAGGCGCTGTGTAAAGTATGTACGTAAATATATTTATATGTGATAATAATAACGTTAAACTGCTTTCAAGACTTTCGCCACTTACCTCTTCGCGCACCATCAGCGATCCATCCGGCGACGTAACGTCGTTCTTGAAGAAACACGTTGGCGCGAATTCGGTGAATTTGAAGAGGAACATGGTGACAACGACTATGGTGACCATCAGCCATAGCGTCGCTTTCTTGTTGCGATATTGCAGACGCATTTTGAGGAGAATTATTATCCTTTACGCACACACGAACGCACACAGAGCGAGAGAAAGCGGGTGAACAGCAACAACACGCACACACACAGAAGCAATTATTTGTATGTATATGCTAAGCGTACAAGTTGAAGCACATACACAGGCACAGGAACGTGATTGTTTGTTATTATAGTTGCTGTTGTTGTTGTTGTTGCTTACTTATATGTACGTTATACACTACTTAAACACTATAACTGTAACTGTCACTGCAACGTGCACTTCTTACGCCAACGACGGATATGTTACAAATCTATTTATGTATATATATGTATTTAGGCGTGTTTGTATATATATGTGTGTGTATTTACAAAGTTATGAATTTGAAGTGTGCAGCGACCGACGAAAAAGCGCTGAAATTGCTGCAAAGCTCAAAAAGTAGTGGCACTGTGAAACCACTGCGGCGACGATGACGACGCCGACGTCGCTGACGACGACTACTCGTAAGTTGTGAAGTGTCGGGTCTTTTTGCCTTTGAAATTTTAGCTTTTTCGCGTTTTTATTTTCCACTTTTCAGGTTGTGCGTTTAAATGCTTGTCGCTGAGTGCTTGTCGTCTGCTGTGTTTTGGGCTCCTTAGTTCCCGTCTTCGTGCTGCTGGCTTGCTTTATTTTTTGCTACTTTATATTTGACTTGCAAGTCAGCGCTGGCGAGTCACCCACTGCGGCGCGCGTTGACTTTGTGGCGGAAAAACGTTCTGCAGCCAACTTAACTCGCCAAACGAATGATGACAAATATTAATATTTCATTTAAGGCTACACGAGATTTGATTTCTACGTTCGCTTATATATAGCTCTAATATTGGAACGCTTCAGCTCCTGCGGCGCACACGCTCTAGTCGAACTCGGTAATATATACTAACGGACACAGTGGCGAGTGCACAACCGGGTAATGATGATGATCACAACGACAAGTTGAGGGTGAAGACGAAGACGTAGAAGTGATACAGAGGATGTGGATAACACTGTGTGGTATAAGTATGAGGACAACAACGGCGACAATGCTGCTAACGACGCCACTGATGACTTGGGCGCGCGGGCGGACGGCTTAGCGCTACTACGGGTTGGCTTTATGGCGCTTGAATTGACTTGCCTTGCTGCTGTTGCAGGGAATTTTGCGTCCTCTTATTGTTCGTTTACGCTTAGCACCCACTGTGCATGTCTTACACTGTTGCAGTTGCTGGCTTTTGTTGTTATTGACGTTGCTGTAGTTGTTGTTGTTGTTGTTGCTGTAGTTATTGTTGCTGCTGTGCTGCTCAACAACATTTTCAGTTCAAAAACGCGCACTCATATTTCTTCATTTGGATGCCAAACGCGGGCGCATAGCAATGAGCAAAAATCACACCAGCACACATACACATATGCAGCTATATGTGTTAAGAATTGCATGCACTGCGGCCGCAAACGAAGATGACGCTGCACGTATGTAAGTGCGTGCGTGTGTATGTGTGAGAATGTAAAAAAAAGCTGGCTAAGGAAATTACTGTGCCGCTGCCCCACCGCTAACACCACTCGTGTTTTTGCACGTATATGTATGTGTGTAGCTGAGTACTGACTGGTACTTGGACCAACTGCCAACTGCCAAGACGCTCTTGTGCCTGCTCGTTTGCTTATGTATGTAGGTGCCAGTGGAAATTCTTTCACCACTTAGCTGAGCCACAGCAGTAATGTTACTTTGGCGACGGCGACGACGATGACGACGAGTGACTTCCTCGCGTGCTTACTGTGTGCTGAATAATTCTTCGCACACTCACCCACACATAAATAGCACAGAAACAACAACCGGTTTACACTTTGGCACTTGCACTGCTTACGGGATTCTACACACACCTTTTTCACGTAGCTGAAATTAGAGGTTTTTGTTGTTCTTGCTTTTGTTTTTGTTGTTCTCGCTTTTGTTTTTTTGTTCTTGTTGTTTTTTTTATTCGACTTCGCTTTCTTTCTGCCACGCTGCTTTCCAAGCGTTTCTTGCACTCACTGCTTTGCTTGAGCGCAAGACATTGACTTTGCTCTCTTTTTTTCTCGTCGCGGCTTTTTTATTTTCTCTTTTCTTTTGACACGCTAAATGCCGTAAATGATTTATATTTATTATTTTTATTGTTGATGGTGAGCTATTACTCGATCCTCACCTATTCACCGTAAGTTGCTCGTCTTATCCTTAAGGTGTTATTAGAGTCATTCATTTATCTGAAACAATAAAAAGGTGAGAGTGAAGGATATAAGAAGCCGTTAAATTGCTGTTGATTAAAAGTACTTAGAATTTATGGTGCAAATAAAAACGTGTTTGTCATTTAACCGTAGTGGCAACAATAACAACAATATATTTATTTCGCTTAATTTGTGGAATGCAGCCATTTCGTATTTTATATTAGCCAACTGTCAATGAGGAAAAGTTTGAAATATGGTGGCAACACAAAAAAAGGTATGATACTTTATTAACAAAGCCTTTTTGAGAAACTTACTGACTTTTCAGAGCTCTGGACAATAACAGGATACCTGTTGTTGTTTTTGTAACGCGTACATAATCCCATTAGGGCATATCTGAAGTTAGTTGCGGCCGGCGGTTGTTTTATGTCGTCGACGTAGTTGAGAAAGGACCTCTTGGCTCTAGATCTAACCCAGTTTAGATCAGTAAGTCTTCTGACAGGATACCTCTCATGTTTCCCATCAAACACTTACACAGCCATACCTCTACGGTTCTGGTTAAGACACAGTACAAGCTCCTCTTTAGTCAGTTTCTACTAGGATATATCAGCGAAAATCACCCTTGCAGTAATCGTTTTGGAGCTAAGCTGCCACCTTCTTGATTAAATCGGGTCATTGCACACCTCACCGAGCAGACTAAGGACGGAACTGATTTCAGTCAAGCACTAAACGCCATTTACAGTGTAGCTATGAACATCTTCACTGACTCCCTCACGGTTAATGTCGTCCTTGGCATTAAAACACCTTCCTTGCAGAAAAAAATCGAGTTACATCGCGAATTTAATGTGACCACTCGCGCACCCTTTTTGTGGATGCTGTGGCAAAATCGACCTCGACATACCAAATCTATAATTTGCCTGCAATGAGTTCCACACGATTCTAACTCCTTCTTTCTAACTGGGTATGCGCTTTCTCTGGGATACAACTCACTAATTTATTAGGTTAACGTCCGGTGTGTTTAACGTGGGTGCCTGCTGACGACAGCCTTACTCCACGGCGCTCGAAAGCACAGCGGATCAAATCAATGCGTTGATCAGCGCCCTGAGAATGCTAAGCATTTTCAGTACCAATTGGCAGTGTGGAATGGACACACTAACCACCTTGGTCGGGTTCGTGGCCCATTTAAAACCTCTGCCGTGCTTTGGGTCCGGCACCCGGGTGCAATGCAACTGCACATTCAACTGACAAAGTCAGTTCTTCCCACATTTGGGTTTTAACCACAACCATCACGATACTTCTCGAGGGGCCAATCTGCATGAGCAGGTTGGAGTTACTTTCAAGGGCTCCAACTTCCCGTGGTACCAGATTTAAGTCTCCGGTCAGACCTCTTAGCCGAAACTACTATAAGTAGAGCTTCCATACGGCTCTGGACTGGTGGCCAGGGGTTGGACCCCATACAAACATCACACACACCAATCATACAAAAACTAACCCTAATTCCCAGCTAACCGCCTTCGCTGCTTAAATAATTCACGCGCAAACGACCCTAATTGTTCGGTATTCCGACTAATCATCTAATCGTCCATCAGTCCAGCTAATACCCACATTTTTTAGGTTAAATAAGATAGTCACGGAACCTCTAATGGGTACCATGTACGATTCGGGAATGGGTTCATATCTAGACCTTCGATGATCCGGTTTCTAGCTAGGTTAAGTGCGCCGTCTTTAAACGCGTTTTTCTCGAAACTGTGTTTTTGAAGTCGGTTGGTAAAATTTCTCGAGAACTACTCAACCGATCATCATGAAATTTTACAAAGGTCTTTGAGATACAATTCTTAAAGACTTTTTTCGATTACAACTCTTTAAAAAAAATGTCGCGAAATTTTCACTGAAATTTTAATTTTTTCTAAAAATGCCTGCCAAAAATCCAATTTTCAGTTTTTTTCCTTCGTCCAAGTTATAGGTTAAAGTTTTTACAAAAACACGTATTTTTTCACGTTAGATGACCCTATAAGGAGTTATCTTGCCAACGCGGGCGCATCTTTTTTCTGAGGTGCCGCCGGAAATGGCGCTGCAATGGCCGAGTTTAAAATATTTTTTTCCAAAAATTTCAGAATTTCTTTGTTAATAATGTTTGTTAAAAAACTCTAATAAAATATTTAATTTTGATATGAGAAAAAATATTGAAGAAAGGCTGTTTTATCTACCTTTATCCTTCCTCCTCACAAAGTCTCTGGATGTCTTCTATTTTCGCTTGCGAACTGCTGCTCAACACCTTGAGATGGCAGAGAGAGGGAAATACATACGCCTACTACAACATTTTTAGCAACTTAATAATAATTTTGTAGACAATATTTTTCCATTTCAGCTCGCTGCCAAGCACTTTTTGAAGAAGATCTCGCCGTGAGCTCTTTTCGGACAAAAAAAAAAAACAAGAAGATAGCAACAAAAATGAAAGTAAAGGAAAGGATCTCTAATAAAAATATTTATTTATTTATCTTTGTTTTCATTGATACATTTTATACAACGCGAGAAATAGCCAAAGGTCGCGATTTTATATTCCACTTTTTTCTTATTTTCCTCAAAGTAGAACGTTTATACAATTTTCCGCCGTAATTGCTTATTAAAAAAGATGGATAAAAGGGAAAATGTATTATCTCTATCAAAGCATCAATCTTCGTGTGTTTATCTTTCTCTTGACGCCATTAAGTAGGAAAAATACGAAAAGGTTTCGAATTAGGCCAGCAATCCTTCTCAGAAATAAAGGAAAGGAGAAATAAAAACACGACGTTTTTCACAAGTATAAACATGCATAAAGAGGAACACATAAGAACACTTAGTTAACTTGAAGATTTAAGCTTCAGCGTCAACACAAACGAATGTCATAAATAACGGACACTTGCACTTTTCATTTATTACCGATAATAGACCACAAGAGTAGCCTCAGGCGATAAACTTAAACTCAAATGTAATAACACCAACAAACACATAAAGTATATCATAACCATGGCAATACACACACACACTCACACATACATGTACAACGGTTTTTCATTCATTTAGTATTTTTTCGTTTTTTTTTTTTGCTTTTTTATGCTGAATTTAATTCAGTTGCGTTGAGCTGCAAGGAGTCTGGTGTGAACAGAATGACAATGTCACCGCTTAATATTCTGCGGGAGTATAAAAGCGGCTGAGAATGCCAAGCGATTGGGGTCAAGCGGGTGGCTGTCATAACAATCGCTGTTCGCACTCGCTGTGGTGCTGTGCTGAGCGCGTGGTTGTGGCAGTGGCGAGCACGTTTAGGCGCGGAGTCGTCACCGCTTGATGGCTTTGTGTCAATCCTCAGTTGTTTTCGATACTCACCGGCGGGCAAATGATTGGTTGGCTAGTTGAAAAAATGGCAATAGAAGACACACGCACTCACTTGTTTACGACTAGTAGTGGTATAACTGATATTAAATAAATTTATTGTATTTTCTTTTATTTTCCCAACAGCGGTGAAATCAACCGACCGGCAGAACAGTTATGTCGCAACTGAGCCATAAAACGAAATTAACACAGCGCTTGGTTTTTTCTAGGTGATGT
Organism: Bactrocera zonata; assembly: GCA_037783105.1. NCBI lineage: Eukaryota > Metazoa > Arthropoda > Insecta > Diptera > Tephritidae > Bactrocera > Bactrocera zonata. The sequence continues at coordinate 269,287 of JBAWJQ010000848.1, read as the reverse complement.
TTGTTTTTTTTTTTTTTTTTTTTTTTTTTGCTTTGGTTTCCTTATTTACTCAGCTGTTTAACGTCGCCGGTTGAAATATGTTAGGTTAGAGTATAAAATACTGCCTTCTCGTTGTTGTTACGTTCAATTTGGTCTAATATTTAATAAAAAAAAACCTGTATTTTTGAAATGAAAATCGTAAATATACCTCGATGTAAGTTGTATCTTCTAATGTTTTCTCAGAAAATTTTCAGGTCGAACGGTCCAGCCGTTTCGGACAAATTATCCGCAATTGCTTTGAAAACCGTATTTTGAGAAAAAGGAGTTTGAAGACGAACCATCCCTTCCCTGGATTGTGCCCCTAATAAAAAGGAAGCAACAGCCTCGGACGTATAACCGCGTAAGCTGTGTCTACGTCAATAAAAAGGATTATTTTCATCATTTTTTTTAATTTGTAAAAGTTGTGAACTTCCTAGCATGACTACGCTAAAGCATCGATACGGACTCGTCAGAAGCTCCTCTAACTTCTTTGGGATAATCTTATCCATCTACTTTATTGTTTGGATCTGGATCAACAATTTCTGTCTATGTCGAATGGTTTTGCTTCAAGAGAAGCTTTTGAAAGTCGACTATCTGAAGTTGCTTTGCTCATAGGGACAAAAGTTATTGAAATTCAAGCATTCTTGAAATTTCTTACAAAAGTTTGCTTTCGGTGGGCATATATAGTATCTGTTTCGCGTATATACATGCAGACCCAGAGACGGATAAACCAACGGACGTGGCGAAATCGATCCAACTTGTCAAGCTGATTACTCATAGAGTTTTAGACGTGGCAAACTTTTATAGTTCAGGATTTAGCAACTCTAGTGTTGCTATCTGGCAACTCTCAACATTATCGTAAAGTTTGACATTTTTGTTTACAGTAACTTAAAATATTCTTCTCGGCCAAAAAATGGAATTAAATGGCAAACTTTAACGAGCGATAATTTTTTACAACTTTCGACATAGATTTCCTCATCAAGAGTGCATAGAAGAACTTATTTGAATTTTTGACCATAAAAGTCTATTAATGACCAGAGTTTATCGATGGTTTAGTAGAAGAATTCAATCGAGATCGTAGATCACTCCATGACGAATTTTAGGAAGGTCGTCCAAAATCAGTTGTTGTTCCGGAAACTATGACGCTGTACGCAAACTGATACTACAAAATTGTCCAGTGACCTATCGTGAGATTGAGACAACTATGGGCATTAGTGGGACCAGCATACATTCAATATTGCATAAATATTTTCTAAAAAAATTTTTCTGACGTTGGATCCCCCCCAATTTCTCAACTCAACAAAAGGATTGTGTCTATGACTTCCAAGCAAACGGTTGCCTATTTTTTTTTTTTTTTTTTTTTTTTTTGGAAAAACTTAGCATGTTGCAACCATACTAGAGCAACGAAGAACAGGATACAACGATTTGTTTAGAAATTGTCTTTCAAGAAATCAGGAAAACCATTGACCGGATCTTTTTTCACCACGACTATGCGTTGGCGACATCGCTTGAAATATCTGCATTTTTGAGCACTTATAATATCAAATTGAGTAATCCGCCCTCAGTTTTTGATTTGTCACCGAGTGGCTTCTTATTCGCGTACAAAAAAAAAACCGGAAGTCATCGTTTTTCCACACCTGAAGAGGCAATTAATGCATTTAGAAGCGGACGTCGAAGTAAGATGATTCAACGAGAAGAAAGGATTTAGTACGAATATCTTTGAGGGACTGTTTTAAAACTGCTCCAGAAATTGCTGCGGAGCCAAGAGATGTTCACTAAATAGAATCACAGCAAAAATGAGTCTTACTCGTCTAAATTGGAACAAAGAGAGAACAAATTGGTCCAGAAATGTATGGTCTCAAATTATTTTTTCAGACGAAAGCAAAATAAACCGTATTGATTCGAGAGACATGGTTCATCGCAGAGTCAATGAAGGATACTATGATCAATATGTTTAGCGTATTGTCCAACATCCATCATACATTATGGTTTGGGGAGCAATCATAAGTTATGGTGTTGGTGAAATAATAATAACAGATGGTACTGGAAACTCAGCAGCATACACAGAAATAATAAATAAAAATGTCTTTAACCTATCATCGAGGCTTTAACTGAGGACGTAGGAAAAGTAATTATTCAAGATGATTTTGCATAAGTTAACGAATTAGCGGGATTGAATCGCTTCCATCGCCTGGAAATTGTCAATTTTTTATGAGCGGGAGTCTATAACTAATTAACTGCTATAAAATATATTTATTGATCTTAACAACAATCTACAAAGAAATGATCATAGAGTTGTATATAATTATTTATATTTACCACAGACCTTAAATCTACAGCTAACTGTATTCACCATACACCATACTTCTTCACTATCACGTGAGTCAGAGTTTATACGAGTATGATAAGCAGTGAATGTGGGATAAATGTAAGCTTTCATGGAATGACAAACTTCATTGCTTGTTTACTTAGAACCTTTCTTGTTTTGCTCTCTGTTTTGGTTTTTATTTTTTCGGCAAAAAAAGAATAAAATAAAAGCTAACTATATAAATATTTATACAGCTCGTTGAAAACACATAGACCGAAATTTGACATCAACGCAACAAAACATCACGGCTTTTTCATTTCGTTGAATTTCATTAGAATGTGACAACGCCGCAAAAACATACTGATACCAGCAGTATGATTGCCTCTATAATAGGGTGGTTCGCTGAATTGGTCGAAAGAGACCGGCATAGTAGTCATTAAACCGTTATAAACCATTTGAAGAAGCTTGCACTAAGAAGCTCGATGTATGAGTGCCACACGAATTGATTCAATAAAAATACCGCAAGACTTTTTTGACAACCGATTATTTGGTGACTTATCTTCTTAAGCGATGAGATTGTATTAATTTAAGATCAAAATAGGTTCCAAAGTCAATAAATAGGAACCAAAACTTCAATTTTTCATTCACTTTTTATAAACCACGACTGAGATGACGTTCAGTGCCTTCCGCGAATTAAGGTTTTGGTAAATTTTTCGTGCGCCATCGCTAGATTGTTGGATAGTTTCGATGTTATACTTGTACTAATAAATCTACGTCTCGTCACGAGTAGTGATGTGTTTGATGAATGTAGGGCATTCAGCAACGTTGTCAAGCATCTCTTGTGAGACCTTTCTTCGACGTTTCTGTACGTTAGCAAAATATTCAGGAGTCATGCTCAAAACATAACCAAAATGAGTTGAGTCGATTCCTAAGGAATGCTGAGATGCTCTCTGACGACAAAACAACGATTTTCAAGCACTGTTCTTTAAATTTGTCGATGTCATCACATAAGGCAAATTTTCGATGACTTTACGGCCTTCTTTGTTGCGCTCAAATATTTGTGTTCGGATTAAATTAGATAAACATTTTCAACGATTAGGTAGCCATGATTCCATTGGAAACACAAAATTTCTAGCAAACTCGTTTCCCAATATTTTCATGTTTAAACATCACATGAACATAAAAACAGATTTTACAATGGACCAGTCCGGGTCAAATTTGATCAGATTGTAAACAAATTTTGATGCTTAGTTTGGATACCACGAGGGCATGTCGTATAGGTCTCCAAGCGAAAATAATTATAATTTTAGTATATTAGAGATTAGGTTGAAGTGAAAGGCCTTCGCTTTCTTAATAAAGTTGATACCCTTCGTGACACGCCTTAAGCATCGCCTTTTTGGGTCATCTTTAGGAATACCATCAGCAACATTATGATTAAGTTTTCAGTTTTAGCTTAAAAAAATTCTTCCCACATTTAAGGGGTTACATGGGTTGACGAGTTTCAAAAATTCGTTTTTTTATTGACTTATTAAATTCTACAACACCTCTAGAATATTGTCCTACATTTTTAAATTGATCCGCGTACCAGTTTCGGAGATACAGCCTTGAAAAATTGTGCGCTGGAGGCTAGCTACGCTAAAAGCGCCGTCTTCAGACGCGTCTTTCTCGAAACTGTGTTTTTGAAGTTGGTTGGCAAGATTTCTGGAGGACTACTCAACCAATCTTCATTAAATTTTACACAGGTTTTTGAAATACAATTCCTAAAGACTTAGGCGAAGAATTTTTTCGACTACAACTATTTGAAAAAAAAAAAGTCGAGAAATTTTCACTAAAATTTTAATTATATTTTTTTTTTGGAAAAGTGTCTGCCAAAAATCCAATCTTCAGTTTTTTTCCCTCGTCCATGTATTTTTTCACTTAAGTTGATCCTGTAAAGAGTAATCCTTCCAACACCGGCGCATCATTTTTTTTTTTTGAAGGATCATCATAAATGGCATCACAATGGCCAAGTTTAAAATATCTTTTTTCCAAGGCTTCAGAATTTCTTTGTAATAGAGTATGGTATGTTTGTAACATAAAAAATTCGAATAAAATATTTAATTTTTTATATGAAAACAAATGTTTGAAAAAAGGCTGTTTTTTATTCGAGGAAACTCGAGGAAACCCATCTAACCTTTTAAAGGGTTATATTCACTTGCAATTCAGACTTTTTTCTTAATAGAAAATGTGTGAAAATGAAATTTACTGAACTTTAATCATCGGATTAATATTTTAGATTCCCTCGATCACGAGCCGATCTTCCAGAGGACCTCCGAAATATGGTTTCCGATGACGAAAAAGCTTTTTCTATTTAAACTTATGCGAATATTTCAAGTCGATTCATTCAGCCATTGGGGAGAAGTTTCTTTCATGAAAACTGACATAGAATAGAGCGTCTCAAGAACGCCTTTCAAGTTTTGGATTACAAAAAGGCAAAAATTCTTAGAAATACGCTCATATCTCGGAACTTGTTTGACGCATCCATAACAATCATCATCATATCATCGTTTCGGATCAAAATATATTTGTATTATAGAATATTTGCCACGTATGGCTTTACTCCCTTAAAATATTTTCTTTCCATATTCAGTACAACCCTAATTCACATACACATGTTTATATACATTATATATTATACATATGCATACTATATATCTAAGCTGTGACATTCCATTTGTAGGCACAAACACTTTGTTTGACTTTTAGCAAATGAGCCTCAAATATTTATACACATGCAATCGAATTTTCAGCTTCTCTTTTTTCAACCATTTACCAGTTACACTAACCTATTTATAACTGTGAAAAGCAGTTTTCGGCCGCAACTTTGTTGACGTCTGCATTTTGTGAAACGAAAATAAATGCTATGCATATATTTACTACAAGTATGTACTATATATGCAGACATATATGTATATGTACATATGTAATGCTGACAGCCAATAAAAATTTGTCGACTCTATCTATATCGATAGTTTGAATTTGCTGTCACTGGCTATGTGTATGTGTGTGTGTGTGTGTGTGTAAGCGCTTAAACCTCAAGCTGTCACTCAATCAAGTGTTAAGCGCACAAGTCAATTGAGACACCTCAACCATAGACGCCGACAAATTTACACCACTGACTAGCTGGCGGCAGGGCTAACGCTATAATCTGCAGCTAACTTAAATTACTTTCACAGCTCGCTCAGCAGTTTTAACCGCAAAAAGTAAACGAACTAGTCAGGGTTCGGCGTGAAGTGTTACTTTATATACACGTACACATGCACATACACATATGAGGTATGTAGATATGTTTGTCTAACTACGTTTGCCGTTAGTGTTAGGTTAAAGTGAAAATTTCGTCTAAGCCATGCGTGTTGTTTGTTACGTCAAGTGACTTGAACAAGTGTATAACTCGCCGCAGGACACGGATGGAACTTCTTAACGCAACACATGTCCGTCCGCCAACTTCTATAACCGTTAGCGTGCCGTACTGCCAAAGCAACCGTTATATACTAGCGCATAGGTTGGCACCGCAAGTCACCGAGAAATAAGCGCAACAAAGTAGCGCTGGGCGCGCCCACACCAGGACCCGGCAAGCGGCAAGCAGCTGCTCCGTGGCATCCAAATCGCTTTGGAAAACTTCACGCACACTAATCACAAACATCCGCAGTTTGTGAAAAGTTTTCGCACAAAGTGTGCTTGTGGGTTTATTCATGAAAAATTGCATGGCAGTGGCACTCGGTAACCTCCAGCGGCAGCGCACGAAGCACGCTGCTGGTGGAGCACGTGTGACAGTAGCGACTGTATGTGGAGACACACAAGTGAGTAAAAAGCGCTGGCATGGGCGCTCATATGTGAGGCAGTAGCACACCTGTCGGCCCAGCGTCGCCCACACTCCAACGAACTGGAAAAGTTTCTGCCACGAAAAGGTGCTAGCTGCCTCGCATTTCGGAGGTGTGTGTGTGTGGCAGGAGTGAACATGTTTGGAAGTTGCGTGTTCTATGTTCTATTATTATTGTGCGGTTTGGTTGTCGTGCCTCCAAGCTCATGTTTGCTTTTAGATATATATTTTTGTTTTTGTTGAAGAAATTTACCACTTCAGTGGATTCGCAAAGCAGAAGTTTTTGAATCCATCCAGACAAATTAGTGCGGGCTACAAAGTGTTAACTCTAATTATAACTGCGCAGTGGTATATACAAGTATAGATATTTACATATATTTCTGTATACCAAAGGATATCTACCAATGCACATTTCTTCTTTATTATGATCCATCAGCTGTTGCACTTGGCAAAGGTATTTTTCTCCCGAAAATATATTTATTAGATAAATTTTTTAAACAAGATTTCGAGATTTCTAACAGCAGAACATTCTTGTGGAGATAAGAAGCTGTAACACTCATCACATAGGTATTTCTTATAACATAAAATGGTATAAAAAAGATCTTTAGGATTTTTGTGACAGCTATATGCTATGGTAGTACGATCTGAACAATATATTCGGAAATTGTAGGGTTGTCCTGAACAATAAACACTGCCAAAGTTCACGAAAATATTTTGTCAAACTAAAAAATTATGATCGGTCAATACGTATGGCACCTATGTATATCCCATTGTGGTCGTATATCGGTGGTTCCGACAAAAAAGCAGCTTTTTGGGTAGAAAAGACCATATGCAAAAGTTCAGATCGATGTCTCACAAACTATAATTTTTACAAGCATATAAGTATATACTTTATAGGGTTACCTTCTGAGTTTTACAAACTGTATGGTAAATTAATATACCTACTGTGTTCAGGAAGTAGTAAGCAAAACAAACCGATCATAACAGCTAGAGTCAGATGAACATAGAAGAGACGAAGCAGTTGCATAGGATGCTTGCTGAATTTAACAATGCTGATGTTAATGTATAGAGTTTCAGATTTTGATTGAAAATTATTTTCTCCAGTAAAAGCATACGTTCTAAAACCAATACCAACAATCATATCAACACCATCGGGGTTTTTGAGATTTGAAAAAGGAAGCAGAGTTAAACTAATACAGCCTTACTGGTTGTGGTCTTTTTACTCCAGGTAAACATATATTTTGACAGTATACATTTGGTGACAATAATTTTTTTTATTTGCTGTAAGTTTCATGGTGGTGGTGATGAAATTTTTGATCCAAGAAGATCATAACATAGTTTTTTATGGATTACTCTCCATCGCCGAAATTTTTTCGCTCGGGATAAGTTGCTTTAGTCGACGCAAATTAGTGAAATGTTGGAACTCTTCCCATTCGTGTAGACTGGATAAAATAGAGGAGACAGCAAATTGTTTACCACTTCTAACAAGCAAAATTTTGCTGAAGATATAAACTAGCATTTCATAGGTTTCGGTTTTTATTAAATAACTAGGGAATCCGGCCACGCGTTGCTGTGGCATACATTTTATGCTAATATTCATATAATAAACTAATCAATACAGTCGCAATTTTATTTACGAATAAATATGGAATGTCTCCGAAACATGTCATCCAAAAAGCATCGGTAATAGCTATTATCAAAGTTGTCAGCCATTTTTTTAGCTGTAATTTTGCAAAGGCTGCACAATGGAGGAGAAAGTCTCTTGCTCTTTTCACCTCACCCTCCTCTAAACAACCTTGACAACGAGCTTCCACCAAAACTTGAAGCCTTACCGCATGAATGCCCATTGCACAATATCTAATAAGAACCCCTATGATTGTGCAAGTTAAACTTTGCTAGGACAAGTAAATATTTCCTGTGTTTTACTCTAAGGCAAGGATCTTGCGGTCGCAGAGGATCAGGTCGTCGACCAGCGCCTGTTAAGGGCACGCGAGGCCTTTTGTTTAGTGCTAGAACTAAGGATGCCAATAGAGATCCAACTAGGTCCCATTCTGATGTATGCAAGGGTGCTGCATCTGGCTACCTCATCGGCTTTGAAGCTGCCAGTGCTTTCCATTATAACCAAACAGCCAAACGAGGCTTAATGCTATTTGCAGTGAGGACAGACTCTACCTAAATAGCCGTTCTGCTGACGGAGTGAATGCTCCCTGAAAGTGAATGTACTTCGTGGCAGTACGTCTACCGCCAACTTAATAACAGCCACTACCGCCTAAAAAAACACTACAGTGGTTCAGTACCCAAAGCTAAGATTGATGGGGTCCCCCTTACAGAAAACTCCCTTCCAACTTTCCCTCCTACCTTCAAATAATTCGTGATGGGCACTAGGCACTGCATATAAAGCGATTCCCAAAATGTTGACGGGTTTCACTCAAAACGCTGGTTTCAAAGTCGTTAAGGAAAAGGAAAAGGTTGAACCAATCGTATTGAAATTACTTACGATTACATAAATATATTTCTCAAGTAATTATCGAAGGAATTATGATATTTGGTAATAATTTCGATTTTTCTAGTCACTCTTAAGTATAACTTTCTACACAAAAACGACTTTTTTCCTTTGATCGTTACCTGTATTCATCTAAAGCAATAGTAAAGTTTTTGTTTTTGAATTTGAGATAAATTTAAGGAAAGAAGAAAAAATCCTATCACCAACAGACACCATTTTCCGGAGGTCCTCCTGTATATGGAATACGGCATTAAGAGAATAAAAAAAAAAAACAAAATGAATCACCGATTATTCAACTACATTAAATTCTGGAAATGTAAATATTTTTCTGACTTGCTAGTGTAAACAACCACTTAATTCTAAAAAAAAAAACGGAGGTATTATATATTTTCTCACCATATGCACTCAGTGACGTTCAAAAATATCAAAGAGGATAAAATTATTAAAAATCAAAATAATCTTCTAAAATCTGACTGCCGGTTCAATATGCAAATTTTAGCAAGAAATGCATAAGATTAGTACTATGACTGTGTGTGTGTTAGTAACAAAAGCTGAAGATTGCTGAATTCCAACTGTCAGACTGAATGTTTAAAGCATACAATAAATACTCATAAATTTATTATCTTTGCCTTTGCAGTTACACTCGCATACATAACTTAGAGTTCATGTATGTGCGTGTGTGTATGCATATATGTAAAAGCCGCAGCTTGTAACCGAACAGGGCTGCCCACAATAAATATATGTATATACAAAAGAATATTATGACCAGAAATGAAGACCGGTAGTCCAGTTGTTGGCTCAGACACACACAGAAGTACATACCGCACAAACAGAGGACGTGCTGTACGGCGTAGAGCGGGTCAGCAGCACAAAGCCACCTTGCCATGTGCTGCGTCGTGTGACCGACGTTCTGGAGTCATGTGCATGACACCTTTTGCCATGTGCCACATACAGCCACACAGCCATACATGCAGAGAGTTACACACATTTGGAATTTATTTATATAGTTTGTGTGTATGTGTGTGTGGACAGACGGTGTCATGTGCAAATCTACGACTGTCGCCTGTTCAACACTTAACTATTCTAATTACGAAATTCCGACGCTTTGCGTGCGCACAAATGTTGTTGTTGTTTGTTTGTTGTTTTTGTTATTATACACTGAAAGGAAACAGCAGGCATAGAAAGTGCCAACGACACCAACAGGACAAAGCGCATGGTTACCCAGCGACCACACACATATACATGAAGGCATACGTACACACACACATACACTCTCAAACATGAAAACATGAAAACGGCGGAGAGACTTATGCAAACTTTTAACTTAACAAAATGTGTTTGTAATAATAATAATAATAATATTTTTTGCACTTTCATTTTTATCCACCAAAGCAAGCAGATGTGCTGGCAGTCGTCTAACTACCGGCCAGTCGAACTCGCAGTCGCACTCACTTGGTCGCTGGGTACAAAACCAGCATTTTGCGCAAAAATGCAAATGCCGCAAAGTGCAGAGCCACACGGGAGACCTGGATCCAGCAATATGCGAGAATGAAGTGGAGTCGGGTGGCTGGTGGCAGCTCTCTTTACTGTGTCTTTTTTGTACAATTTCCTTTGCTTTGTGCTGCGTAGTGTGTGTGTGTGTGTGTGTGTGTGAGTATGCAAGCAATTAAACTTTGACCGCAATTTTAATAGTAGAAAATGGGGAAAAACTTTGAGGCCATGTATTCATAATTTCTTCCACTCAAATTAGTACTTTTGTTTCATTTGTTGGCTTAAATAGATTTCCACAAAATTTATGCGTTCTGATGCAGGCGCTGGAAGACTGCAAGACTTCGTGGCTTTGGTCGGCAACAGACCATTGCATACATGGAAGTATAACTTTTGAAAAGTAACGGTATAAGCAGAAGTTTTAGTAAAATATTTCTGCGCCAAATGCCGATACGAGGACTGTCTGTTAAGGTAAAGCTTTTCGGTTCCCCGAAATGATACTTATAAGTGCAATACGTCGGTGCGAAAAGTTAAAACATTTTGTCTCCAAGCGTTGGTGGCTGCTAATAAAGTAGCAGTAGCTGTCTTTCCTTCAGAGAGGTATGCATTCGCTTTGATAGCCGAGCGGCTATACTGGCTTTCAGCTAGCTGACTGTGCGCTCAAAAGTAGTTAAGCAGTTCATGACCTGAATAGCAATAGCTTCAACCTTTTGCCATATTATACTTGTTTAGGCGCCCGGCCCGAGGCAGAATCGCTGGAAACTCAAAATGCCGATGAGTTTGATATGGAGACCACCCTTTTCCTTTTCTCATCGGATGTTAAGGAAATCGGTCTACAGATATCTTCTTGCGCTCTGACGTTGTACCTTTGAACCTCCAATCTCCAATGAGCTCAGCAAGCGATGTTTAACGACAAGATCCTTCTGAACCGTAAGAGATCCACCGATCTCTTAGCTAAATCAATCTCGCTGCAATAGTAGGTTCCTGACAGGACACTGACCAATAGGTTCACATGCGATGCGGCTAAATAAGAATGAAGGCGAGCTGGAAACATCTTATCATTTTCTCCTCTATTGCCCGGCTTTTGTCAGTCTAGGTCTCAGTGGACACACCTTGATGAACCCGGTTTTGAATCTGATTTTGTCGTAAGCGCAAACTGCTTTGGCTTCGATCTGAGTAATCCACTTCTAGAAGCTTTTACGTAGCACAAAGGATAAATATCTGTCCAAAAGACATACGTTGACTTATTCGATTAGATCTACTCTACGACCTAACCTAACTTTTCATTAGAACCAGTTTTTAATTATTTGTAAGATCCAGTCGATATTTATTATATTACTCTTTGGCTCATTTATCTTTAAAGTTCTTTGAGTGAGATTTGGTCTCCCAAGACATATCTATCTATATTACTTGAAAAATCAGTTTTTTTTTTCTTGAGCCCTACTTTTGTCGTATAAAATCGAACCCATAACAAAAATAGGAGGAGCAGCTCCTTTAAACGTATGCAAAGTAATTTGGTAGCAAGCTATATTTAGTTACTCCCTTTGCATTATTGGTGTCTATTGCTTTGAACAAGTTTGTGGGCACATAGCACATTTTTCCTTTAAAGACTATTCTCAAAGACAGCTGTCTTTCCAAAAATGTCCGCGATGAAGCTCCATAGATTGCAAAGCAGAACACAATATTCGACGGTTAAGCCCATATACATAACCGATAAATTAAAAGAATATTTTAAAACCGAAATTATTTTGAATCAAATAATTGATAAGAGCTCTCTTTAAACTTTGGAGAAAGGCGAATCGAACAACCAACTAGTATAAACCAAAAATGCTGGCAAAATAAAATAGAGATATTCGCAAGTAAACAAGGTAAGAAGTAGCGAAACGAAGATGGCTAATGTCTCCACTTAAATATAATATCTAGGACTGAGGAACTTTTATTATTGATGTTTCACCGCTACCCACTTATTTGAACCGCTTTCTTTAAGATACGTATCAATGTGAAATTATTGGGGTGAAGTTTTTCTTATTTAGGTTCAGAATCTACGCTACGCATATCAGAGCGGGACGATTTCTCTTTCCTTCTCTTCTTTATTGGCGTAGAAACCGCTTACGCTGTTATAGCTGAGTTTCCAACATCCTGAACAACTTTGTCTAAGAGACGATGGGTCTGATCGGACCACTATATCGCATATCAGCGAAAGAACCTAATATTTAGATTTTTTAAACTTCGCGTTAAAAATCGCTCACTCGAAATGAAATTTAGACCCATCGTCCTCTGTTCAAACTGATCCACAGAACATTTCCCGCTTACGCGATTTTATAGAAAAAAATCTACCCAAACTAAAAATTGAATCGATCTAATGCATATTTCCGCCTTAGTGAATGAAATACTACTAGATAAATAAATTTCCATGCACTGTCTCACTTATCAAACCGCCCTTTTAAGTATGTATGTGTGTAACCAACGGTCAAATGAACTACGAAACTCAACATAGAAATTTCTGTGCTTCAAAATTACTTTGCATCGCTACAGTTGTTATTAAAATGTTCATAATTATCGCTCACAGTTTCACAAATTTGTTCAACTGTGAAGCTTTAATTAAGCGTTGAAAATGTCATTATGAAATTAGGAAATCATTACAACTTTCAATAACAACCGTAGTAGCCTTATGGCTAAGTTTAGTGAAAGCAAAAAATTAAATGCGAATAAAAATGATATAAAATAATTAATAAAAAAACAGCATTTATAGCAACCGATTTTTTTTATTGAAATTATGCGTTAATTTTGTATTATTAATTTTTTTTTATAAAACAAATATTGGTGAAGATATTTTGAAAATATCAAATAGAAATAGGATGCTAATAACGAACAAGTAAGGAAGGGCAAAGCTCGGGTAAGAAACAAAGTCAGGAGAATACTTTAAGGTGCGAAACGTCCACCAGTATATTATTCATACACTGACTGACATATTCAACAAAAGGTTTGTTAGAAAAACGAAAATCATTACATGTACATATGTATGTAGTATATGGCAGTAGGTAGTAATATCAACCCGATTTTAGCTAGTTTTGTCTGTAACACATACTATTAACATGCAACATACTAATAAAATGTTCTCTGAGTTTCATTAAGGTATCTCACACACCAGCACCAATCATTTAGAGTAATGTCATCCGGATATCATGTGTTAATTAAATGGGGGCTAGGTCAAGTTTTTCTCCCAATTTTATTCATTTCAAGCACAAAGTCATACAGTGATCAGTGAAACACCCTGTCTCACTTTCATTTAGATAACTCACATATTGGCCGACATATGCGGTATAAAGTCACCTGGAAGTTCGAAAATCTTTTCATTACACATTTGCCGACTCCTATTGAGACCTCTCATTCCATCTCGAGTGTAAAATTTTATGTCTCTGGCGTATTTAGTTATTGATTTATCATAGTTATAGCACTTTATAGCGCTACAAAAGTAGAGCGATAGGGACAGCAAATGACGACATATTTTTCCAAGCTCTTTTGACATTTCTCTTGAGTAAGGTTTGCCATTTCATCAGGGGAGGATAATCGGTCCAACAACGTGTCGAATTTATTAAAATTTACTTGCGATTTTCGGAGGCAGTGGCCTCAACTTCAAGAGCGGTACGTCCTTTTTACGGTCGTCATAATCATCCTGTCAGATCAACAATTGAGCATCTAATGGAAAAAATTTTAATCCACAGGCACAGTACAAAATGTTCCCGTGCCATTGAGACAAAGAAGTGCTCGAAGTGTCGAAAGTATTTCTGTCACTAGCGCGTCAATTCAGTCTCTCACACGTCGTTCTTAAGCGTTTTGCATCTCTATGACGTTGTTGTGGCGAATTTTGCGAAAAGATCTTGGCCTACATCCTTACAAGATCTAATTAACATAAGAACTGAAGCCGCTTGGCTACCAGACTCGTCGTATGTTTGTAAATTGAGCTGAACAAAAGATTGAAAATGATTCGGATTTTCATCGAAAAATCATCTTCAGCGATGAAGCCCATTTCTGAGTGAATGGCTTCGTCAATAAGCAAAATATGCATTATTGGTCAGGTAACAATCGACACGTGCTTCATGAGTCACCGTTGCAACCCGAAAAATTGACGGTTTGGTGCGGTTTATGTGCCGGCGGCGTCATTGGGCCGTACATCCTCCGTAATGATCAAGACCGGCACTTTACTGTGATGATACATAGGTTGCTATATATATTTCTGGACTATGCAACACTAAGTGTTCCCAGGTGCTATCTGACATTTCCATTGGAAAGTTTGACATTTTTTAGCATAACATCTCTCAGAACGTTTTGTCATTTAATCGTGAATTGTTTTATTTACAGGGAATTGAAAAATTCATCTCGGCCAAAAAATGGAATTAACTCGTGAACATTTTCGTGCGATCATTTTTCACAACTTTCGACATGGATTATCACAACAAGAGTGCATCGATGAACTAAAATCTTTGTACGGCTATGAAGCACCATCCTTTAGCACTGTGAAAAACTGGTACAACGAATTCAATCGTGGCCGACGCTCGCTCAAAGACGAATTCCGTGAAGGTCGTCCAAAAACAGCCGTTGTGCCAGAAAACATCGATGCCGTACGTGAACTGATAATGCAAGACCGTCATGTAACATACCTTCAGATAGAGGCATGCCTATGCATTTCTCCCACCACCATACATTCGACATTGCATGAACACCTGGCCGTAAAAAAGGTTTGTTCTCGTTGGATGCCGCACAATTTGACAATCGCCCAAAAAAAGGCTCGTGTGGATTGGTGTAAAGAAATGCTGAAAAAATACGATCGAGGTGCTTCAAAAGACGTTTATAAGATCGTCACAGGTGACGAATCATGGATCTATGCGTATGAGCTTGAAACAAAATAGCAATCGACCATGTGGATCTACCAAGACGAGCCAAATCCAACGAAAAAAAAAAAAAAAAAAACATTTTCGCCAGAAATATATATATCAGCCTTCGTATGGATTTGAACAATACGTGGTTCTAACAGGAATAATGTCACACAGCGAATGACACAATCGATTTATTGAAAACCAACTTGGGTGAATGTGCCATCTCACGAAATGGCACAGCCAATTGGCCGCCTCGATCATGCGATTTAACGCCGTTAGACTATTTCCTATGGTCTATGCCAAGAAGTCAGCGACGACGGATGAACTTCGTACAAATATCGAACGTGAAATTGCAGCAGTATCGTGCGATTTGTGCTTAAAACCGTCGAAAATTGGGTTCAGCGTCTGGACTTCTGCCATTCAAAAGAAATCGAGTTCCTTACATAATGGCATCAAATGTACTTACACAGTAATAAAGAATTTCAAATTCCAAACTGTTTTTGTTTTAATTTAAAAAAAAGAATTATTTGTAGAGCTCTTATTGAAAACCCGTTACTTGATAGTCAGAAAAATATTACACCACTGGAAAGGAATTCGGTTGAGACGTCGACTGATCAGCTGATTCATTATCAAATTCGGACCACAAAGGAAACATTAAGTTCTCCGATAGGTGGCTTACATACGGAGAAAATCGAATTTATGGTTTAAATTCCAAATAAAATTGTTGAAATCACGATGCAAAAAACCAGAAAAAACATTAATTTAGGTTCCATCGAAGCTGCCTCTGACTCATTTAGTCAAGACCAACACTTTCACTACTTATTAGAATATAATTAAAATTTAATCAGAAATAATTTTAAATTTTCCTGAACGGAAAATTACCAATTTGCTGAGGTATTACATACAGTTCCTGCCACACTTTTAAGCTTAAACTAACGGTAAATGTCAAAATAGCACGTGATTTTGAGTAAAAAAAAATTGATTACGTGAGAGAACTGTTTAATGTGCACAGCATATTTAGTTTTCAAACAAAACTTTGCACCTCAAACAACAAAGCGAGAAAACAAAAACAAATTTGGCTACTCACTTTTTGTTAGACCGGAGCTTATTTGTGCTTTATCAGCTTCCACCAGCAGTTAGGCACGGCTAGAAAACACTTTATTTTTCACTTATATTTGTTATTGTTGTTGTATGTAGTTTGTGTCAGTTGTTGACAAACAATTCCCAGCCGAAAAACTTAATTAATTGAAATGCCAAATAGACTGGAACCAGTGTCAGCAGCACGTACATATAATAGGTCCAACTTTCGGTAATATTTTCCATCATCACTGTAAACAAACGAAGGGAAAAACATGTTAAATAATGTCTACATACACATGCATATACACAAATACACAAACAAAGATATTGAGAGGTGAGGCTGGGTGGACGTGGGTTTAAAGCCGCTGCAGCGGAGTTACGCAACGCAGGTAAGCAAACGCACACAAACATAAATGCAAACATATACATATACTCGTACAGGCATAGGAATATATGTATTTGTACTCATGCCTGTACTGTTGCTTATAATCAGCGCGAGTTCGTATGAAATATTATGCAATTTGGTGTGGGCTGAAAAGAACTACGAAGAACTGTTGGCGAGAAGGATAAAAATTGTGCTAAAGTACTTTTAATTAAATGTAAATGGTAGCTGCGTGCAAACGTGTCTACGCGTGTGTGTATGTATGTGTTTATTTGCACGTGGTTGTATGTGGATAAATCGCCGCCTGCAAAGCTCAAAGGCTAAAGCGCACGGCTGGTCGGGAAACGAGTTGCGGCTGTGGGGCTTGACTGCTTGCTCGCAATAAAAGTACTGCACGCGGAGATAGGATTAAAACATAAATAAAATGTGGAAAAGGAAAACACCGATTATACTGTATATACAAACATATACACACACAGGTGCCAGCTTATATATTTATGTGTGTATAGCTTTGTATGCTTGAGCGTTACATACAAATACATTTAATGACATGCGCGGTGAAAAAAGAGTTAAGCGACAGGTGTAACGCTTGTTTTTTTTTTATTTTTTATATCCACGCAACATGCTACGTAGGGTATAACAGCATTGTGAAGCTGACAGTAGTTTTTACAGTATAGCCCATGGGATTAAAATATCGGCTTTTAAAAAGTGAGGAGTTGTCTTGATTTAGTTGTTGTTGTTATTTTAGTTGTTGTAGCGGCACAATTCCGCCGAGTTGATAGTCTTTGACGGGATAAAAAATTCGGGTCGGTTCCTGTTACGTAGATCTGTTTGTCTTGGGAACGGCGGTTTCGACCACTAGACTCGGCGGTATCCGCCTGTCTTGCCGATTCAATTCGGTCGTAGACATTAAACCTTCGGTTGACATTAAAATTTGTCGGAGCAACCTGCTAGCCAGAAAATTATTATCTGCATATACTAACCCAAATCACTTCATGAAATGTCATCTACACTTTAATTACCGGAGTAGACCCGAATTTTTTATTCAGCCAAGAACTGTCAACTACTTAAGAGTATTTAGAACAACAACAACAAAGCTTTCATAGCAAGCCAACCTAAAGATCGCAAAACATAGACTATCAGCTCAGGAATCGTAAACTTTTCGTTAGAATCCCAAATCACATACTACATGAGTAAACTCACAAGAATAAAATCTGATAAATCTTAAAAGTATTAAATCTGATACAAACTACTTCCCATAGAACTACATTGTAGTCACGAATAAATGAAATCGGTCTATACCTCGTCTTAAAGCACATTTATTCGTTATAGTTAGCTGCACGAAGGATGGAGCCTTTCACTTGGGAATGACCAGAAACGTTTCTTTTACATATGACTCAAGCAGCTCACGACTTCCGGTCTTTGACCAAGTATCCTCTGGATAGCCAAAAGCAATCCTTTTCAAGGCGAGGTAAAGTGAGAAGACGAAACCCCAGGATTATAAGCCGGGTTTGGAAGCCGTCACGTAAAAAACGCCCAAAAGGAAAAAGACATAACAACCTTCGAGGAGAGACCTTTACGATGTCTTTTAATTGAAAAGGCGACGCTGCCTAGCTTGTTGAGGCTCTCGTAAGAGTAAAGACTGACATCATCGCCGGCCAAGAAAAGCGATGAACGGGACAAGAACTGAGATGAGTGGTTCTTGTGGCATCTACTACAGTGGGCACACAACGAGCGAAAAATCAGTGTGGAATTCGTGGAGCGAGAGAGTCTCCATCGCCGAGTCCTGACATTGATGGATGAACGTCTTTTTTTTGCTTTTTGGGTTTGAGATAATTTTACCAAATTAATCTTCTCCACCATGAAACCCTCTTAAAGGGTTTTAGTATCAAAAGTAGAAAATATCAGGATTCGATAAATAAAAGTTTGTGCCTATTCACGCGCTGCGTGGCTTCTTACACGGCCCGGTTGAAACCGTTTCGGACGACCAGAACTTGTACAATTTTTTCAAAATTGTCGCTCAGAAACTAAATCTCAGAAAAAAAATTTTCATAAATTTTTAATATTGTTTCGATGTAAGTCTTTGCATGATAATTTGTCAAAATATTTACTTTGACATTTGATTTGACAGCTGCCCATCCGCGAAATTCTTTCCCTCAAACAAAAAAAAAGCCACACTACATTTTACTCTTGCCTTCCCACAACTTCCGACTGTATTCTACGTCTGGTTCCACACGAACTTCGCCTTACTGGAGTTTACGTTTTTATTTACGGTAATTTTCCACAATTTTCCACGGCATTAGTGAAGCGCTGCTACCGCTCACTACTGCTCACAACTTTGTGTATACATTGTTAAGCTAGCAAATTATAATAGGTGTAGCCAGCAGTTAAAGTAACCACAACAACAACAGCAACACAAAGCGGGACATCAACAGCAGGAGCAGCAGCAGCGACAGACATAAAATGTGCAATAAACTCTGCAAAAAAAACTGGTGTATTTATGTATTTACTTAGCAAACAAACGCAGCTGATAATCTCTTTTTACATCCGACCAACTCAAATGAGAATGGCCAACCATCAAACGCCCACGAAAACAAAATAGCGCGTCGGTGAAACTGACAGCGGGTCACAATTTTATCTGCATACGCGATTGTGACCGCTTACAGTGGTGTTCCAAAAAAATGGCAGTGCATAAGTTGACTTCTTCTAGTTGGCTGATCTCCCAACATGGCGGTGATTCACACTTAGACTATTTGTACAGTCCTCTTCGAAGCCAGTATTGGCGAAAACGCCCTGAATCTATCAAAAATCTGCGTAGGTCTTTGCTTCTATGTCCATTTTTTTTCACCTGGGTGTCTAAAAGTATCAGATCCGATAGTCTGTTTGCTTCGATTTCGCCAAAAGTGGGGAATTCGAGGAGGGAATGTTGAGATGGTGCTGGCGTTCGGTAGGTTATTCAATCTTACTGCATGCATCTGGATGGAAATGTGCAGTTAGAACTCCGACAACAACGGAAAAGTGGATCTTGCTGAGAGCGAAGAGTTCTCCGAACTTCTTACGATTTACACTGGTCATAAGGAGCCAGCAGCTGATGGTAACTGACCAACAGTCCAATAGTGAGCCATTAGATGCCAACGGAGCTGCTATTCATTCCCAATAACTCATCAGCCCTGCAGTTTCCTGCAGTCCAAACCAGTCTGATCGTAAAGTACCTCGATACCAGAAATAAAAAGTCTTGTCATCCTTCCATTAAAATTAAAATTGAAGAAAGACATATCGAGGATGGAGCCATATGAAGAAATTCACGCAAATGAGGAAAGTTCTCTGAGTGCCATTCACTTAGGAGTGGACAGAAATGATTCTTCTACATATGGCTCAAGCAGGTCACGACTTCCGGTCTTAGACCAAGTATCCTCTGGGTAACAGAAAAATATCCGTTTGAAGGCGAGCTAAGGTGAGAAGTTCCAATCATTCCTCCCCAGGGTTGTGCGCTGGGTTCGGACCCACCACGTAAAAAACACCCCCCAATGAAAAGATCAAAACAGCCTCGGAAAAGAAACTCCCCTTTTTATGACGACCACCCCTTATTTGGGAAGGGATCGCTGAACATCTGGTTGATGCCCTCGTAAGTGTAAAAGCAGACATCACCTCCTTCCCAAAATTGCAATGGACAGGACAAGGACTGAGACGAGTATAGCCTTATGGCATTTACTACAGAAGCTATACACAGGAGCGAAAATTCGATGTAGGATTCGTGGTCGCCGAGTACTATCATTCACCCCGGGAATGCCTCATCAAAGCGAAATTCTTCAATATATCATTGATTTGCGCCCACGCCCCGACGGAAGAGAAGGACGATGTGACCAAGGATGCCTTCTATGAGCGCTTGGAGCACACCTATGAGCGCTGCCCCCGCCACGATGTCAAGATCGTGGTTGGCAACCTTAACACCAGGGTGGGCAAAGAAGGTACCTTTAACACAACGGTCGGTAAATTCAGCTTCCATGATGAAATATTCCCAAATGGATTGAGGCTGAACGACTTTCCCGAGTCCAGAAATATGGTTATTTGTGGTACTAGATTCCAGCATAGTAAAATTTATCAGGCTTCCCGGCTATCTCGGGATCGAAAAATCACCATCCAGATCGATCATGTTGTGATGGATGGAAGACACGTCCCCAATAAGTATAGACTCGGACCACTATCTTGCTGCAACGAAGAACCGCACGTCACCAAACACAAGGAAAGTCAAGGAAGGTTCGACGTCGAGAACCTTACCCCTTAACTTTTCGGATATCCCCCAGAAAAATAAAAGAGAATTTTCCAACTTGAAAATATAATTATTAGCCAAAATGTACCCAAATATATGTAAGTAATACAACTCAATTAACATTTTTCAATTTGTTTTAACACAAGTGTAGACAACCAAAGTCAAATTGCAGATATACACACAAACGTATGTACCTTGGAAGGTAAATTCAGTTTAACGGTGGAAAATGAATTCAGTTAATGACCACCAACGAATTCCGCACGTTCATCCAACAGATGTTGCATGCAACAGCAGCGGCAGCAGTTAACTTTGTACAGCGGTTGTTAGACGCGTTGGCTTTTATTTAAATAGCACACCTATTTACCGCTGCAGAGCGCTTCTATTTATTTCTATACATACATAAATGCATATGTAGCTGCAAGTTTTGCCCTTTCTTTACAAAGTACGAAGCGATTTGCATATACGTGTACATATTTACACTCGCGGAAAGACGATGCAAATACAAGATATTTATATATAGCTGTATATGTAGTATATATGTACATATGTACTCGCGAACATAGCTCAGCTAGTTTAGTTGCGTTTAATCCACGTAAATGCAGCACAAGTGTGCACCATTACCTTCGCGAGGTATTAAGCTACAACAGCAATTTCATCGTAAATAACATTTGCTCGACAAATACAAATGCAGTCACAAATACAAACATACATACATGCAAATACTAAGCCAAAACTAGTTGAGTAAAAATAAGTAAGCTTTTATAAATAGCAGTTTCTAAACTTGATGAGCACAACTTCCCACATATGAAATGCACAAAATATCATTTTAAAAAATAGTTGGCATAATTTTAGGCGCTCGGAAAAGTTTTTGATCGCTGGCTCGAAAAAATATTATTTAAATTAACTTAATATCAGTAAAATACCGTAAAATCACTGAAGTACTTGACAACAACGATTTACTGAGATAAGGCGTGGCCCGCCCTCTAATATTATAAAAATTTCTACCGACAGTGTGAAAATGAATTAAATCGGAAGATAACCCCGCTCTTCCCTATATAACGGCACTGTTAAAAACTACTACATATGCAATATATCAATAAGTAAATACGAAAGAGGCATAAAATTTTACCTCTGAGATAGCATGAGAAGGCTTTATTGGAGCCGCTGTGAAAATTAGACGATGGGCGTGGCACCGCCCCCAAGTGAGATATCTAGATAAGGTCAGACCTTCTACCTGGGTGTTAGTTGTTCCTCAATAACAGGGACTCTTACTAAGGTTGAGGGTACAATTAGGGCTGGATCAAGGTGTCTTGCGACCGTGTCGAGAATTAACCTGGTGGTGGGTCCTTAAATAGTTCAGTCTCGAACGGAGCTTACTGAAGCCCTCCGTAATAAGATAGCCTTACTTGCGTAACGAGGGCAATGCGGAAGCGGATATACTTTCCCCTACAACCGTGAAAATGAAAAGGAATTAAAAGAGTTCGGATTTCCGATAAAAAAAAGGCAGCGTTTAGAACGGACTCGAGAATGGCCAGCGCACTGGCTGCTCAGACCACAAAGGCAAGCACTAGCAAAGAAGCTGAAGCTAAGGCAGGCTCCAGAAAGGCAACAGCACTGGAGGCAACTGGTACTAAACCATGTAGCCAAACTTGGACAGATGGGGATTAACGTCTCGGGTAGCTGATTGGCTCTACTTACGGCATATTGATATGATGACCAATAACGGAGAAGAAATTCGCGGTAAAACGTTTTGAAAGTGTACAAAGAGCAGAAAGTATATGTATCCGTAGAGCTCTAAGGACAGCGCCATACGTAATTCTACTCTTACTCCCAACAGATTTGTTTAGTAAGCACTGAGGGAACTTTTCATGTCAGTTGCTGGCAGCAAAAGACATTATATGATTAATCGCAGATTATCGAAATCCTATAGAGCTGAATTTAAAAAATGCGTTCCCCTATATTGCCTTTTTTCCAAAGTAAAGTGGGGAAGATATGAGGCAGACAGGAACACAGGAATAAGCATCTATACGAATGGTAACAAACTAAAAAACAAAGTGGGAAGTGGTATTATCTGCATAACTAGATACCAAAATCACCTTCTGTCTTCCAGACTAATGCAGTGTCTTCCAAGCGGAGATCACAGCAATTAGAAAAGTACTTCTTGTTCAGACAAGATGTGTGCTCACAACAATTAATATTTTCATATACTATATACAGATGATCATCTTGGTGGATCTAGTAACCTACATTACGATCAACCGCCAAGGGTTCCAGGACATAGTGATCTCCCTGGTAACTATGAAGCAGATGAACCAGCCAGAACAAGCATCACTCTACAATTAAACTTCATAAAAGAGAGAATTTGGATTGACAGATGCCAAGTATTAAAATGTAAAAGAAGAGGAACTCCATAAAATGACTACTGTGGAAGCTGTCAGGTGGCAGAAGAGGAGGAGACCGATAAACATCTTATATGCGTCTGTACGGCTATATGTAGGAAATAGACACAAACAAACAATAGACCTATGCAATAATCATCTATATAGCCAAAGAATCGCAACTATCGGTCGAGGGTTTCTTGACAATGTCGCAAAGATTGCTCACTTAAAACTTTTTGTATTGATGAACTTCATCAGAAGTACGGGGTGGTTCAGGAAGGCAACAACAAAATTATGGGACTATAGTCTCAGTGGTAAAGTCCTAGGAGCGTCGTAAGACAACCACTCACCTAACCATACCTAGATTTGGGATGCAGTAATGGATGGGTAGACTTTAACTTTCTTTACTTTTGTTAAAGAAAATCACGCAATGATTAATGTTGTCTTCTCCTTAGTTATGTCATCAATATTTGCTCAATATAATAAGAGAGCTGAGTACTTCAATAATGCTATAAAAAGATTAATCTTCAGATCAAGCTTTTTCATTTCTTTTGTTCTTTTTTGTTTTTTCAAGCTTTTGTTGGGGTGACTTAATAACTTAATCCTGAAGTAAACAAGGCAAACCCCTTGAATTCTTCTAAGGTGGTTGATCTCATTAGGTAGTTTTCAATCGGAGAGTAGTCAACAGATTTAATTCATCCGCAACGACTTTGATCAAGCGATACACGATTTTGTTTTACCGACAATGAGGTCTGCGTTACCGGAACCAATCTAAATTTATTATTTGAACAATTTTGACCGGACTGACAAAAAAACCTATATATTTTCACATCTTTTAATAAAAGTCTTTAACTTCAAAATATGCCTTTTTCGAGTCAATACAAGCATGCCAAAAATTAATCAAATTCTCTGTACATCTGTTATACGACTCGGCTGGAATGACCTTCAGCGCTTTTCAGTTTTGAAAACTAAAAAAGGTCACAGAGAGTGAAATTTGGTGAATACGGTGTTGACTTCTGCTTCGTAATGGTTAAAAAGTCTGTCAAAAATATGCTATAATTTTCTGCTCATAAATCCAGTCGAACTTAACGACGAATTGCTTCACGGGCACGCCTCAAAATGACCACGTAGTATTACTATGCAAGTAATACATGGTGAATTAAAAAGAGCAGAGCGCGGTAAACGAAGAAAATGATGATCATCATCTTGATTTTCGACCTACTTTCAGGTAGTTTCTTCGGTTACTGCTGATGAGGTCCTCGCTATCGTTCTGATGTCAGCACGGCATTCATTAATGGAGGTGCATGGACGACTTACATGAGGCAAGTGTTCGATGGCTACACGACCTTCACCTAATGTTTTGTGACATTGAAATAATTTGGTTCATGATTAAGTAGACACCTAAAGCAACTTTTTCAAACATTATCACTGATTCCGTAGTCGCGATTACATTGGAAACAGAAAATGTCAAACAAACTTCCTTTTTTCAATTTTTTCCAGGCCCACCCGCCAGAAAAACCAAGGCGACAGTTCAAATGGACCAGTGATCAGATGATTTATACTTCCAAGCACTCTTAATTCGGCAACTTTTCACACTACTATTTGGGAAATATTTTTTTTCGCTAAAACAACAACAAAATTCAGCCTAAAAACTGGCACCTCGTTAAGGTTCCCATAAGGTTTGGTTCCCATAAATATTTTCACACACTTTAGCCAGATCTTGTTACAATGAGCTATCTTATGAGCGGAAATTGCATGCACAGCTAATATCTTCTTTCTAAAGCTCGGAGTAAAATCCGACATTCGTGTGGAAAACGGTGGATATTAACCATCACAGGAATTGGAATGTGTGCTTAGCTTCTTCAAAGTCAAAGACTTTCGTACTTCTTTAAAAATTATAACATACAACAAGAAAAAATTTGCATAACAGCTCAGTCATGTAACTTGCTGAGAAACTAAGCCCCATACTTTGTATAAATATTCATTATTATATTCGCCCGGACGTACAAATTTACACTAGCTCTTCCAAGCTTAATTTGCAACATCATCATTACTGCCGAGATAATTATTTTATTGCTTCATTACATTATCATTACAACAATCTGCACTCTCAGCTGGATATTTTATTAAAAAGTAAGACCCCCACACACACACAAACTATTACGTACACATCCACAACTGTGGTCGCAAACCCCACAAGCGATTCTAGTGGACCAACACCAAGTAGCAAGAGCCAACGCCAGCACCAGTGCCATCGCCTGTAATGACAGTTTGAACGGTGGTAACATCAACAGCAGCTCGGGCAGCGACTAAAGCTTCATTGCTTCATCGCTTTCATGCTGACATTTTTAAGGCCATTAAAGCTAGTCGGGCTAGTGAGCAAACGAACGAACGAACGAGCCAACGACCAAGGCAGCCGCCACCGAGCGCGGGCGTTAACGCTGTTGACCGAGCGGAGCGAAGCATTGAAGCAATCAGCATCAACAGCAGATTTGCTTCAACATCCATATGTTGCAAATGTAACGAATATGGCACACACACACTACTATCAGCGCATATGGTATATGTATGAGTATGGCACACACGCACACAAGTGCACTCACAGCGTTCTCACCACTTGCCATCACATCCAGCTTAGCCGCATATCCTTGCATAGCCACATAGCCTTCAACTGCAGGCAGCCACACACACACGCAGCTACACACACACACACCTCTACAGACATAAATATCTCGAAATGCATATATGCACATTCACTTTGACGCTCAACATAAATGCACTCACACACACACGCCCGTTGTGGTGTAACCATCAAGCATCCAAACGAATAACGGCTGACAGATTTTAAGGTTCACTGCAGGAAACCAAAAAGGAAAATTCAATTATTTCACGTTAAATTGCAACTTAAAAACGAAATGAGTTAATTGCACAAAAGTGTTTACCGTGTTGTGTTGGCATGGCTTGGCTTGCCGTCGCTCGCCTTGCTTTGGTTTGTTGCCACTGTCCGTCCGCTTGGTTTGCCGGTTCGTTGGGCGGTCTGTTGATTGCTTTAAGGGATTTCAGTAATTTTAAATACTCACTCACTGCACATATTTACATACATACAGACAAACATATGCAGTTATGTGCATATAAATGGGCTTATATCTCCTACCAAGTTTTTCTGTCCATTGTCTGATTCCTGTTTTCGATTGTATGTATGTGTATGTGTGTGTAACTTCATTTCTGTAACTGCAATTACGGTTTTCCTGGTTTGTGGCTTATTGTTGTTATTGTGCTTTTCGAACTGTGTGAATTTTTGTAGCTCATAGCTGAAGGATATTAGTTGGTTGGGATTATCCAAGTGAGAGATAGGAACACGGATTTCTCAAAGAGAAAATCATAATAACAATAATTGGTGAAAGTAAATGGACCAAGTGTTTATTACTACATACAGGAGCAAAATCCGATAATATGCATACAGTTGATATCTTCTACTTTTCTAATTCGGAAATAGATTAACGAATTTATCCACAAACCATTGCTTGAAATGTACACCGGAAACCACAACTGTGGATTCCAAAGTGAGTTACTGGAGACTTTCGTCTATTATTAAAGATTAGAATAATTTTTTGAGATATCGATTTGAGATTTTACACACGTCTGTATTATTACAACGGGGTTTTCAATAAAAGCGTTACAAAAGTTTCTTTTTTTTAAACACAAACCGTGTGGGACATCAATGAAACTCTTTATTCCTGTGAAAGTACATTCGATTCGATTCGTTTTCAAGCATAAATCGACCGATCGTGACAATTTCACGTACGACATTCGTACGAAGTTCATCAATCGTCGCTGACTTGTCGTAGCCCCTCAAGACATAGTCTAACGGCATCAAATCACACGTTCACCAAACTTGGTTGTCAATAAATCGATTTTTGACATTTGCTGTGTGGCGTGTTGATCCATCCTGTTGGAACCACATATTGACCAAGTCCATATCATCCAATTCGGGCCAAAGATATTTGGTTATCATTAAGCGGTAGCTATTTCCATTCACAGTAAAGTGCCGGTCTTGATAATTACGGAAGATGTACGACCCAATGACACCGCTGACCCATAAACCGCAGCAAACCGTAATTTTTTCGGGATGCAATGACTCATGGAGTACTCGTACGTATGGATTTCTGCCTGAACAATAAGGCATATTTTGCTTATTGAAGAAGCTACTCAGCCAGAAATGAGCCTCATCGCTGAAGATGATTTTTCAATGAAAATCCAGATTATTTTCAAGTTGTTGCTCAGCCCAATTCAAGAACATACGACGATTCTGGTGGTCAACGACTTCAGTTCATACTTCAATTTGATCTTGTAAGTATGTAAGCCAAGATCTTTTTGCAAAGTTCGCCACAACGACGTCACAGAGATGCGCAACACGCGGACACATTCCGAATGTTGACTATGGCATATGGTAAAGCTACCTTGGACAAAAGATCTTCGATTATCGGTGGTACAAAATATTCGCAGAGGGTCCAGAACATGAGAAGGATTAATGAGAAGAACAAAAGGAGATTGGCTAATCGTGTCCAAAGGGTCCTGCGGCAAATAAGAAATATTACGTGTAAGCTATGTGTCATTCACGCGAAGCAATCAGCCAGAAACGGCCGGATTTGTGGAAGAATCAAAATTGGCTTTGGCTTCATGATAACAAACATAAATGTTGCCGTAGTCGCCGTATTCGCCAGACCTGCCCCTGTGAATCATGAAAATAAACAACAGTCGAGTGTATGGTGTTTCAAGATGAGATGAATTCAGAAAAAGTTGTTCGAATATCTAACACTTCCAAGCAATATTTCTCGACACCTACAGAGGCGATTGATGCGTTCAAAACACATGTTTTGGAGATACCTCAATAGTAATCTCAGTAACAGAAGTGTTTCGACAAATGGTTCAAACGCATGCAAAAGTGTATAGATCTTAAGGGGTTAGGGGTACTTAGAATTTTCAAAAAATTTTGCATTTTATCTCAAAATATCTTATCATTCATCTTAAAAATATTCTCTGAAAATTTCACGTTGATCCGATAAATAGTTTTTGAGTTACTCGACAAATAACAAGGAGAGCTCGGGCACTTCAAAGCGCAGTGTGAAACTTTAAACGCGTTTTTCTCAAAACTATGTTTTTTGAATCGGTGACAACTGTAACTCGAAAACCGTTCAGTAGATTTTAATGAAATTTATACAGCTTTTAGAATACATAATAAACTCGGGCCTGATCGAAGGATTTTTATTTTTTCAAAAATTTCAATTTTTTAAGAGCAATTAACTGTTGATTTTTCCCAAAAATTAAAAAAAAAAATTCCAGAGGCCGCCATTTTATTAATTTTTGAAAAAATAAAATAAAATCCTTCGATCAGGCCCAGGATTATCTATTTATAAAACTAATTTTTTCTGTCCGATTGATTTTAGATGACACTCTAAGGACTTTTGCTTGTCACCGCAAGTACCTTTTTTTTGAACTGGGTCAACACAAACAACTATAACTTTCAAAATTATTATGTTTTTTTTTTTTTATTTTACTTTTCATAACTTCAAGTCAACACATTCTATAATAATGCCATATTACTACTTTTTTTAAAATAACACGATTTAATAGCAAAAAAACACTGGAAATTCCCAATTTTTCGTGCCTCTGACTACCCCTAACCCCTTAAAGGAGAAGTTTTGAAAAAATACAAAGATTTTCTATTACTAATATAAGTAAGTTCTTTTTTTTTGTTTTTTGGCGAAGGACTTGCTCCTTCTATTTACAACAATTCTCTGAAGGATTTACAGGTAAATAGAAATCTTTTCCCGAAGGAATAAACTAATATATAAAATATGACTAATTTAGGTTTTATATAATCACAAGTTTGTGTGAGACTCCACTATTTTCCCATCGAGTCACCTCTGGACTTCAAAAAGTTTGTTTTCAGATAAGTTTTCTTTAGTTGGCTGAGTAAAACATTTAGGACCTTGAACGGTCTAAAATACGTTGTTTTACTAGTGATTAGTTTTATCAATAACACAAGCCTACGAGTTGTACAAAGCCTTCAAAGTCGAAAGGCTCGTTCTGGATCGACCTCTTCAACTGATGAAAACATTGCAAAGGTGCTTGAAAATCGTCAGGCAAAAGTTAGAGAGCTCGACATCTCTCGCGAGTAAAGCTGACCTTTTTCAAAAAGAGTAACGTAAACAGGTTTCTTTAGGCATGCTTGATCGTGCTAATTCATGGATTCATGAATTTGACATGTAAATAAGTCAACAATCATCGGAATGGAACCCGTTTCCGTCCATCGATAAAAGAAGGAGATAAAAAATCGCTGAAGGAACTGTAGGCAATCCCAAAAAGTGTTAATGAAAAGTGTTTCGAGGACTGGAAAAACGGTTGCATAAGTGCATATTATCTCTGGTGGGATTACTTTGAAGGCGACAAAATAACTATTGATAAATATTTAAATATTTAGCGTTTTATTTACAATTTGCGGGTACTTTTTGACACAATATATGAAACAATCCAACTAGTCTCGTTAAACTGTCTTTTTCGCTCTGTATTCTAAACATTTCTTTACTGATATATGAGTTGTCTATCTTTTTTTTGTATCATTATAATAAAACCGTTAGGTGAGAAAAACTATAACACTTAAGGCAACATGTTGCGAGGGTATACAACATTTTTTTTTTAATTTTCTATTTCACAGATAAGCATGCTAAGCCTTGTAAAGTTATTTAGTTAACGAGTTTAAAGCAGTAAACTTTTTAATGCGACAATTTTACGATTTACAAGCAATGGGAAAATATTCTACGGCTAAATTTGTAATTTCGCAAACAAACTGCACTGTGAAAAACGAATATTTTCCAGGGCCTACAACAGACGAACGGGAGTTAACTTTTTATTTTTTTTTTAGAGGCTAGACAACCGATGGCTCCATCAAAAAAAGGTACCCAAAACGGAATCATTAATCCAACATAAAATGTGCAGCTGTATGCGTAATGTATGTAAACTCCTCTAAAAGCAAAGCCAACCAAAAAGAGCCTCTTCGAAGACTTTTCAGTAGAAGACAGAGCGGAACGTTGCAACTCAGTGGCCTGCAGCTTAACTTGACTTGCCAAGTGTTTACTGCATTTTTAATTATCCACTTTGCATCCAACCGATAGAGGTGGGCCAGAAAAGCATTAAATGCTGCCGAAACCAAACTGCAGGGAAGGAAAGGAAAAAAAACGAAAGGAATGGATGACAAATTTTCAACGCGTATGCAAACACATTTAGCTCATTGTATAAACGCTGACGAAAATTATTTGACTTGGCCAACTTTTTGTCGCTAAGGAAGCAGAAGGAAAACAAACATAAAATACAACAAAAAAATGGCGATTGAAAAATAAAGTTAGCGTGCGGGTGGGGAGGGGATGGTATGAAGGACAAGCAAAAAGCCAGGCAATTAATAAAAAATGGAAAAATGGCGATTCATTAAGAATTTCATGGCGACGGTGAGATTAAATATTTGCCGAACGTCAAATTGAAAAATGGAGTAGAAGATCTAAGAGACTTTGAAAAATGATGATAACAAAAAAAAAACACAGCGGGAGGCATCAAAAAGTGTAGATAATAAGGCTTGAAGGACACTAAACGAGCTAATGCTAATTATACTTTAAAGATAAGGATGTAGCGAGATTAAAGATAATTTAAAATGCGATAAAAAGTGTGGCGAATATTGAAAATATTAAAATGATTACATAAAAGCTGATTTTGGTTAAGCGAAAAATTAGTAAAAGGAGATACATTATTTTGCCAATTAATGGCCTTAGTAGTCTGTATCTCAGGTGGTATAAGTGTAAACGGGTTACGCTGCATGGCGTTAGAAAGACAAGATTTCGTACTACAAAATTCTGATCGCTGTACTCAGTAGTTTTTGATCATGAGTCATGGACAGATGGAGTAATAAATATTCTTCGATAAAAGTGAAAACGCAAGCCAAGCGGCTGGAAAAGTGAATTAGTGGTGTTTACGGCACGTAACTGTGACAACCAATCAGGCGCAGTTTTAGTTTCGTCGATTCCGTTCCGGTCTGAAATATCGAATATCCGTACTTTCATCCATACGAACGACATGACTTAGCAAGCATAGTCGCTGTCTCTTAATTCGCTGAACTATGTCAATGTCGTCGAATATCTCGTACAGCTCATCGTTCCATCGACTGCGGTATTCGCCGTTGCCAATGCGCAAAGGACCATAAATCTTCCTCAGAACCTTTCTCTCATAAACTCGTAACGCCGACTCATCAGTTGTTGTCATCGTCCATACCTATGGACCATATAGCAGGACGGGAATAATGAGTGACTTGTACAGTTTGGACTTTGTTTGTCGAGAGAAGACTTTACTTCTCAATTACCTACTCAGCCACTTGCTCTCGATCAGATTAGTTGATTACTGCTGAAGAAAAGTGGGTCACTTACGACAACGACAGGGGAATGCGATCGTGGTTGAATCACGGTGAGCCGGCGCCAACGGTGGCCAAGCCAGGATCGAGGGATAGGAAGGTTTGATGGGATTGGCAGGAAATCTGCAACAATAAGCTACGGCTTAACCCTTAATTCGAAGTTGTACTGTGAAAGATGCAATCGCCAGCTTTGGCCAATAGCGGAGTAATTGTGTTCCATCAGAACAAGACCAGCTTCGGAGGCCACAAAGTGATTATTATCTTTTTAGCTCTATAGCGGATGATTTTTGACTCAAAAGAGATATGAATATCAACTGTCCCATTTTTTGCTAATAGGGAAAAGGGGTGTTAATTATGAAATTACCTTCGAAATGACAACAAGTTAAGGGGCTATTTTAGTCTAGAAATTTAAAAAAAAAAAATCGAATTTTGTTTTATATTTTCAAAGTTTAACTATTTAAGAATATGTGTACAAGAGGATTTTTCAATATTCAAATTATTTTCGGAGATATAGGAATTTTTCTGACCCGGCATCCAAACTGGTTCGGCCGGAACGCGAAACTTTAAACGCATTTTTCTCAAAACTGGCTTTTTCGATTTCTCAGGTTCTACTGGACCGATTTACTTGAAATTTTTATAGAGTCTTCTCCAAATTTTCCGAAAAAGTGATCCAAAAAAACTTTTTTTAGACAGTCGCCATTTTGTGAAAAAAATTTTCTAAATTAATAATCTGGTCACGTGGAAATTTTTAGAGACCCCCCACTTCGTCAGCTCATAATTTTTGAAATTTTTTACTTTTTTTAGTTTTTAATTTTTTTCTCTACTTTTCTAAAATTAACAAATAACTAATAAAAAAAATGGATAGTAAAACTATTCATTGCCTTTTTTTTTGCGGCACTTTAAAAATTACCTGAAATTCATGCTTCTAGACTCGACTACCCCCTTAACGGATCCTAAATTGGATTTAGACCTTATGTTACAATCATCTCTAACGTTTAAAGCCATCGGATAGTTGGTTCGTTTTGTATGGAATTTTTAGGAATCTAAAATTAGCAAAGTTAGGGACTTAAAGTTAGCACAGAAAAAGTTAGAAAGAAAACTCTGCGTAAAGGGAGTACTTTTCGAACTTGCTATCGATTTTAATGTTTGAAGTCAATGAAACCGTTCTCAGACCTCAAGAAAATGCTAGTCAGAAAAAATTGTATCGGTTTATCGGCCTCGATAGTGGCAACTACAGTGAAATCTCCCATAAGTGGACACCAATGGGGCTGCCCGGTTAATCGGGTTTTCCGCTTAATAGAGCGCCCGTTTAATAGAGCTTTCACTGAGTAATGAATATGTAATAGAATTTCGATTTAAACAAAAATAATGTGTTTCTTAAACATCACCCCATGTGGTTTCTTTGTGGTTTATAGACTTGACTCTCGTGGCAAATCAAAAATTTTTATTTTCTGCATATAAGAATTTTTGGTTTGCTACGACAGTCAGGTCTAACCATCCGGAACGTTTCTGGATTTGGCAGAAAACCTCAAAATTGTTTCGAGAATATTAAGAGTTAAGAAAGTTCATTCAAACAACAGCGCTGAACACGTGAATAAGTTCGGGTTCTGAAGCTGTGTCGTCGGAAAGTTAATTTTTGCATTAAAAATATCAAGGAAAGCCAACAAATCTGCTTAGAACAAAAATTCAGATTACCTCAAATTATCTCATGTTCTACCACTATGCGATTAACAACTTCGCCAACATTTCCGACACAATTTGTATAAATAGCTGTTTAAATAGCCGTGTTATTTTTTAAAAGCATTTTGCGGCTAAAATTTAATTACCACAAATCTAATGGCAAGAAATTCCCACATTAAGTGAATCGGCAAAAACAATAGCAAACACAAAGCACTTCATTACTTACGCATATAAATTTAATAAATGTAGCGAGGAATAAATAAGAGTCATAAAAAATTGAGACTAATCTTCGCATTTGTTTTGCTTCTTTCCAATCTTTTACACACCAAATTGTAACTGTAGAAACAAAAACAAAAACAAAAAATAAATGCAATGAAAACCAACAAGACCAAGGCTAAATGGTGAAGATACACGCTTGGCTAAGCTCGAAACTAGTTCTTAATTGCCAAAGAAGATAGTGTGGTCATTGTTGCTGCTTGAGAAACCGCAAGTTTTGAGAATTTTAGATTGTTTCGTTTTGCACACTGGGATGGCATTGGCAACCGAATGAAAAACTAAAGAGTTGAGCATATTTTGCATAATTTATTTCGCATATCGGAAGATGCAGGGTCAAGAACCTATTACAAAATATGATGGCGAAATTTTGCAAAAACAGAGAAAGATTAAAAATTTAATTTGAAAAATTAATTATTATTTTGAATTTATTAAAAGACTTAAAAGAAAGAAAAAAAGAAAGAACCAAAAAAAATACTTGGGAAATTTTGCTTCAAAAGCAAGAGAGAATATCGGTTTTGCATTGAATTGTCACTGGCGATGAAAAATAGATTTATTTTAAGAATCTTTAGCGGAGAAAATCATGGATTAAACCAGGATAACCATCAACATCAACTGCAAACACAAGTCGATTCGGGAAGAAGACAATATTCTGTGTTTGGTGTGATCAGAAGTGTTTGGTATAACAAGAGACTCTAAAATCCGGTGAAAATGTTAATACTAACAAATAATCAATTTGAACTATGCATTGATCGAAAAACGACCAAACTGCGGCAGAAGACACGGCAAAGTAATTTTATTACACGACATTGCACCTGCACACAAAGCAAAATCGGTTCAAGATACGCTCAAAGCACTTGGCTGGGAGCTGTTACTCCATCCACCGTATTCATCAGACTAGGCCTCTTTCGATCAACATTTTTTTTTCATCGATGGGTTATACGCAAAACTCCAAAATTGGGTGACCCCTTTGGTCTACTTCAAAAGACAAAAATTTCCATTGACATAATATCCACAAATTGCCAGAAAAAGCAATGGTTAATAATCTTTGAATAAATTTTTTTTTACTTTCCATTAATAATCGAATTTTATTTGCACAAAAAATGTTCATTTAAGGGGGTATTCTAGTCTAGAAATTTAAAAAAATCGAAATTTTTTTTCATAGTTTAACTATTCAAGAATATGTGTACAAGAGGATTTTTCAAAATTCAAATTATTTACGGAGATATAGGCATGCAAACTGGTTCGGCCGGAACGCGAAACTTTAAACGCGTTTTTCTCAAAACTGACTTTCTCGGAACGATACCCACGATTTCTCAGGTTCTGCTGGACCGATTTACTTGAAATTTTTATAGAGTCTTCTTTATAGGCTTATCTTTGGTTGGAACTAGCCCCATCCCCAAATGTTTATTTTTATTATTTTTAAAAAATTCGAAATAGTCAGAAAAAGTGATCCAAAAAAACTTTTTTTTTTGGCAATCGCCATTTTGTGAAAAATTTTTTATCCCACTTTTCCGTAATTCCGGCCATTGCGACATTATTCTAGATTAATAATCTTTTTTTCTTTTTGGTTTCAGATAACTAGGAGGGTTGAAATCATGGGTATGGTCACGTGGAAATTTTTAGAGACCTCCCACTTCATCAGCTCATAATTTTTGAAATTTTTTACTTTTTTTAGTTCTTAATTTTTTTCACTACTCTTCTAAAATTAACAAATAACTAATAAAAATGGATAGTAAAAATATTAATTGCCTTTTTTCACAACACTTTAAAAATTACATGAAATTCATGCTTCTAGACTAGACTACCGCCCTTAATATCGGCGCAACTGGCATATGCACATAGTGAAGGACGATTGACTGTGTAGTTTCGAAGTTTTTTTACGAAGGTTTAAAAAAGTAAGTTTAGAATTTATCGTTACAAATATGATAAATTTGTGGAAGAATTGTGGATTAGTAAAGTTAGAGAAAAACAAGAAGCATGGTAACCTATTTTAGGGTTACTTTTTTGTTTTATTTGGGATATTGTTAAACTTTACCCTTTTTTAATTTTTTAATCCAACAACAACAATGCTAAACTCTTGCCTTATCGAATTTATCTCTTTCTGCCGATAAATTAAATTTACTCACCGGATACCCATTTAAAATAAATGTAAATAAGCGCTGATTTTTTTTTATTAAACAGAATTATAAACCAAAAATGCATTTAAGACCTAAATTTCCAATTATTATTTTATAAATTCATTTTCAAACTTTTTCTAATTTTCAATTTTCTTATTTTTTCCCGTTACAAACCCACTGTGCATGTTAGCTTTGGAATTTACAAGCTATAAATCATCATGCGACTAAAGTGATGAGAAATATAGAAGAATGCGGCTAGCTAAGAAGTAACGTTATACAAAATATTAGCATATCGCGTTTCGTTCTATAACTCCCCCTCGCTAAGATGCGGTCAAAAAAGTCTTCACACAAAGTTGTTTAACTTCGTCGTGTTAATTTAATGTTTGTGCTTGCACTCAGGCAAAGCCAATGCCTAGCTGTCTCTTCAACTAGAATTATAATTTTATGTAGTATATATTATATAATATGTATGTATGTATTTATTTTCGACGAAATTGATTGAAATGCGAATAGAGAGTGGACACGTAATAAAATTTTCCTAAATGATGATGCTTGATTAAACACGAAAATTATACATACATACGTATATAGCATGCAAAACAATTATAAAATAATTATATATTGCTTTTTGCTTCAGTTTAACTTATTTTTTTGTTCGGTCATATTTGCATACAGTATTTAAAGGGAAGTGCTACAAAAAAAAATACGGCAAATTCATTGCAAAAACAAATAAAAAACAACAAAAACAAATATCAATCAATTTTGTTAGTGTCAAGAAACGCTTTTCACAATTCGTTATTTTCATTACTTTAGCATGTGTTACACGATTAACATTAATGTACTGTTAACTATTATATTCTCAACGATATTTAAAATGATTGAAAATCAAGTAGTTTGTGATTAATTTTTGCTTTGTTCAAGACTAAAATTCCTGGTATTGTCTTTTTATAGTGCCTGGCTAAAGGTTATCGTTTGAAGTGGTTCGCCATTGTACCATAACAACAATCTGATTGAGAATCAGAACAATCAATCTGATAGAGAAGGTCAGAAATGTTCTATATAACTCGTAAAACATGTAAAAAGTGATTGATCGCGCGGAAAATGGGGGAAGACTTGAACTAAAGCGTGAAGGAGATCTTAAACGCAAAAAAAATGCTTCGACGCTAATATGTATGCATCAAGATCTGCTATCAAAAAACCACTGCTGTCTGCAGAAAATGTTGAGAAAGTTTTTCGGAACCTATGAATTATTGTGATATATGTCATATTCTACGACGAGACCAAGATAATGTTATTTCACAACGATGGACCTATTTTTGGCGCAAGGAATTAACTTCTCTAGAAAGAAGTAGCATCATTCCGACTGTTAAATTTTGGCAAAATATCCATCAGGATTTTGAGCTACATTTCAAGCAAAGGAGTACCATATATATCCACACAGGAAAAAGTCTAACGGTGTGATATAACACGATCTTGGTGGCCAATCGAAAGGCCCCAAACGTGAAACTCACCGAAGTGTACTCGCAATAGATACATTGATTAATGCGACGTGTGTGAAGAAGCACTTTTTCGTTGAAACCAAATGTCGCAGAGATCACAAGCTTCAATTTTAGGAATAAAATAGTCAGTTACCATGGTACGATATCGGTCGTCATTGAGGGTTACGTTCATTTTTAAAGAAATATGGATGATTCCACCGAACTACAAACCGCACCAAACCGTTATTTTTCACTTCGGTAGGTCGAGAGGCTTCAGTTCTTGCACAAACCGTATTTTGTACGCTTTCAATCTAAGATCTGGACGTAAAATGCACTAAGCATTTCCATACGTCAGTCCGAGTTGCTGGTAAAGGCGCCGAATCGACTCTCCACGGTCTTCGTTTACACTCTCACAATATTTTCCTCGCTATGTGCTGAACGTGGTCTATTCGGTCGAATATTATCCAATAATGAAAGCTGGGTCTCAAGATGGATGGTGGTGTTGCGAATAGTACGATCAGTAGGCCGATTATGGTATGGATATATGATCAACATATGTTAAGCGAAGCGCACGAAACACATTCTGTAGAGAACCTGAATTTTCGTAACGAAGTTGAACGATTTGTAAATGTTGTTCAGATGTAAGTCTTTCCATGATGAAATAAACAAATAATATTGAAGAAAAATAACATGACAGCTTGGCACGACTTACGCGTGACTTGTCAAAAAAGCACCCTACTTAGATCACCAGTTATTATAAATATGTATACTAGGGTGATTCAAATAAAAATTGTTTTTTTTTTTCGATTGGTACTCGGAAAAATTGGTTCCTAGACACCTCTAAGAAAGCCTCTCCAAATTTGAGTTTTTAATTGTAACGGGAGGGTCCTCCTACATAGAGTTTTCTATTTTTTCTTATTATCAGATAGAAAAATTTATATCTCGCTTCCAACTACTTGAAAAAATATTTTGTTTCTTACATTTTGTAGGAAATTGAATGTCCTAAAAAAAGGTCTCCTATGATTTTTTCGTAAACCCAAACGTTTAAAAGATATTAACAGTTAAAGTTTGATTATTTTTCGGACAATTTTTTATTTCTTATTAATTTTATTACTCAATGAAAAAAAAAAAATTATTATAAATGATAAAACTCATAGTTTTGTAGGAAATTTACTGCTCTATAAAAATGGTCTCGTATGATTTTTCGATTAAGTTAAGCGTTTACGAGATATTCACCGTCAAACATCAATGCAGGATTTCCTGGAGGTGTCTAGGAACATATTTTTCCGAATACCAATCGAAAAAAATATAAAAAAAATTTAAATCACCCTAATGTATACCCAAAGCTTTCACATTGTTTCATTGTTTCAGATTTTTTTGACTCTACCTAACAACGACCGTTGGACCCTAGCTTAACTCACTCCAAACGCAAATAAATAAACGAACATGTGTCGTGTGTGTTTTTTAGAAATGCCGGACGTTGATAAGCTAAGAGTTATGTTGAAAATTTTGTTTTAAATAATTTGTTCATACATATATAGATACGGTATACATACATGTAATATATTGACGCTGTCAGCAAAATTATAATAATTATCTATGGCAATTTCAACAAATATATAAATCATCATATATCATTTACCATTTATTAAAAAGTAAGCTGAGGAATTTATAATATATAGTATATTCATAGATGCTTAATCACACTAGATTTTTAGGTCGGTTTCTGAGAAAACGATTTGATATTATTTGATACTTTTTTAAGTTCATGTAAAGTTTGATTTCCTTAGTGGCTGTTTGACCTGTTTTACCATGGAAAAAATTTTGTTTGAAATTTGGTGTTTCTAATAGATTCAAGGCTATGGTAGCATTAAAAATTATTCAGAAAAATTTTAGGGATATTACTTTAGCTCGAACATTAGTATTTGAGTGACCCGAAGCCTTCAGTGAAGGTCGTGAAGTCTTCGAAGACATGCGAGTCGTCTGAACACCTCTCCTATTGACGTTTACATGGAAAAGGTTAAATTAACAGTGCTTGATTTTGTCGTATTAGCATCAGAGCAGGGGAACTCAACATCTATCATAGATCGACAAATATTTGTTAATGTTTTGGTGATGATCAATGCTAGACTCATACGAAGAGACCTGAATCTTTCATTAAAACGACGTCCACTAGAGGTCGCAAAAGAGATGTTAGGCAACGTAGCTGAAAAAGTAATATTCATCAAACATATTATTACTATTAAAGAGACATGGGTTTATGCATACGGACGTCGTAACTGTCCAACAATCTTTCGAATGAGATGGCCCAGTCGAGGCTTTTAACAAGTGTATGAAAAATTGGCCTAAGTGTTGACCGTATGATGTACGCTCATATTTGGTCAGGAGCCTATTGTAAAGA
Organism: Bactrocera zonata; assembly: GCA_037783105.1. NCBI lineage: Eukaryota > Metazoa > Arthropoda > Insecta > Diptera > Tephritidae > Bactrocera > Bactrocera zonata. The sequence goes on along the minus strand of JBAWJQ010000848.1, from coordinate 229,717 downwards.
CGATAATAAAAAAAATGTGCTAAACAACGTAAAAAACTAGGTCAAATTTGATTTTTCCAGAACCTCAAATTGCTCTTTTATCTGTTTTATCTGCTTTGATTAGCTAAATATTTGACTGCTTATCTGACATACTGTAGATATACAACTAATTATAACGAACACACACACAAACAAGTCTACGAGTATGTGATACTTTTTCGAACAAATTGCAGTACGTAATTTGAGGTTAACGTATTTCGGGAATTGCTTTGTAAGTGAAAGGTGTCACTCAAGTGAAATGAAGCGGGTTAATTAATTGCTCAATGGTTTCAATAAGTGTTGAACACATTACTTGAATAATTAATTGCTAGTGATGCGAATTTGAAGTACTTTCATCGTGAGTTCTCAGAAACCCCATTAAACAATATGTGTAGGTAGGAAGAATAGACTTAAGTCGAATATGTCTTATGAAAATTAAGGCAGTTTGCTTTAAACTTTGCGTTGACCTGTTTTAGTAAAAAAAAAACAATCAGCCGGAATCGAAGAGGAAGTGCGTGTCCATCTTTTCAACTCAAGTTCTACACAATTTTTTGGCTTAAAATTTAAATGTATACTGTCGAAATATATGTTAATAAATGATAATAAACTTAAAGATCTACCTCTTTAGTAGTCGTAGAATAAAAAAAAAATCTCTGAAACAAAACAGGCCGACAGGCCCCCTAAAGCTACTTTTCTGGAGACCACTGACCATTATGTCAATAATCAAAGCGATAAGAATTATTAATATGAATGGTATAATACAAAAACTATTTGTTGTTGTTTTTTTAAGTTCTGTTTACTTTGGAACGGACCTTATATGTATGTATGTGTATACAGGCAAAACAAAAAATTGCTTTTCCTAAATTCACAATTCATTCCTCCTGAATTTGAACCTCTCCCAACAAATGTTATTCAGGAAAATATAACGGATTCCAAAATTCAAAAACCTTATTAAGGAGGAATTCTACTCTAGAAATCAAATTTTGGGCAGTTTTTTGAATTTTATTAAAAAAAAAAAAAAAAAAAAATATTTTTACTATCTATTTTTTATGGTGTTTTTATTGATATCTTAAGAATACAGAAAAAAAAAATTACAAAAAAAATATTAAAAATCAAAATAATTAGAGGGGGGGGAGAGACAAGTGTAAAAAAATGGCAAATCCTGGTGACATTGATCCTGACTCTCCTGGTGGTTTGAAAAAAAATTAAAAGAAATTCTGCCTGAAAATAAAAATCATTTTTACACTTTTTTTTGAAATTCCTGAATTTTTTTAAAATATTAAAAACAAGAACGAACGGTAGGAATGATAAAGGATTATATGTGACCTGGTCTACGAAAAGGGGGCTTAGGTGTCAAAAAATCAATTTTTTTTTTTTTTTGACACCTAAGCCCCCTTTTCGTAGACCAGGTCACATATAAAGAAGGTTCACACAAAATTTCAAGTAAATCGGTTGCATAGAACTTGAGATAATGCCGGTACCGTGTGGAAAAAAATAGTTTCGAGAAAAACGCCTTTAAAGTTTAGGAGACAATTCTGGTGAACACGGACGCCACCTCACAAAATCGCCTGTATCTCCGAAAATAAGTCGAATTTCGAAAAATCCTTCCAAGGTCATATTTTTGAAAGTCTAAACTTTAAATATATGAAAAAAATCGAATTTTTCAAAATTCTAGAGTAGAATACCCCCTTAAACTAGTGGCGGAACTTGAGCCAATCTCCTTGAAATTACCGTTACATAAATTGAAAATCGCTATAACAGAAGCTTCCCTAATGCATTTAGTTTCTTTCTACAAATCATTTTATGTTTGATCTATAAAATCGATTTTAATAATCAAAACATTCTGAATAAAGAACCAACTCATAATCTAAGTCAATAATCCATATTATAGTGCACTAGGCCCATACAGTAAAGTATTTCTGGACTAGGCAATACATTGAACCGAGCATAAATAATAAATAAAGATATTATGAAAACGAGACAAAACGAGCATAAACTGTTACAAGCTAATAAAGATACGAGGAGAGTAGCTTGTAGCGGCTAAACATGCTAATTTTCAAAGCACGACTTTATTACATATTTACACTGACGCTCAAATAGGTGCACACATACATATATACATACATGTATACCCAATAACAAATATTGACTACAGATAGACTTCAAGTGAATTCAATTTGCGTTTTTCTTCAATTGCCGTCGACTCTTATCTATATTTAGATTGTGAGGGGCTTAGAAATTGCTGAGCTAAGTTTTGGTACAATGTCTTTATTGTTTATTTAAGTATTTACAGCAAATAGGTACGTGACAGATTATATAAATATATTCTTAAACTTTTATTGCATGTCGAACAGTATAAAGGAAATGGGAAAATTGTGGATTTCAGTATGAGAATTAGAAAAAAAAAAATATATAAAAACTTGATTTTTAAACAGTTTTAGCAAGTATTATGGATAAAAAAAGGTTATTATGATAATTCACTTTTCATGCAGAACACTACTTTAATCCTCTCTTTTTATACCCTAAACAGCCTCTGCAGGGTCACGTAGTTTTTAATACCCAGAAGGAAACGTCGAACACCCTAAAATTTTGCACACGTTTTTTTCTTCTTAAGAAGTTGGTCATTTATCGAATCCGCGAAATTGGACCACTATAGCATAAAAGCGATCGGATCGGAAATTAAGCTTTTGTATGGAAACCATTTTATTTGACGAGAAATCTTCACGAAATTTGGTACGGATTGTTGTACGAAGAAACGGCATAATTTTCGAACAAATTTTTTAAATCGGACTACTATAGCATATATGTAGCTGCAATACAAACTGTTCGGTCAAAACCAAGCTCTTGTTTGAAAAACTTTTTTATTTCAAGAGAAATCTTCACGAAACTCGGATTGGATTATTAGCTAAGGCAACTATAAAATATCCGAAGAAATTTTTTAAATCGGACTACTTTAGTATATAGCTGACATGCAAACTGAACAATCAACTGCACGATTAAGTTTCTGCACACAATGAGTCCCTGCATTACACTATTCACCTCTTCGGATGCCAATTATCAATTTTTTTCCTATGGGCCGCACCCATCGAAACAGCAAACATCTCGTTTCCTGTGTCCACAAATAAGTGATTTCGATCAGAGTTAACTTGTTGCTTTCCCCAAACAGAGTCTGTATAATCGTTACAACAGCAAAAAAGTCAAATCAAAAACAAATAGTTTATCAGTGTAGGGTATTATGGCTTCGCTGTAACCAAAGTTAACGTATTTTTTGTTGTTTTTTTTTTTAATTATTGACTGTGGCTTGACTGGCGACAGAAGCTAGAAGCTATCGTCAACAGGTCACAATTTATCGATTGTTGAACTTTAGTTGGCGAGAGACAATGGTAAAATCAAAACAGCAAACGCGCGCAGCACTCAGCTAACATATGCCCGTGGGCCTATCCAACCGTTGGTTGCTTGCTGGATCCCAAGCGCATAGTTTGCAATCATTAGCGTGCAAAATAGTAGAGAAAGAACAGCAAACAATGCGCTCAATCACGATTCCAGCGCCTGTGGCCAACGAATAAAAGTATGATAAACGATAAAAAAAAACACAGAAAATAATAATAATATTTCAAAGTCTGCAAACGCGATGGGGGCATTGAACTGCGGCAAAATCAGAATAGCGCGCGCCACTTGCCAGGTAATTTCTTTTACTTTTTTATTTGTGTTTTTAATTCGATTCTTTCGTGCGTTTCTTTTGCAGCATCGGCGAGAATATGCTAATGAATCCAGTAATGGAAGGCGACGAAGTCGATCAAAACAACAAAAACCGCATAATAAATGTTGTAGCTGCGGTTTGTAGAAGCGGAACCAATAAAAACATTCGAGTGGTAACATAAAAACAACAAAAACAAAAGGAGCAAGTGGAGAAGCCACTGACGTGTCACATTTACTTTTGAGGGAATGAAGAGCGCATGCACAAGCGGCAAATGAAGCAAACCATCTTAACTTTGCGCTGCATTAAGGAGTGCCTACCTCAATTAGTGACAGTGCCGTACAAATTTTACTTGTCCCTACCTAGCTATGTGTATAGTTAAGAGGTAGGCCAAGTCTAGATGCAAGCGCAATATTGCGCCAAATTTTGGCGAAAACCCACAAAATTGAATAAAACCAGCACAATGGCCAAACAATATGACGACCACAACAAAAAGCGTTGCCTAACAACGTAAACTTTGCCGCTCCTCGACTTTTAGCATTTTTTTTTTTTTACTCTACTTTGCATTTTGGAAAACGCAGACCGCAAATAAGGTTGACAGACTTGCAAGTGTTTTGTATTTAAAAACGCTATGCCGCACCTCCCACGGGAGTTGCATTGTTTGCTACAGCTGCCCAATGCTTCCACGTGTTCCGTTTCCGTTGTTTCGGGCATGAGTTTACACTGGCGCTGCTTTCCCTGCTGCTGGCCGCCACTGACATTGTACATTATTTTTTTCATTCGGTTTTTTTTTTTTTTTTGGGCAGTTGCTTTGCCTTATTTTTCTCAAATTGTTGTTATTACAAGTAAATCTATGATCAAGGTTAATCTTTATATGCAGACGAGTGCGTTATTGGGAAAACATAAACAAGATTGCTAAACGAAACAAAAAATTTGAGCACTTACCTCAAACTTTTTACATATCTTTTCGCGAAAATTTCCAAACTTTCTGTTAGGTACGCCTCTTAAAATAAGTCACACTCAATGCAAAAACAAAGTTGTTTTCCGCCGGCACCTTGAACGCACAACCTGCAATTCGCCCACACCGAAAATCAACTATCATCTGTGGCTGCCCACCGCCACCTGCGGAGGGGATTGTTTTGATTTCAATTTCCAATTGCTCGACGCAACAATTTAATATGAAACCCCATAAATACACCAAACACTCAACACAAATCACTTATAACCGTAAAAAAAACACAAAATTGCACTTAAATTTTTTTTATTTGCTAAATAGGATGCACTCGAAATTTCTTGCACATTCACACACTCACGTGTGGCGCTTCTACACTACACCACATGCAAAGTGAAATTTCACTTCTTCACACAGGCAAACGCATAAATTCTACGCGATTTTTATGTAAATTATATCAATCACTTTACGCGTTGGATGCTCTTTCTATCCGGGGAGCTATCTACTTGGACCACACGCTATGTTTTGGTGGAAATTCTGTTTACGACTGGCGGAGCTGCAGCGCCAAGGAAAAATCAACAACCGACAACTGACTAATAAGAAATTTGACAGAAGACTGACCGCCGCGGAACGTTTGTTTTTCCAATTCCAATTGGTGGATTTCGCACACGTACGGTGTTGCCAGCATTAAATGCATATATTCCTATTAGAAAATGTATCTCCAGTTATAATGCGTTTTGTTGTTTCGAAATTTGTATATTACATAAATATGCAAAATTTTCTTTAAAATATTGAATAAGTTGTATGCCACGTTTACTGTGTTTCTTATAAATAAAATTCTTTGAAACTTCCATTATTATGAAATTACAACAGGGTGCTGTAGAAGATAATTTTTGAAGTAAAATTACCCGAAGTACAGAGTGACTAGTTTTTTGTTGATGTTTCTTAGCTCATATGTACATTTGTTTATTAGGGTATGGTTCAAGGTATTTAAAGTTAACAATGATAAATTAGTTTGGAGTAAAATTTATTTAAACAATAAATTAATACTAAAATTGATTTTTTCATTAGAACAACCGCACATAGACGCTTTTATATTTGAAAATTGAGGTTAATTTAGGAGAGGCGCTTTCCTCCAAATTATTTTAGGAATGTTTCTTCTCGTTACAACAAAAATATCGAAGTTCCATTAACCTTCCTTCATTTCCAGACGGCGAGTAAGCGACAATCTTCTACTGAGTCATCTTCTTTCTTTACACTTTTTATAGTTTTCACGAAATTATCGAAGACCAATTAGCTTCATTGCAGTCAGATAGATAGATAAATTGAAAGTTGAGGAATACCCGGCAACCTGTGGTCTATTGTGCCCTCTTCTGATATCACAACACCTTATTTAACTCGGTTAAATCAAAGAGAATTGTAAAACTTCTTGGTCTGTACTTCTTACGATTGCGGGACAGTCAAGGAGTATGTGCTCTGCCCCTTTGGTCACAAAAACGATCGGTGAAACAGTAATCCAACCTCTGCAGCTAATACCTTACCCAACAGTCACCTGTATGTGTAACATTTGCATTCCTGGGAAGATCAATTGGTTTCTTAAACATCTTAGTATTTTTCACACAGCAATTTTCGGTATATGGTGATTTCTACAAGGCCGTACTTCCTTTCGTATTGTATGGGGCCCATAGCGAAGTTCGGTTCTCACGACTGCCGCGTCTATGTAACCGAAACTGTCCCGGATTTATATCCAGCTAAGGACTTTATACTTTACAGCATTCCTCGATATCTCCAGGTGTGCTTTCTGCCGTTACAACAACAATAACTCCGCTCCTATTGGCTTGCTTGCATCGGCTCCTTGCGCAGTTACTTACCACTCTCCTTGCAGCATTTTTACAAGTAAATTACGTTGTTTGATGATAAGTTTCGAGAAATAAAAACAAATTTCGTTTACGTTAAAACGCTTAATCGATTTACTTAAATAATTATCTTATTGTTGCTTCAATATTCAGAAATCGGTTATACATATATTTGTATAAAAAATTCTTTTATATATATGTATATATATAGATTGAACAAAAAACATAAACAAAACAAATATAACGAAATTGTGAAATAAAACGGTAACTGTAAATAGGAAAACAAAAAATCAAATATATAGTTACTATAACTGTTTTTAGTTTAACACCTTTGCATTTCGCTTGCTAGAATTTGTTTTTATTGTTGTATTTTATTTTTTGTTATTATTTATAGCAACAATTCTGATTGGTAAAAAAACAAATACAAATACAAATACATTTTACATACAGCAACGTACAAGCACATAAAGAGTGTTAAATTAATGCTTTTGTTTTTGCTTTTCAATGCCCTTATTGAATTCTCGCATTTCTTCGGTCGAGTGTAGTTTGTTTTCTAACTGCATTTGCAATTCAAAAAAGTTTTTGTTTTTTTTCTGGTATTCTCAAAATTCAAATTTGTTTTATTACTACTAAATTTAAATTTGTTGTTGTTGTTTTGTTTACTTAATGTACCGCTAATGTGCGCGTACGCGCTTTCGTGTATATAAATTTGTATGTATTTTTGTATTTTTTTGTGTATGTATGCGTTATGTTCTATATAATATGTAAGTATGTACAATTTTAACGGCTACGCTTAATATTGATTTGGTATATGCTTGACAAGATTCTCACGTTTGCTTCGTTTCTTTGTTTTCTTTCAGTTTCACTACCCACTTCCTCCTACTTAAACATGCCTTTTGCTGTTACTTTTATTTATTACTGTTTTCAGCAATTTATTCTTTACCGCGCTATTTTTTGATTCTTTTTCTACTTTACGTTATGTGTTGTTGTTGTATTCAACTACTGTGAAATGCGTTGCAATATTTGCTTTAATGGTTATTTCGTTACTTTCTTCGCTATTTGCATATGTCTGCTGTTTATTGTTTTTTAACTTTTGTGATTTGTATTTGTGTGTGGGTGTGTGTTGTAGTTATTGTTTTCATTTTCAATTTACATGCGTTTACTTGTTATTTGTTTCTTGCTTAATTTTTGTTGGACATTTGATGACCACAATAATTTTTCGAGCCTAAACCTAAATTACATAGCTATGTATATATATGTAAATATAGTTGTTTATATGTATGTATGCTTGTATATTCAGTTAAACTTAATTTTTAACCATCATCCATAGAATTATACCACAATCGCTTAACTTTAATTGTTGTTTTTAGTTTTTTTTATTATAAATATACATATACATACATATGTATGTATGTATATATATTATTAAATTTATTTATTTATGAAATGATATTGACATTTGAGTAAAGTGTACTGTGTCGTCCATGTATGCTATGCGCTTGCAACCACCTCCCACCTCCCCAACCAATTGACGTTGCCTTACTCAACTAACAGCATTTGTCTCACATACATGCATGCACATGCACATTTCTGTACATTCATGTACATTTCTTAATTTCTTGATTTGTAATTTTGTGTTTATGTTTTGTTTGATTTACTGATGATGGTGATTTCTCATTGCGGCGGGGAGTTATTGGCTCAACATAAACATTTCTTACTTCTCAATTACAATTCACAACATTTCCTATACTAAAAAACTATTTTTTTGTTTTTGTTTTTGCTTTAGTGCTAATATTTTGTTATTTTCTTATTGGTTGCTTGTTTGCTTGTATGAAAGTGTTTACAATTTAAGCCAAATCAAAAACAGTCAACATGAAATGAGCAAAAATCATATACAAAACTTATATAGACGATCACAATTAAATAACTAACGCACACTGGGCTGCAGTGCACAGCACCTTTCTTTTTGTTTTTGTTTTGAGTCCTTTTACATGGGCCATTATCGTTCGCTACTTGCCATTATATATTATCGTTGTTATTGTTGCTGCAGTTATTGGTGTTCCATTGAGTGTTTAACGTTTAACGGTGAGGCGAAACATGACCTTGCAGTCACCCTGCATCGTATACTGCCGCTTTGGAGTTCGGTTGAGTTGAGTTGATTTGAATTCGGTTGAGTTGCTGCTGCGTTGGTTACTTCTATTTGTAATATTACTGTGATTACATGAGCTCATAATGCCCTCATGCCCTCGTGGTTAACACACCTCGACTTCACCTCATATAATATATATACAATACAATTTAAATCACAACAAAACTATTGCATATTCATATTCGTAAACGATAAGACACACAGAAATTACGAACATACAATATATATAAGTATATATATCTTACTTTTTAATTTTTTTTAGTTTTTCACCATTTTGTTGTTAGTTTTTTTTTATCATTTACTTGCTTATGTTTCTTTTTTTATGTATATAATTTAAAGTTTATGTTATTATGTTCACCTATTTTTACGTCACAGTATAAAAAAGAATTTACAACTAATTTCTATTTTATTATTATTTGCTGAATATATATTATATCACTAGATTCATTATTACTCAATAAATTGATTAGTTATGATTCCAATTCATCGCTCTCTTTCTATAACTGTACTGTATAATTAATTAACGTGCAGATGAAACGTAAAACGTACGAAACAAGAAGAAAGAAAAAAAATACAAAAACAAAAAATATATATAAATTTGAGTTATCGCTTTATATTAAAATTATTATTGACTAATTTACTTAGTGAGGTTTAACTAGTCGCCTGGATGCTCGGGGCAGGATCGATTCACCTCGAACCATCGATCGATGCAGCTGCAAATGAGTAACACTTATTAGTGGAGAGTTTCAAATTGTTTGCGAATGGTGTGTAGACTTACCCTTTATGATAAATACATAAGCACGGCAATCGTGCAATAATATCACCGGGATTCAAATCTTCTAAGCAAATTACACATTCGCCCTTGGCATCGGATAATACATCCTCTGAAAAGAATGAGAAGCGAAATCGAATGAGTGACAGTCTTTAGAATTAAATAAAAGTAAAAGAGGTTAAATGACATGTATGTATGTATTTTAAAAATATGTGAGACATAAAGTTAATACGAGAGTAAATTAAATATAATAACCTATGAAAAAAAAAAAATACCAACAGCCTCGGAAGACAGAGACCCCCCTTTTGACACCAACCATGGCAAACGCATTAAGGATAACAATTTAAGGATTTGCACCTGGAATGTCCGGTCTCTTAATTGGGTCATCCCAGTCCAAGAAATGCGATTGACGGGACAAGGACTAAGGCGAGTAGGTCCATGTGGCATATAAAGGAGCGCAAATCCGGTGTGGGATTCATGGTGGAAGAGAGACTCCGTCGCCGAGTACTATCATTCACCCTGGTGGATGAACGTCTAACCACAATCCGTATTAAAACGAAGTTCTTCAACATATCGCCGATTTGCGGGAAACATTCCCAAACGGGTTGAGGCTGATCGAATACGCCGGGGCACGAAATATGGTTATCTGTAGTATTAAATTCCAGCATAAGAAAATTCGTCCATCTACCTGGCTTTCTCCGGATCGAAAAGCCACCAACCAGATTGATCATGTTATGATAGACGGAAGACTTGTCTCCAGTGTTTTAGACGAGCGTACACTCCGAGGCATTGACTCGGACCAGTATATTGTTGTAGCGAAGATACGTCCAAGAGAGAGGCCGTGAGTACAAAGAGCTTGATAAGCTGGCCGACATGGGTAATGCTCAAAAATTCTACGAAAAGATGCGGCAACTAATAGAAGGTTTCAAGACCGAAGCATACTCTTATAGAACCTCCAGAGGTGATCTAGTGACTGATGCCCAGAGCACACTGAAATTATGGTGGGAACACTTCTCCAGCCTGCTGAACGGCAGTGATAGCGTAACACCAGAAGATGACGAATCCGATTCCCCAATCGATGGAGCAGACGTTCCATTACCCGACCATGAAGAAGTTCGAATAGCAATTACCCGTCTGAACAAAGCGGCGGGGGCCGATGGATTGCAGTCGAAGCTATTCAAACACGGCGGCAAAGAACTAATAAGGAGCATGCATCAGCTTCTTTGTAGAATATGGTCGGACGACAACATGAACGAAAATTGGAATTTAAGTGTGCTCTGCCCAATCCTCAAAAAGAGAAACCCCACAATCTGCGCCAATTTCTGTGGAATAAGTCTCCTCAACATCGCATTTAAGGTTCTATCGAACGTATTGTGTGAATGATTAAAGCCCACCGTCAAAAAACTGCTTGGACCTTATCAGTGTGGCTTTAGGCCTGGCAAATCAATAACTGACCAGATATTCACCATGCGCCAAGTCTTGGAAAAGACCCGTAAAAAGGAGATCGGCACACACCATCTCTTCGGAGAAAATAATTCGAGCTAAAGATCTGGATATAGAAGGTACAATTCTCTGATTCTGATATTGATATCATTAGCCTCAAAATCCGCTCCGTTAGTTCTGCATTCTTCAGACTGGATAAGGAAGCGAATCAAATGGGTCTGGTAGTGAACCAGAGCAAGACGAAATATCTTCTGTCATCAAACAAGCAGTCCTCACACACGCGACTTGGCTCTCAAGTCACTGTTGACAGTTATAACTTCGAAGTCGCAGATAATTTCGTCTATCTTGGAACTAGCATTAACACCAATAACAACGTCAGACTCGAAATCCAAGGCAGAATAACTACTGCCAAACAGATGCTACTTCGGACTGAGTAGGCAACTGAGAAGTTAAGTTCCCTCTTGAGGAACAAAAACAAATTCTATAAGTCATTCATAATTCTCGTCCTGATATATGGTGCAGGGGCATGGATGATGACAACATCTGATGAGTCGGCGCTACTAGTTTTCGGAGAAAGTTTCTGCGAAAGATTTATGGTCCTTTACACACTGCCAGCGACGAATATTGCATTCGATGGAACGATGCGCTGTATGAGTTATACGGCGACATTGACATAGTTGAGCGAATCAAGAGACAGTGGCTGCAATGACTAGGTCATGTTGTCAGGATGTAAGAGAACACTCCAGCTTTGAAGGTTTTCGATTCAGCACCCACCAGTGGAAGCAGAGGAAGATGATGTGATCCACTCCGTTGGTCAGGTAGAGACAGACCTGGTTAGACTTGGTATTTGGCACCAAATAGCGAAAAGAAGATACGACCGGCGCGCTGTTGTTGACTAGGCTATAATCTCGGAGGCGGTGTCTACGCCAGTAAAGAAGAAGACTCACTGGTGGAACCAGAGGAAGGAAAAGGCCTCCACTTGGCTATAACCGGTGTCTACGCCAGTAAAGAAGAAGAAGATGTATTTGGGTTTAAAAAATTATTTTTAATTTTTCATTACGTTGTTTGAGTTTAGATTTTTGAAAAAAAAAATTAAGAAGATTTTCGGGATTCAAGATGTTAATTCAAGTATTTTTTAATGATTTCTTTCAAACTCAGCCGGGAAAATATTTTTTATTAATAGTCACTAATGTCAAATAAAGCATGAAATATTTCACATTTTTATTCCACAATTTCTATTTATAATAGTCACCAGTCATACCAATGGTACTGCATAGTTGTTTTGGTAAGTTTTGAAGGGACGACGGGGCGTATACGTGTTTTTTTTTTCATATATTCAAATGCAGCAAAATGGCGGAACGATCATCCAGAAGTTGTTTTTGGTTGACGAAGTTTATTATTAAGTGACGATATAATTTTTGTACCAAATTATCTCATTAGACTGTTTGATTAGCCTATAAAGGGTCAAATTGAGTTTAGCTAAAATCAACAAATGTGACCTGGTCTACGAAAAGGGGGCTTAGGTGTCAAAAAACAAAAAAAATAAAAAAAAATAAAAAAAATAAAAAAATAAAAAAAAAATTAAAAAATTGAAAAAAAAAAAATAAAAAAAAAATTTTTTTTGACATCTAAGCCCCCTTTTCGTAGACCAGGTCACAAATGTTTTCTTAAAAGTATGCCTATGCCTCAAGGTCGCATAGATCAGCTCATCTCTTAGCGCTATATTATAACCGTTATTTACGTTTTATTGATTTTCTGCTAATTTTCACACTTGCAACTGAATTCGTTCGATATGTGTGTATAAATGTAAATATGTAAAGAGTCATCGGGAACGCTATAGAATAGAGTAATTAAATAAATAATTGTTTTGAATATTTGCCACATAAGATTGAATAGTGAGTGCTTGCTAACTATAAATTACTCCAACAATTACATACTTATTTCGCTTATATAATGAATATGTCTTGCTGAAAGTTGTTTCATTCGTGTAATAGAATTTTTCACAATTTGCATAAATTAAAGTTTGAGCAAATAAATAATTAAAAATACATATATTTTGCTGTTTTTTTTTAAATCAATGACTGCATTTTTTAATTTTTTAATTAAATTACGCGACTTGTAAGCGCACATTTTAATAACAGCATTTTAATGGCCGATAATCTTGTTTTCACTCTTTGTTTTTGTTTTTTGTTTGTGTTGTTTTTCGTATTCGTAATTATTTCACTCACCATTGTATGACAGTCGCGGCTTGGTGAGGCACATAACTAAATGGCATTCAATATCGTCGGGCAACACAAATTTGTTACATACTGGACACTTAATACCTGGAAGTACAGAAAAAGAACGGAAAACAGTGAGCGTCACACATTTATAAATATGTAAAATGTATTTGAACAAATGTTAGTTAGTGTATATGGATTATTACGTAAATGCTATCTATTGGCGATGACTAATCGCTGGGAGTGAAGCGGAATAGCGACGAATGCACCAGCTGCACTGCGTTCGGGAAGCCATCAACTTTTGATTGTTGAACCAAATGTTCACGCAGACTTCACGCTGGTTTGATGGAGTTAAAGTGCACACACATACATACATGTACAAATACATAGAAACATGCATTTGTGGTAAGAGTTAATTTTACAATTGCGCTTTGAACTTATTTAAAGGTCACGCGCGTTTATACTTATGTGGTGTAGTGCTAAGCGATTTATATTAATATGTTCTACATACCGTTATTAGCATTAATTTTCTTAATAAAGCAATATTTGCGCTGCGAGTTACTAGTAAGTTGTGAGAAGATGTATTTTTTTTTAAGGTTAGGTTACATTCCATACAAACCGTTTAGCGCATTGCGCGTGTTAGTCCCACCAGCAGGAATACTTTTCGACGACGCAATTAAAATTTCTTTATTAAAACCAATTGTACATTAAATTATGACATTCGAAAAATGCTATAGTGATCTGATCTGAACAATATGTTCGAAGATTGTATTGTATTGAATCTATGCCAAATTTTGAGATGATATCTTGAAATAAGAAGTTGAGTAATAATTTCGACCGAATTTCGCGAAGATACTTTGACATATGGATGGAGCCATAAGTTCACGCAAGCAAGTAAAGTTCTCTGAGCGCCATTCACTTAGGAGTGGACAGAAGTGATTCTTTTACATATGGCTCAAATAGCTCACGACTTTCGGTCTTAGAGCAAGTATCCGGGTAGCCAAAAAATATTCGTTTTAAGGCGAACTAAAGTGAGAAGGCGAAACATATCTCCTTAGTGCGCTGGGTTTTGGATCCCCCACATAAAAAAAACCCCAATGAAAAGAAGAAAACAGCCTTGGATGAGAGACTCCCTTTTGATGACGCAACTACGCACTACAAACATATTAAGGGGTTTAAAAAAAAAATCTATTTTTTATTGTCTTATTAAATTCTACAACACCTCGAAAATATTGTCCTAAATTTTCAGGTTAATCTGAGTTATAGTTTCGAGAACTTGTGCGCTCGTCGCTAGCTAGCTAGAACGACTGGAGCGCTGTTGTAAACTCGGCTTTAATCGTGTAAGCGGTGCAAAGAAGAAGAAAAAGATCTTGAAAAATAAAAGAGTTTTTTTACAAGGACTCAGACCGATGTCTCAAAAACTCAGCGACTTGCAATTACATCAGTTATTCGAGCTTATCTCGAGAAAAAAGTAGGACAGCGGCGCCCCTCATGACTTTGTCTGGGATTCAAGATCATGGTTCATTCGTAAGGTAACAATTTTCTCAAAGTAATGCCGAAAGGGTTCTGGTAGGAATATTCGCAGAGAAACATTAACATTGCCTGAATGCTTTTGTTTATCGATAATATAAAAAGTAGGGACTAAGGAGATTATGGAATAAATACGACTTCCGCAGTTAAACGAAAATATTATTTATAAACGTAAACAATAAAACCTTCAACTGCTCTGAACAAAACGGAAATTTCTTTTTCTGAACAAAACAGAAATTTCTTTTTTTTTTATTTGAATGCAACGAGCGTGACATTGAAACAAACAATATTATTATCAAAATTCTTTAGGGATTAATCGATACTCAAGATAACAAGTGCGAGTGCGCAAATTCTAGAAATATCGCATGAATCGTAAGAGTTATAAGAGATTAAATTTATTTGTTGCGTAGTTTGCTATCGGATCTATTCGTTGAGTAATTCCATGTGCTCTTTGGAGGCTTTCAATGGCTCGGCGCTTTCCTTTGACGTTCTAGGAGGGTTTCTAATAAATGCTTAGATAAAAATGGGTGAAAACACTATTACAAATCAATAGATCGAATGAGCTGAAAACAGTTAGATCAAATAACAAAGCTAAAAGCTTTGGTTAAGATCTGTGATTCTGGGAGAAACGCCACTATTTTGCACGAAAGACTTTAAGGGTCTTAACGCTTATATAATTCTATAAAAACTGCTACTCTCGAAGCGCATGAGTAGTTTTCTTAAGAGATCACATACACTCCTTAGTTAGATAACACACATTTTTTCTCCTAGCACCAAGTTAGACTCAACAAAGCGAACTGTGAGGGTGAACTCAATCGATCTTTATGGTAGTTAGTTTCACAGTTTCAATTAACCAGGATTTTGGCTGAAAAAGAGATTCGTTCTGACGATCTAAACCTGTTTGTATCGGTACGTAACAAATACTTGTATAAGAAGTGTTCTTTGGAGATCACAAACACTTCTTAGTGAGCTATATGCTCGAGCATGCTTTTTCCTAGAAGCAAAGTTAGACTCAACAAAGCGAACTTGGATAGTGAAATCAATCGATTCCCCCGATATCCGGCCGGTCCTTAACTACGCCGCACCAATATGGTTGCCTGAATGCAGTGAAACATACATGTCAGAACAGTGCACTCCGGACTACGACAGGATGCCTCTTAATGTCTGTCATCGAACATCTGCACAGTGAGGTCCTTATGCTTTCAGTTAAGGAGCATAATGAACTATTCTACAAGCAGTTGCCGCTGGGGTGCTTTCGCAGAAACCATCTGTGCAGACTTATACTTGGAGCGGAATCGCCTCCTATGAGCATCAAGAGGTTCTTTCTCAGATACGTCGACGACATAAAACTATACGCCTACCAGACTTCGGCTGCAACAAACTTCAGACATGCACTGTCTGCCATTAAAACCTTCACCGACTCCCTTTCAATGAACGGCGTACTCGGAGTCAAACCACCACGCATTGCAAACGAAGAGCTCGAGTTGCCGCAAGAATCAAGAGTGACCCTTGCGCAGCTTCGTTCTGGAGACTATACCAGATTAAACTCATACTTATCCAGCGTGCAATGACTCCCCGCATGGCTCTAGCCCCCTCTTTGCATGCCCTGTTAACCCTACACATCCGTCACCCTTATTCCTTTGGTTCGACCCCGTCGAAACAGCATGTTTCCTGGAGCTACCGTTGGATGACGTCGATGACAACTTATCTAATCCTTACTATCTTAACGGGGATTATGTAGCCATTACAACAACAACCGACTTTACGGTTCCTGAATTGAGGAAGCTTATATACGGCCAAAAACTGTCTTGTCGATGACCTAATCCTGTGTGGATCGGTAATTAACAAATAACATTTAAAATCCGAAATATTCCTGGTTAAAATTCCACATATTGTAACCCCTCGAGGTCACTGATCGAGAGATGATCTGCAAACAGTTTCCAACTCAAATCGTATGTAACTTATGATGTTGTTGTAGCGGCAGAAAATATCTCTTATGTAATTTACATGATTGCTACCGAGTTGACAATTCGCGGCAGAATAAAAATCCGAGTCCGTTCCGATAACGTGAACCTGACATCCGTGGTTAGGGTATGTAATTTCTCATATATAACGTATATAGATTACGTTTCAGGGGTCGAGTTGACATTTCTCGGCGGGATAGAAATCCAAGTCCGTTCTGAAGAGGTAGACCCGACTCCCTTGGGAGGGTATGTAATATTTCATATACATACATATATCGTATATAGAGTCCGTTTCAGGGACCGAGCTGATAGTTCGCGGCAGGATAAAAATCCGTGTCCGTTCCGATTACATGGACCCTATTGCCGTGCGAAGGGTGTGTACATATTTTTTTATATATAACGTATATAGATACCGTTCCAGGGTGTCATCAACGTGGCACGTGTAATATGAAAGAGAGTTCATTATACGTTTTGTGGTACTTCACATAGTAGTTTAATCAATTGTGAAATCACAACGTCGACTTAAGTGCTTGTATTTATTTTTGCAATAAAGCTGCCTGCAAAATATTTACACAAGACTTTTGTTAAGTCATTTATGTTTGTATGCAAATGCGATAAAACGTTATCTGTATGATTAAGTGGTCACGAAGACCGAAAGTTCTCTGGTCCTATATGCAATGGCCTAAAATAAATGAATGCGTAATATGCTAGGCCGACCTTTCCCCCCCCCCCTGGTTTGGCCGTTTCTTACTCACAGCACGTTCTTATCAAAAGCGCTTGACATATGCTTTGTTTCTCGCTGCTTATCGCTTTACGATCGATTCAAAACACTTTTTTTATTGCGACGAGGAGGAGGAGAAAATGCAAACACTCAAGCAAAAGCACGGCAAAAAGTGCTCTATAACTATTTATAGACATTAATTGCGATCTGTTCTAGAAAATAATTAGCGCTTATAAACATGAAATACATTTACATACGTACATATATATATGTATATAGTATATACATATATAGATGCTTATAAATAATATCGCATTAGAATGTGCTATTATTTTGACCGCCTAATCGGCTGGCGCACAATCGATACGATGCCATATAGCGGTCATTTGCACTTGCCCCTGCAGCGCTTGGCCGATTACGGTGTTTTGCCTTCGCGACGACTGTTTACTGCTATTGATCGTTATTTCGAACCATAGCATGTTGGGGCTTAAGTATGTAGGTAATGGCCATTATATTTAGACGGACGTGTTTATACCTATTTATATGTGCATATGTTTATGTGGGGGTGTGTGTGTCTGTATGAATAAACAGGTGCATGGGTATACAAAAAGTCATTAAGTAAGTAGTCAAACAGTATTTTTTTTTAGATTCTCTTTCGCTCTTTGGCTGCACTTTTAATTGCGTACTTGCAGTTGTCCGATTACGGTCTATTTACTGTACATTTCAATTGTGTTTTCGATTTTTTATGCTTATATTTTGATTCACTAATGTTTTTGTTTTTATTTTATGGTTTTGCTGTTTCTTTTCGCTAATTTTAAGATTATTTCTTAGATTTTTATTTTTTTATTCATATTTTTTTTTTATTTTTTTTATTTATTAATTTTTTTTATCAATTTCTTTTATATTCTTTTTTTTATATTTTTATTTTATTTTCAGATTTTTATTCAATTGTAGTTTTGTTTAAAAAATATCCTTTATTTTTTTGTGTTTAAATTTTTATGAGTAATTATTTTTCGCTTATCTTTCTCTCTAGATGTATGACTAGGTATGTATTTTTTTATACTCGTAATGAAACTTGGTACACAGGTTTCTCAGCATCGTAAGAGTCTTGACATTACAGATGGGCGTCGTCGGACTGCCACACCCACAGAACGCATTTAAGGCGTTACATGAGTTTGCGGATTTAAAAAAAAAATCGTTTTTTTATTGTCTTGTTAAATTCTACAACACTTCTAGAATATTGTTCTAAATTTTCAACTTGATCCGAGGGTAGATAGGCTAAATGCGCCGTCTTTAAAAGCGTTTTTCTCGAAACTGTGTTTTTGAAGTCGGTTGACCAGATTTATCGAGAACTACTAAACTAATCTTCATGAAATTTTACACCGGTCTTTGGGATAAAATTCTTAATGATTTGTTGTTTTTTTTTTTTCATTGAAATTTTCATTTGTCTGCATAAAATACAATTTTCAGTTTTTTTTCTTCGTCCAAATTCTAAGTTTTGATATGATCAAACAGGCTTACCCAAATGTTGCTTTAGCAAGAAGTGGTGTGTTTCGTTAACACCAGGCCTTTTTGGAGGGTCGATAAGAGGTCGCTGATCAATGAGCAAATCGAAAGTGAAAACGATGCTCATTGTATTTTTTGGCATCAAATACATCGTCCACCATGAATTTTTTCCTCCTGGACAAACCGACAACGCCAAGTTTTACGTGGAAGTCCTCTAGAGACTCAAACGAAGGGTCAATTGGGTCTGACAAGGCATCGCAGCTGTTTGGAAATTGCACCGCGACAACACCCCGTCTTACACCGCCTTTCTTATGAACAACTACCTAACCAAGGCCGGCATCCCAACGCTTCTGCAACCGCCCAGATGTGGCCCCCATACTTTTTTTGTTTTCTTGCCAGAAAAGGCCGATGAAAGGCAGGCATTTTAAGACGAAAGAGGGGATCCAAGTACCTCAGCTCTCAAGGCTATTCCGGAGAATGCCTTCCGAAACACCTTCAATGATTGGAAATCAGCTCTGCATCAACGCAGAAGGAGCCTATCTTGAAAGTTTTTAAAGAATTGTAACGATTGGTTCATAAAATTTTTTTTTAATCGACTCAATCCTATTACTTTCGAGACAAACCCTGTATGCTATGTTAATGGAAAATTCAATTTGTTTTCTGTTTTTCGACTAAACGTCGTTTTATTATATGCTCAAGCTGTGCTATTTCTCTGCCCATGACTGTGTTCTATATTTATTTTGTTTACTTTTCCTTTATATTTCTCAATTTATTTATTTCCTTAATTTTTGATATTTGTTTTATTAATATTACTTTTTGTTAATATTTTTTGTATCTTACAAACAGACATATTTATTTATTTAATTTTGGATATTTATTTCATTTGTGCTTTTCCTTTATACATATTTCTTAATTTATTTATTTCCTTAATATTTGATATTTGTTTTATTAATAAAGGGTGATTTTTTAAGAGCTTGATAACTTTTAAAAAAAAAAAAACGCATAAAATTTGCAAAATCTCATCGGTTCTTTATTTGAAACGTTAGATTGGTTCATGACATTTACTTTTTGAAGATAATTTCATTTAAATGTTGACCGCGGCTGCGTCTTAGGTGGTCCATTCGGAAAGTCCAATTTTGGGCAACTTTTTCGAGCATTTCGGCCGGAATAGCCCGAATTTCTTCGGAAATGTTGTCTTCCAAAGCTGGAATAGTTGCTGGCTTATTTCTGTAGACTTTAGACTTGACGTAGCCCCACAAAAAATAGTCTAAAGGCGTTAAATCGCATGATCTTGGTGGCCAACTTACGGGTCCATTTCTTGAGATGAATTGTTGTCCGAAGTTTTCCTCAAAATGGCCATAGAATCGCGAGCTGTGTGGCATGTAGCGCCATCTTGTTGAAACCACATGTCAACCAAGTTCAGTTCTTCCATTTTTGGCAACAAAAAGTTTGTTAGCATCGAACGATAGCGATCGCCATTCACCGTAACGTTGCGTCCAACAGCATCTTTGAAAAAATACGGTCCAATGATTCCACCAGCGTACAAACCACACCAAACAGTGCATTTTTCGGGATGCATGGGCAGTTCTTGAACGGCTTCTGGTTGCTCTTCACCCCAAATGCGGCAATTTTGCTTATTTACGTAGCCATTCAACCAGAAATGAGCCTCATCGCTCATCGGACACGGACGCGAAACACATTTCGAACCGAACACTGATTTTGGTAATAAAATTCAATGATTTGCAAGCGTTGCTCGTTAGTAAGTCTATTCATGATGAAATGTCAAAGCATACTGAGCATCTTTCTCTTTGACACCATGTCTGACATCCCACGTGATCTGTCAAATACTACTGCATGAAAATCCTAACCTCAAAAAAATCACCCGTTATTACTTTTTGTTATTTTTTTTCCTTCCACATACATACATATGTAGGTACTTATATTCGCATTTATTTATTTTTACTATTTTCGAATTTATTATTTTTTTATTTTTTATTAGTTATTTTTATGGCTTATATACATACATATGTACATTTGCATTTATTTTGTGGGTTTTTTATTACTTAGCGCCATAACTTACCAACATATTTGCTCGTGGTCCTCGGGTATTCGCCGTGCACATTGTTCGGATTGCCGAAAACTTGGCCCATGTTGATTGTTTGTTATTATTTTTGTTTTTGTGATTTTTGTTTTGTCGCTTTTTGCAGCGCCTCTTCACTTATTGTTAAATAATTAAGCCTTTTTTGTTTCTAGAAATTTTCTTTCACAATAAATGTCTGTTTACAGAGTCTTTGCTGTGCTTTACACTTGTTTTTTTATCAGGCAAAAAATTATTGTCTCTCCTTACTGCCTTTGTTTGTTCTTTGTCTCAACGACGGTTGGTGCTACGTGCGCGAAAAAAATATTATTAGAGCGGTGAAAAAATTTACACACGCTTACGAAGTCACACACACGCATACATGTAAACAAAACAAAGATTGTTTGTATGTATGTTTGTTAGCAGAAAGAAATATAACTCGTTCATGGCCGCCGTGGCTATATGAGCTTCACGATCACTCGAAATAAATACGCAATTCTACGCCGACTGTGCCACGCCCCCCACTATCGTACACTGCCAGCTCTTAAGTGGTAATGGAATGATTACCAACGCACACACACATCTATTTGCTGCTAAGTCGTCAGCGTGTGCTTTGCGACCCGGCCAATTTTAATCCTTCTCATCGCACTCGCCTTATCTTATGCAAACACTTCGCCGCGTATATAGTAACACATGCGGGAAAACATAATCGATCGCACACTCACACACACACACCTGAACCGGACGCACACCCATGCAGGAGACGCATGTAAGGCGTTGAATAAACAAACCGAAATAGTCGAGCGCGGCGACAAAGTCAGGGGTGGCTGGTGCAGCAGAGTGTTATTGGTCGAACAGATGGGCGGACGGACGGACGGTATACATGGACACACGGGCGTATGCGTATATGGAGAGACATGCGTTGCACATAATGCAGCCATGCAGTCACCACACACAGTGAATAAGTCACTAGCTGACTGCCTGACTGGTACGCCAACAACTCCGTCGCAGCACCAGGCTACGCCGAAAGCGAAAGCTTGTACATATTACTATGCTATATGACTGTAATTATATGCATGTTTGTGTGTCGGCAGTCAACCCTACCCGGTTGTGCTTTGTTCGGTCAGCGTTCAAGTGAATGATTGGCCTTTTCATTATTGTTGTTGTTGTTGTTGCCTTATAATTGCATGACTGCGTTATAGCGAACGAACGCCTTGGCTATCTTCCTGTTTAGTCGCCGCCGTTCAACGCTCCCGAAAAAACACACAATAATAATGCGTTTCAATGGTGCGAGTACCAAGTGAGCTGTGGACGCGCTTCCCGGAAGATTCTACGTCGAGTGTGTGTGTGTAGCGGTGCAGCGACCGCCGCTACGGAGCAATTGTGTAATGGAGTGAGCACATCATCATAATTACGCTGCTGTCACCGGTGGCGCGGTAGGTCAAGCACCAAAAACGAAGCAACAACAACAACTAAAAACGGAGTAAAAACTAATGCTTTCAAGCGACGAATGACGTGCAATCGCAACGTTTACGTCAAAGTGTCGGCGAGCATTGCACTAAATTAGGAAATTGAATTCAAGTTTTTCTTTTCGCCGCAAATAACACCTTGTACATTGTATGTGTGTGTATATATATGCATTTGTAAGCAAGCAGCATTTGCATTTACGCACAATTAACGAATTCACAATTGCGTAGATCTGTTTTCTATTCTCGCTACGTCAAAACACAACACAAAAACAGTGTGTGTGTGTAAAATAAAAACACGTTAAAAATTCACTTTTCAATTTGTTAAAATCCGCTGTGAAAAATCGAATTTTTCGCACTCGAATATTCGCTGATCAACTCGGCATGTAGCAACTGACTGACTGCCAACTGACTATTTGCGGTGACTACAGCTGTCATGAGTGTGCTGCTGTCAGCTGCGCTGCTGCTGACGCGGACGGACGTCGGACCTGTTTGACTGGCTGGCTGACTGGCTGCTCGCTTGCTGGTCTGGTTGTGTAGCCGGCACCCGTGTACGTATTTCTTCTTCGCCACACACTACTAATTGAGACACACACTAGTGAGCGCCTACGTGCCTGATCCGCGCGCCCCTCAGAAGTTTGTTCTTCGCTAGCTAGCCACCCTTGCTTGTCTAGTACGAGCGCTCGTGTACACGCATCACCGCGAAACACTCGACAAATCAAAGAATCAGCAGCGCCGCGATTGTCTGTCTACATCGCTAGGTACATAGTATATAAATATTTATAAGTACATATATATACAATACATATGCAATTATATTTATAAATGTGTATTTAAATATTTGTGAGCATTTCCACCAATTTGGTTTACTGTAGTACGAGTATAGGTGAATTGCACAGTGGAACGAAATGTGAGATTTTATTGACAGCAAGAAAAAATTTTAACATTGCGCCGAAACTTATATATGTCTCAAAAAGTGGGAACTAGTTCGTGTATACATGGACAAATGGACAGACAGACAGATAGATAGACTTGGCTAAATCGACTCAGCTTGTCACGCGGATCATTTATATAGTAGCTAACTTCCAGTAGTGACTCTAACCTTCACAGGCAAATCAAAACTATTTTAAGACATCCTAAAGTCTGGATTTTATATGAAGTTTCGGGAATGAATAGCTTGCCCGTCTGTAGCATCCATCAACATGGCAGTCTCGAAACCTTTCATTGCGCTTGGTCCCCACACCTTAAAGGAGCTGCTCCGCATTGATGAAACAGTGGGTAGGGAGAGGCATTGGCAACAACTCCCAGGCATGCGCCATGCAAAGCTGCTAATGGCTGGTTACAACCTCAAATGGTTTAAATATGTAATCAATTGCCAAAAACTCAGGCTACTTGTCGCCTTCTAAACTTGCAAGCTCAAGAAGAACTTACTTAACATGGCCGAGCTTCTTGTGCAAATTGCTGGTTCTGCGAATTGGAGTCTGAAACACCAGAATATCTGCTAATGGACTGCACAGCAGTCTGTAGGCGTAGGATTAAGGCAGTTGGATCCATGTTGCCCAATAAGGATCTCAACGCCTCAGTAGCACCTCGCAGTTATATCGGAACTCATCAATTTGCTGGGGCTAGTTGAGACGTTGGGAGTTAAGAGAGGGCACGAAAGACCCTAGGTCGCGGCGCAATCCACATTTATTTATCTAATCTAATCTATGTACATGAAATTTAAAAAGTGATCGAAATAATGCGCGCAAAATAGTCGCCCAGCAATCTGAGCAAGTAATATAAGATTATTTGAGGAAGCCAAACATCTGATGTGTAAGTCAATGTCGCCGGAACCAGAGTAGATTTACTTCCGGTTTTAAGCGGAAACGGATGAAAACTGTCAAAGGTTACCGGGAAGTAATTTCAGAGACAGAGGTATGTGAGTGCGAAAGAGATGGCAATAAGCTTTAATTGGAGGCCCTTTGGCTTAGAGGTTATAGACTATACAAATCAATTAATATAATATCCGTTCTAGGTTTAAAGTTAGGTTGATAAGAGTGAGCAATCGAACGTAAGCATTTTTTAAATTTATAGAGATGATATCAGAGGTCAATTGAGCTTCCGGGGTACTGACACGAAGTGAAAATTTCACGAAAGTATTTAAAACCCTAACATCCGGAACTTCTTTAGAGCTATTTTTTGAAATTTTTTATTTAGTAATAACGCGGTATCTATAACAGACTTTCTACTTTAGCTTTTTTATATAACTTTTTAGATTCCAAACCAAGGTTTCTGTATTTCTTTAACCCAAGAGTTGTTTCGCTGCCGCTTGTCGTCCATAGTTATTATATCAGTATCAGGTATCAGTTTTTTGGTGTTTAGTGATTGTTGTTGTAAGTCATAAAATATTAACCAAATTATTTTGAGGAGAGTCAATAGAACCAGTGTCGATCTAGTTAAGGAATTCCGAACCTACTTCTTAGTTTACGACTCGAAATCATGGATCGAGTTGAAAACACTTAAACCGGTTTATATAACTGATAAACACAAGTATGCTTTTAAAAATGGGTCACATGGGAATATGATAAGACGCTCTCCTGTCAAATATTGATTTGAACACATTTAATTTTACATGAACCCACAGTCTTATGACACGTTTCTGTCACTGTATAGGTGTGTAACAACAAAAGTGTTTTTCAAAGTGTGTATACATAAATGAGTTGGAGTTTTTTCCGATTAAAGCCCATAGAAAAAATTAAATAAAATACAAATGTGTGCATTATTGAGGTAATAAACGACGTTAAGAGGCACAACACACGATCACAACTTTTATAAGCGACCAACGAGACCAACGGAGCGCTGCTCTGTAAAGTTTTTGATTTACACACAGCGCAAAGTGGATATTATATTAAATACATATGTACATGTACACTACAACAGTCACCAGCTGAGCCAACAACAGACCCACGGACTTGCCAATCAGATACTATGCACACACAATCAAACCAACAAAATAATCACTTCAGATTGCTGTGCTGCTACTGTCGCCGTCGACGTCGCCTTTGCTTTTGTAACCTTTCATTTACTCCATCCGTCATACCGACGCTGCGCTGCGAAGTTAAGGCAGCCGTCAGTGCTCACAGCTCAGTTGTGGCCACCACTTAGTAAATCAATTTACCTATCGGGACGAGCATCTATGTATATTAACTGCCTTTTTTTTGTTAATTTCTGCCGTTAATTATAAGCACTTGCAATCAACAGCTTTAACTCCAATATTTGTACGCATATAGGCACATAAGCACATAACTCGGGCTTTTAATTTTATCACTAGATCCATTAATTACACTGCTCGATGCTGCTCTTTTATTCGCCTACCACACATAATTCCTTTAATATATTTTTGTTTTTGCTAGCACTTTACGCTAAAGCTCTTTACTCGTTTGCTGCAAACACTTATGTTTGTATACATGTTTTTATGTATATGCGTTGTTCATTTCACTTTTATTTAAACTTATTAATACCAATGCGAAGAGTGTAGCTTAGCGGCGACAAAATCAGTGACCAGCTCAACACCTATTTGGATTATGTATGGTACTTTATATTTGCAAAGCCTGTCAAATCGCTAGACGAAGTATCTGCTCGTAGTCGGTATACTCGCATTGAGAAGTAGTACACTGCTTTTCTATTTATTCTTGTATTCGTTGTTGCTCGCCGTATGTCGATTGACTGCTGTTACCTTCTTCCTGCCTTTCGCACTACTCGGCTGGTGGGCTACCTATTGTCTAATAGCACACACGCAAGGGGGTCGTAAATGATTTGACGGCGTTGCCAGCTGCTCCGCATCGTATTACAATGGATCTTGGGAAAGGTTCTCCAAAACAAAGTTATCTTATCAGCTGCTCGCAAAGAGCAAATAATTTGAATTATTTTCCACTTAGTATTTATTTTCTTCTTATTTTAATCATGTAACTTATCTGCCAAATAAATATTTGTATATTTGTGTGTGTATAGTATTTTCCTAACAGCGACGACAAATAGTAAAATTAAATATATTTAATTTGCTTCTTGTTGAATTAAGATAAGAAAAGTACTTGTCAACAAGAACAACGAATATAATGCTTTGAGGAAATTAAAAATTCAAGTAGTTGTAACTCCTTAGACTGAAGTTAATCATGATTGATCTCATCGAAATGGAGAGCATACTTCATTATGTAAAATCTTATGACACAAAAGTGTATAATTTAAGAGGTTATATTCACATATAAATATCAAAAAATCGAAAATTGTTTTTGCATGTACATAAATCGAATGTACATACTACATACAAATATATATTTGAAATATTCTCCGAAAATTGAAAGTATTTATAAGTAGAAGTGTATAGTAATAATAAATTAGGGTTTCTGGGATTGAGATAGTCTTAAGCAAATTCTCCTGAAAAACAGCTACGGAATCCAATCGCACAGTATGATTAATTTTGAAAAAATGCTTGATTCCCTTGATTCCACAGCTGTTTTTCAGGAGGTCTCCTAAAAAGTAGTACTTTAAATTCTTGAAATGCACATTATCTTGAGATAATTATAAAATAAAACTTAATAGGCGTTTAATGCTTTTTCCCTGACATACTTTACTGGATACAACCACTTAATTAACAAGACAATATCGACAACAATGCGAAATAATGGAATATTAGTCCAGGAATAGTTTATACTATAACAGTAACTGAATTTTTTTTTTTTTTTTTGATCTTTTGACATAACATACTGCTCCGTTTTGGTTACGTAGACCCGACTGACGTGTAAACAAACAATAGATTAATCATTAATTGGCTTGACGAATTGGAGAAGAATATATTGCAAACGAAACGTAATAGTTTTATTAACAAATACACCATTCTACCATCAAATGCACACCCCGAATGGCAAAATAACGACACTTTATTGCAATGAGTTAGCACTTATTATAAACCTACAAAAATGATGAGAATTATAGAAATTAAATATTAATTTTTCGAATTTTTCTACAGAAAAACCATTTAGGAATCTCCGCAGCACAAATTTCTGTTTTGGTTAGAAAATGCATTCTTTATAAAATCATTAGTCATCACTCAACCTAACTCTAGACGGCACCAGGTATTTAATTAGTCGCTTACATATCTATAGTTGTTTTACCGTAATGTGTTGTAAGTAGTGATAAAAGAAATTCACTTACCATTAAATGACCAAATGTGCGATGGTAGCGATGTAGCTGTGTAGACGCGACCAATACCGCTCGCGCCACTAGATGAGGATGCCGCCAATGCAATGCTCTCCACAAAATTTGTGCCCGTTGCAGAAACATCCTGCAGATCTTCAAAGTTGAGTGTATGAGAATGTGGTGCACTCACCATGCCGCGAGCACTATTGCCGCCACCGTTACCGCCATTCAGCATCAGTGAGTTGTCGTGAAATGAGCTACTACTGACCGGCACACTAACACGAATACTACCTGAACCCATAACATCACCACCGAGCGGATAATGCGGATGTTGCAAATAATTGGTGGCAACTGAAGAATGCGCTTGTGATGTTACACCAAATGCATTGCTACTTGGCGTCGTACCGACAGCTGGATGCGTATGCGGTCCACCAGCGACACAACCTGCATGTGAGTTGCCATGTTGTTGATTGTGAATATCCGGCACTGAGCTCAAACTACGTGCACGCTGTCGATCGATGCTTGAACTCTGGACATGATGTTGTACCTGTAGGCTGGGCAATGTACGCAACAAGTTAAAGCCTTGACCACCATCTGCGCTGCTATTGCTGGCAACTTGTGCAGCGTCCGTCCCAGTTGAGCTGCTGGAAAAGGTACGCGAACGTGGGCTTTGGCCGCTGGCTGTCGGTGTACTTGCCTTAGCGCCCATTCGTTGGGTTTCACTTTTGTTCTTCTCGAATTGGTGTAATGGCGAGCAGTGTGATTTTCGTTTTAAACAAGATATATATTCGACAGGCGGTTTGTGCGATAGAAATTTATATTGTGAATACCGAAAAGGTTTTTAACGCCTCCAGTGCGTTATTAGAAATGTCAAATTATTCCATTTATAATCAGTTATTTGCGAACCACAACAAACGCGTATCTTTAGGACAATCAGCAGTTCTTTATTAAGAAAAATAGCATTAAACGCGATATGGCAAAAGACTTTGTTGGTTAGGATAATGACCTGTTTAGAAGAGTGGGCGCAGAGTCGCTAACCGCCGTTGTTTACAGATTACTCAGATTCCAATAGAGTACGCTTTGACATCAAACAAAGGAAAGTAACTAACCTTTGTGTACGTTATTGATACCAATGGTGTGAGTTTGATGGTGGCGTGTGTCTTGTCTCCTTTTCTGCTTAACTAAGTAACATAAAATGTGTGCGTTCCTTATTTGTTCTTGATTAGTTTTTTTTTACTGCAACAAGACGAAATTGCTGGCGACAGCTATTGTCAACAATATCAAAGTTTGATTGCTTTATCGAGAATTACAGGAGAGCCGTAGATTTTCCAAATCTTCAAAATAACCTATTTTTTTGCCGAAAACAATTTGCCAATTTAATGATTATGAGTGCCCTCTTATGAGCTATCATTGACACCGCTGATGTGCTGTTGCCTCTTACACCACCGTCGCCTTCGTTTTTGTTGCTATTCCACTGCTAGTTATTTCGCTAATTTGCTGACCGTCTGTTTTTCTGCTATGCGTTTTGTTGTTGAATATAGAATAACTTCTTTTTACTGGTCGTACTTCACGTTTTCACTAGCTTTGACATTTGCTTTTAAATTTTGTATGCGATTCGAGCTTTTTGTATTACTTTTTTTGTTTTTATTTTGCTTGAAATTTTTCAATTTACGGAGGAAACATTTGGTTAATTTACGAATTCTTTGTATTTTTGTAGCAAAATTTGACAGCGAGTCGACATTTTTCGGGAAAGATAAAAACGAAATTGACATTAACGGCGTTGCCAATTTGCGTTGTAATGTGAAATTTTGCAAACAAAAGATTTGCACTAAAATATTTATGATATGCAAGGAATATAATTGATTGTTGATGAACATGAATGATATAACCACTATTATGCTTGTAGGTCATAATTAATTGTGTTAGCTTTTAGCTTGTATTCGCTTTATGTGTTCTTCGTGCACTTCCGCTTTGTATTGAAATTACAAAATATCACATCCGCCATGATCAGCCGGCCGTTGTGAAAGTGGGCAGAAAAGGAAATGTGTAAATTTGCAGCGGATTTTCCTTAGTGTATTGAAAATTAATTTAAAAATGTGAATTATTGTGAAGTGAAAATATTGCATATATTTAATTAAACGAATTTATTTGAAAAGCATGTCATAATGTATTTCAAGGAAATATGGATAATTTGGTTGCTTCGTTAATTTATGTAGGAGTCCTCCACTGAGTAAGTTTTTATCATAGAATTTCCTGCTGACGTGGGTTTTATCCATAAAACGACAAAAATATTTCGGTATAATAATTTAATACTTCCGCTAACACACTTTTAAGCCAACGCCATTGCATTTAAGTTTCTTGCTATCGTTCCCAAAGCAAAAGGCTGCAAATAACCTAAAAAATGTATATAAAAGTGCATAAAACAGTTTTTGCGGACGTTGTATCAGCAACTTAACCCAAATGGTTTTGGTTCCGAATTCGGATATACATAGCTCCTGCTCCATTTCATAATAGCCCGTTTATCTGAGGAGCTTATTAGACCTTGGACAATTTTACTAAACCACTGCAGCCGAAACTTATTCTCAAAGTATTTATAATAAGGTATTGTCCGAGAAAAAGTTTCTTGCTCTGTGTATTATGCATTAATATGTATATGGTACACATATATAACCGACAATATAATACAAACACATTACCGTTCCCACAACAGTTGGGTCTACGTAACCGGAATGGACTTTTATCCGGCAAAGGACTGTCAACTCGGCAGAATTCTGCCACAACAACAATAAACACATTTCTCCTCAAGAAAACTCAACGCTGATTTCTTAATTTTTCTTTTATTTCCTAAAAATTGCTTACAACATTAATTTCACTAAATTTTAGGATTGATTAAGAGAAAAAATGTCACTTAAATGCTGTCTTAAATATAACAACAACTAATCGAAAGCAATCTTGTTTTGGAGGCTTGCTTCCAAATATTTAATATTATAAAAGTGGGAATAATAAAACACTATTCTCATAACCGAAATTATCGAATGCTAAATAATTGATTAGTAAAAATAAGGTGCACTAATATTGCAAATAAGTTGTTTTTGTATTGCAGAACAGTAAATAAATTGCAACTTAACGAAATTTCAGAATATAACTATAAATATATTGACAAAGCACTTGTATTTTATATATGTATGTATGTGTACTCTCATTTTAAAATATTACTGAAAACACCATTTGTTGTTCGTCATTTCACAAACGTTTGTACGCAACAATTATTTTTCTATTTCTACTGAAGGGACAAAATAATTGCTTTTTTCCGTTAGTTTCTAAAATTCCGAATTGCTGTACGTACTTCATGTATATCTCAAGAATTAGTTATATAATATATATTTTTAGCTTTATTGCAAATTAAAATTCATTTACTGTTTACATGTATGTATGCATGTTTGTACATATTAGTATTAAGAAGCACGTTGGCGTGTAGAATATATTACCATCCGCCTTAAAAGTAAAATGAATAAAATTTTAGTAATTTAATTAGCATTATAATTTGATTTTTTGATTATTTGAACTTTACATATACATAAATATGTACCATTATTGTTATTAATATATGTTTTTTTTTTTATCAGAAAATTATTATTGTTTTGGAAAACGCGTTTATTACTGACCCAGCAGTTGTTATTTGCTATCGTCATTATGCTCATTTGTTAATGTTTTTGTTTTTGTAGTTAGCATTGGCGCGACGCTTTCTTTTTTGTATAGCTATAAACTATAGATAATAAGAATTATAATAATGATAATATCTATTATGTGGTATAGTCGGTAATTGTTGTTGTTGTACACCAACGTATGCCTTGCGTTGATGCGGATTTTGAAAGTTTTGTTTTGACAACGTCATTATATTTGTAGAGTTTGTAGTCTGTTTTTGTTTTTGTTGTAACTGAAATTGTTTCTGTTGCTGCATTAAGATTTGTTGGTGTTGTTTGAAACGCATTTTCGGTGTTTGTTAGCATTGTACTTTGCCATATTGCGCCCGACGTTCCAACACTTCACGATACTCTTTGTAGTTCATTTGAATTTCTTGCGAGCGATAACGCGTCAATTTGATTGATTTTCGTGTTTCCGGGGTGATTGCTGCACGGTAGCCCCCCTTCCTGAGTAGAGAGTCTATAGTTTGGGTTTGATCCCAACCTATGAAAATCGAGAACATATTCAGTTTTTAGATTACATTTATTACGATAACTTTTTGCGAAATATCTTATCACAAATTCATGTGTTTGTTAGCTCACCTTGTTCAGTAGCCACTTGTGGCAAATAAGTAGCAGTCCTCTTGTAACCACGTTCATTCAAAAATTCAATACGTATGCCATGTACGCCTAATGTCCAGTCGAGATACCCGTGTGCTTCTTCGAAATTTTGCAAAATCGACACCGACACAGTCAATTTGGGTAGCTCTTCCCTAGCGATGGGCGCAAAGCGCGAATCCTTTAAAGCACTCGTTAATGCATATTCACGAAGTCCATTGTGCAAATGCATGGCACTGAACGTACCAATACAACCACGTAACCGCTTATCACGCCCTGTTTTCCAAGTTACAAATAATGGACTGCAGAAACAAAAATCATCATTAACATTATACATATTTTTAAAATGCATATTAAGCGAGTACTCACTAAGCATCATTTGTGAATTTGGGTGTACCGGGCGCTTCTACATTGTTCAGCTCACAGTCAAGCACCTCAAAACAAAATATGCACATGTCAGGCACCGCCACATTGTCCAATGGCTTCACACTATAACCATTTGTGAGGCGATTTGAGCCACCACCGCGGCGATAGCAATCACCATCTTCGCCACAATCACCGTTCTGCAGGTGATGTGGCCGTAGTCCATTCATCTGTTGTGATGTGCTTGAGCCGCGATAATTGTTGTGGTGCTGATAGTTATTTGACATTATTGTGCTTGGTGTACCTTTATGCGCTTTACCCTCAAAAGTATTTGGTAAACTTACAAACTGAAATTTTGTATGCTTCACTCGTTGCGTTAATTTTTTTTCTTTTAACAACAATGCTACCCAATGTGGATTGCAAGATCTTAAATATATATTTATAGTAATTACTATTTATTTTAATTTTATTGTGGACGCAGACTGTGCTAATGCCGATCTGCTTTTGTATTTGTTGCAGGACTAATCGAATACGCTATATTTTTTATACCGCTAAGATCTCTAGTAGTAATGGCAGTGCGTAACTTGATGATGTGAATCTAAAAAAGTTGTAACCTGTAAATATAAAGAAGTTCGATTAGTTATTTTTCAATATTTACATTTTTGTCTTAATTCAACAAACTTAGCACTTAAATTAAAGTGATCGTACGTAAGTTCAACTAAAATATGTATCCTACAAATGCAGTTGTCTTAACAGTGCGTAATATCACACAAAAATACCAGCAGGGGAGCACGGCGTTGACGAGCAAATTGCTAAATCACAAGTTCAGTCTCCTATGCTTTGTTTACGAATACTCGTTTGCACTGCATTACTTGACGCAATGACAACAATAACAAGAGACTAGCATTTTGTATCAGCCATAGGCTTTTGCACAGTGACTTTCAGTTTCCCTACACTTCTCTCCCACTCTTATCTGGCACATGAGTTAATCGTCTGTTGGTGCGATCAACGCGTCTATCTTTGGTCCATTCCCGTTTGGGTGCAGCTACTGCATTTA
This sequence comes from Bactrocera zonata, assembly GCA_037783105.1. Lineage (NCBI taxonomy): Eukaryota > Metazoa > Arthropoda > Insecta > Diptera > Tephritidae > Bactrocera > Bactrocera zonata. The sequence goes on along the minus strand of JBAWJQ010000848.1, from coordinate 196,448 downwards.
GCTTAAGGCTGATTTTTTTATTTGTTCATAGCACAATCACCTCATTCTCTATATTTACAATTATCACTTTCTATCTGCATTTGACATTCTTTGGCTTCATTCGATACTCGGTACGTTTGACCCCTTGCACCCCACCGCACACACATATAAACACAATTATTCAATTCTTCACTTCTCTTCTTCCTTGTTACTACTCCTCTTTTAGCCTTTGGCACACACACATTTTTCTTCGTCTGCGACTTCCACAACTGCTTCCTTGAGCTTTTGCACTTCAACTCATGTGAACTTTGTCGAAATTTTGTTGCAAATTGTATCAGAAATTTTGATCACTCACAGAAAATATATGAAAAAAATATTAGAAAGCAGTTGCCAAATACTTTTCTTTATCGTTCGCTCGCAAATCCGCGTCGTTCGCAGTGTGAGTGACGAATGAACGAAAAAATGTCAAATGTCAAAAATACCAGCGCAACCGAGGGTTGCATTTGCGTGAACCGGTTACGTGTTCAGTTGACCCGATTATTGTACAAGCCTTGATTGCACTAGAAGTTGCTACGATAATTTGTACATAAATTTATTTAAAAAATAATTTCGGAGTAATAGCAATAATTATTGCTTAATTTTATAATTTGAGCAATAATATTTTTTTAATACATTTGGGTGGTCTAATATTTATCTAATATAAATTCGATATATTTCAGTTAATAAAGTGAATTTTTTAAGGATCAAACTTGTTTGTGAACATCTTTTCAAGAAAATCGGGACTTGATTAGTTGAGGAGTTATTAATATTTTGCTGGAGGTACTGATCGCCTAAGTTGCCAACTTCAATTCTTCTTGGTATAACGAATGAAATTTTTTACCAAAGCGTTTTAGAGTTGAGTTGAGAATTCTTGGTCAGATAATATTGCCTTGTGGATTATACAATAACGATTGCTGCCGGAAGGTCTTGACACTATAATCGTATTCAAAGTAAGATGCTATATCTTTTCTCCTTGAAACGGAGAAAAGGGAATTTTTTCCAACACTTTTTGGCTCTGGACAAAGCCAAATTTTGTGGCCACCTCACTGAAATCGTTCATATTAAGATCTAATATACGATTGATCTAATATATTGATTGATTGATTGAAGCTAAATTTAGCAGTACTTCTGCCGCTGTGAGATGGCAAAAGCCTGCTTTTCACGGATCTTTGTTTTTGGAATAAAATGTGGTTTCGGAATTTCCGTTATCCAGATTTTCGTATCAATCCAAATCAAATCAAAGGTGAAGTAGGTTGTTTCATGGGGCCGTCTACTAAAGCAGTGAATTCCGTTCCGAAGTCGCTAGAAAATTAGGACAATCAATCAATGTAGACGCATTTCCGTTGTCCTATATACCAGTATGCTCTGAGACCCAAATGTTGTTTACTTTTATCAGTGACATGATTATAATAATAGTCTTCTAACCGACATCTCTTTCTATTGAGACCTGACGTGTGTATAATTTAGTTATTACTCGAATAATGCCTTATCCGGTTAGTCCGGTTAATCTGGGTAGTCCAGTTAGTCGAATACCAAGAGCTTAGTATGTATGCATACTCAGACATACGAGCGCTATTTGTGTTGTTTACAGTAACTTAAAATATTCTTTTCGATCAAAAAATGGAACAAAATTGTGAATATTTTCCCGTGATTATTTTTTACAACTGTCCACGTGGATCAACTCATCAAGAGTGAAGCTCCATAAAGTACCAATGTATATCAACGGTATGGTGAAATCATTAAGGTCTCAGATCACTCCAGGAAACTATTGATGCTGTGCCCACAATTTGTTAAAGGCTCAAAAAAAGGCTCATGTCGGTTGGACGAGAGAAGTGTTATCAAAATACGATAGCGGTGCTGCGAAAATCGTATATGACATCGTGACAGGTGATGAATCATGGATTTACTCTTATAAGCCCGAAAATAAACAGCAGTCGACTGTATGGATGTTTCAAGATGAGTCGAATCCAAAAAATGTTATTCGCGCACGAAGCACTTTCAAGCAAATGGTTGCCTGGTTTTTAGAAACAACTGGATATATCGCAACCATACCACTGGAACAATAAAGTACAATAAATTCTGAGTGGTATACAACCATTTGTTTGCCAGTTGTCTTTCAAGAAATCAAGAAAACACTGCCGAAGACGGAAACAACTTCATTTTTGAGCACTCAAAACAGCGATTTGATGAGTAATCCCCCGTAATGTCCTGACTTGGCACCGAATGGCTTCTTTTTAGTTCCTTACGTAAAAAATAAACAAAGAGGTCTACCTTTTTCGACACATGAATCACGGTTGATGTGTTTAAAAGGAGTGTGTTGGAGATACCTCAATCAGAGTGGCAAAAGTGCTTCGAGGATTGGTTCAGCCTACGCAAAAGTGGGTAGATCTTAATGGAGATTATTTTGGAAACAAATAAAGCGATTTTCGATAGTTAAATTTGCTTTTCTCGCGTATCCCGAAATTTAAAAAGAGGATTGAAGTAAGGACAGAAAAGTCTGGCTACTGCAGTCTTCTCAATGTTCGTTGGTGCATTACATAGATTTTCAACCTACTTTGACGCTGTATAAGTTTATTACGCCCTTTCTGTTGGAGCACCGTACGAACGACGACGATTTCCAATAGTTGAACAAATTGTAGGATACACTCTGCAGCGAGGAAGTAAACATTATCGCCATTCTAATGATCTCATTGAAATTATTGGAAGTCGTCGTACACATACCCTTCTGCTGTGGATTGAAGTTAACTCAGTGTTGAAATGTTGAGTTCTGTAGTTGGGAAGAGCAATATATAATCAGTAAGGTGAAAGCTAAATATAACTATGTCAGTGGCTCGGCACGTAATGCCATAAAGCTCATCCGTACAACTCTTTTTTAATGCGCCCGGTCGGTAAATTATTGTTATTATAGTAGAAGAAAATAAGTCTCAAATAATTTTGTGAGAGTGCTGGAGAGTTGAGACCGTGGTCGGTTAGATATCCGATCTGTTTCACTCATTAGATAAGATCCGTAGTAACTGTCTCGGCAATACCGACAGGCTATCTCCGTTTATACGGATTTTTCGCAGATTGCTGTGAAGAAATTGAGGATTGCCATCGACTCGAATATTTAGAAAACTATTCGTCTAATAACTCATATGACTTCGTCATAACTTCGAAGTCGTACATAATTTCGTCTATCTTGAAACAAACATTAACACCAACAACAACTTCAGCCTGGAAATTCAACGCAGAATAACCCTCGCCAACAGGTGCTACTTCAGACTGAGTAGGCAATTGAGAAGTAAAGTCCCCTTTCGACGAACAAGAATCAAACTCTACGAGTTACTCACCATCCCCGTCCTACTGTACGAGTTTAGTGCAGAGGCAAGGACGATGACAACATTTGATGAGTCGGCGTTACGAGTATTTGAGAGAAAGGTTGTGCGAAAGATTTATGGTCCTTGCACGTTGGAAAATGGATGGGTTGTACGAGAGAGTTCAGTGAATTAAAAAATAGTGGTTAGGTCATGTCGTACGAATGGATGAAAGCACTCCAACTCCGAGAGTATTCGACGCAGTGCCCACCGAGGTAAGTAGAGGAAGACCTCTACTCCTTTGGGAAGACCAAATGGAGAAGGACCTGACTACACTTGGAATCTAGAATTGGAGCCAAACAGCGAAAAGGAATAACGACTGACGCGCTGTTACGAAGAAAAATTCGTGTAGGTAAGCCAGAAAGATTATCACAGTCTTGGGACATAAGGACAGCAGATATGACAGCCAGAGCTTTAATGAAACTATTTTCTAGGAAATAGTCTTTTATATACTAAAAAATAAGACCGAAAATGAATTTCTAAAAGGAAGTCTTCATAAGGCACCCTATATTTTGTAATGAATGTATTTAAATTTGCGATAAATTTGTGAAAAAAATGGCGAGTCATGGATTTGCGCTATGCATGTGGTCCACTGCTTAACTACTTAAAGCAAAGGTGTGATCTTCAAAATCAATGCAAATGTACACCTGCGGATCAAGCAAACTTGACTTAAACGACAAACGAATTACCACTTGCAGATGCCATAAGTTCACCGCGGCGCGCCGTAGACGTCCTGGCAGCGAACCAAACGACACAAAGGCTGGAACGCAGCGCTGGCAAACTGAAATGTCCCATAGCCAATCGGAGCCAAAGGCAATGTGCTAATACATTTGCAACTTGTTGCGCTTAAACAGCATTTAAGCCAAGCAACAATAATAGAGCAACGCCGTCCAAATGACACTTAGCCAGACTAGCTAGCGCAGCGATTACACAGCGTTTCGCACAATGTGTCAGGCACCTTGAAACAATGGGCCGACCAACTGTGCTTCGAGTGTTTCGACGCACCCAGGCATTGTCCGCCTCCCTCGGCCATCCACCATACGCCGGGCATTTTCAAGTGTCCTGCCATTGTTTTGCACTGCGCCGCGTCCAGCTGAACGCTGGTACTCGAACCATTCACCACACAGACAGACATGCAAACATAGTGCACGGCTGGTCATGCGGCACAATGGTATTTGCTTAATAACCACTCGAGTTTGTAAGGCGTAGAGAATCACATAACGACGCCGAACAATAGCACACACTCGAAAACGCTGCGGGTACGCTAGTAATTGACTACGCAGACAACGCAGAAGACGAGGACGATCTTGCAGATATGAGCGATCAGGACGAAAACCTCTGTGTCTACACGGTTCGGACAAAATAGACTCAAGAGAAATGAGGAAAAAAAATAACAACACACAGCAAGAAGAATAATGGAGTCGTACAACATTCGTAAGTGTATGTATGTATGAGTGTGTGTGTGTGTGCAGATAGTAAATGCAATACACGGCAATTCCAGTGAAATGCTCAAGGACCTCAAGGAGCATGAATCAAAGGTGAGCTGCAATGAAGTGAGCAATTGTACGACCTGTCAGACAGACAAACGCACACACAGACCACTATGAGAAATTAGTGTAGCGCAAGCAACAACAAACAACAACACAAATGGCAACGGTAAACAACAACTTATGTATGTATGTATGTACATAGTTGCATTGGCTTTCCGACTAATCGCCTACAGCAATGACAACAACAACAACAACACATACACACACAAACAATATTTATATAGCATAAGTACATTTGTAGTACATATTTATCAGCTACATGCCGAGGTACTCGAGCGCTGGTGAGGACATTTTCGCTGAAAGAATAACAATAACAAGAACAACAATAACAACAACAAAGTTGGTTTCTACGAAGCCATTGTTAGACCGAGAAGCGCCACAGTAATTGCAGATGCATTTTCAATTCATTCGCGTTAGGGAAAAACCATTCGCACGACAACTGCCGATTGTCGATTGCCGACCCTCGACTGTTGACATGCCGATTGTGAAATGACGAGTGCAGTGCGAAAATGCGTAAAGGGTGGGTGATGGACTTAATGGCATGAGCAGTTGGCTTCATTGTTGTTTTTGTACATATGTATGTATGTATGGATGTATGTGTATGTGTGCCACCATTATATTGCATGCCGTTACTCGTAACCGATTCCACAAATAATAAATATTTTCAAACGATTGTTATTATTGTTTTTGTTGTTGTGTTCATTAACAATAAAATACGTTTGAATTGGCTAAAATGTAACAACATGTAATGCATTGTTGTTGTAAATAATAATTTGTTAACATCAGACCATTAATAAGTTCCGTGGCAGGTGTTTGGTTGGGATGTCACTCCAATTTGCAGAGTGGGAACTCTGATAATTATTCTAGCATAGAACACAATAAAAAATTCAAAGTAAATTTGGTTTTTAAACTGAATTTGTTTTCTCCATATCTGGGATTCCCACGAAGAGTTGATTAACATCTAACAGTGGACAAATGGAGCCCCGCCAATGAGAGTCACTTTGATTCGTTTCCTTGGCGTAGTGGTTTAGGCTTTGTATAAACGCTTGTATGTATGTGTCTCTATATGTACAAATTAATATGATTGGAATGTTGCATTGTATTATCTGTCAATACTTCGTTAGCTCATCTTACAATTTAGATCACTGCAACGCGAAATCTTTCCCTGGCGGCTCCTTCTCTGCTTAAAAACTGTGAATGATTTGTGGGTGAGGCGAAGCAAAGATGCAGTGAGCTATTTCACTGATTGGCCGAAGATTGGAGGGAGGAAAGGAGGTGCAGTCTTCTGTCGGAATCTGACCATCTATCAAGCGGAGGTGGCTGCCATCAGGGTAGCATAAGATGAACTCCTCCGAGGTGCAGCCTCCTTCAGAAAGGTGTGCATTCATTCCGATAACCGAACGGCTATACTGGCTTTGTCAAAGAGTGCAGGACCTCATTTTCAATAGCTTCAAATTTCTTCCATATTAGATTTTTATGGGTGTCTGTTCGCAGGGGAATCACCGATAATTGTAAAGCCGATGAGCTTGCTAGGTAGAGCAACCTTTCCCCAATTTCAATCGATTGAAAGCGAGTCGGGTTTCCGATGTCTTCTTGCGTTCTGGCGTTGGAACTTTGGACTTTTAGTCAACGCAGAAAGTGCTGGTCAACAACCAAAACTTGTGTGACTGCGAGATCCTTCTGGCCCAGATTGAACCGTAGGACGTCTTCCGCACTATTGGCTCTTAGCAAAGCCGATCTCGACGCAATTGTTAGTGTTCTGACTGGACATTGTCCAATAACTTTACAGCGGTCCGGCTAAATATTCTGTGAGATGTTATTTGCCAGAGCTGTATGGATTAAGGCGAGGTGGAGTCATCTTGTCACTCCTTCTCTATTGCCCGGCTATCCCCATACTGAAATTGAAATATTTGGTAGACACACTTTGGAGATCTATGAGGAACTACTCAAAGTTAATGGGAAATTTATAATAAATGTCTGCCCAACTGAGATCCATCCATTTTGGCTCAACCCTAAGACCTAACATAACCCATACTCTCAAGTCGTCAGTCCTTGGCTGTCGACTACATACTTGTAGACCCAACGGCTTGACCTCCTTCTCACATTTTTTTGACCAAAGGTCTATGATCCGAAAATTCTCTACGATGCCCCTCTATTTGCATCAGTAAGGTGCAGAAAATTGATTCCGTCCTTTGGTTCAATTGTTTGATTTCAAAAGTAGTGCTCCCTGATTGCATCTGCAGAAAAACTAGTCCGAAAATTGCGAATTGGAACACGTTTTAAAGTCCTTGAAAGACAAATCTTAAGAGGTTTTACTGAGTTAGTTTTATTTGTCTCAGCCCACGATTTGACTAATCACAGAAAGAGTATGGCGATCCAGCCATAGATCTTAGGCTAGTCTAATTTTTAACTTTTGGAAGGAGATAGACGAAAGTTAAGGTTGACGTCCAGGGCGAAAGCGTTATTGTAAACTGGATCCAACGTTGCCACCAAGAATCATAATATATAATGGGAAAAAGCAAAAGGGTAAAACTCTCAAACTTTCATAGTAATTGTAAAAAAAACTGCCTCTTCCTGATTCATGACGTCACAAATGTACTTACCTGTCAAAGGCACTACGAAAAAAGTGTTGGGTTGAAACTGTCGTAATCTCCAATTATATAATTTTTTAGGGTGATCACAGTCATTATTTTCTGGTTAAATACATATTTAATTTTAATATTATGAATGAATATTTTCAAATTCAATTCAGTTCTCTCATTGGAACAGAAAATTAGTTTACTCAACGGTGAACTCCAATTAACTTTAATGGCTGGACAGAGTTAAATGCCTAGACACAGAAAAGCCGCCACAACCCTTTTCTATGAAATGTAGCATGTTCAACATGTCACTATGGTGCAGCGCAGAACTCTTTTTTGAGCAACAACGGCAATGCGCTAACTCACGCCGCGGGCGACGCCAACGCATTGGTCTGCTCACACAACATAACCACATTTTTGTACGTGTGTGTGCGCACATAGACTGGGGCATTCGTGTATTCGTTTAATGAGCATGAAACCGGCGCGAGTTCGGCTGCCGCGACCACGACTACCAGCACACATGCTCCGCTGGCGGCTCATGTGGAGCACGAGCCCGAGCGCAAGCCGTACGCGTCACCAGCAAACTGAGGGCGCGCGCCTCAGTTTGGTCGAAAGCTCCCAGCGATAATGTCGTGCTGTGAGTGAGCTGCTGCCATATGAGCGCAATCTAATCGAAGTGAATTATTTAATTGTGATTTGTTATTTTCCATATATACATTACAATAGTAGCTGCATAGTAAAACTACGAACACGGACGCTGCTGGGACGCGCGCACCTATCGCATATATAGTAGTGTGGTTTAATTAGAAAATGCTTTCAATATTTCCAGTACGCATCCGTTTTTTCTTGTTATACGAGTACTTCATATATGTATGTACATATATACTTAGGCGTATTCGATGTGACGCACCGCTAGTTTAAAAAAATTCTCAACACGAAGTGCAAAAACGTTGCAAAATTTACATATAACGCGGTGCCTTTGTTGTCGCAGTGCAAATGTGTTAACCATTAATTATAATAATTCTCACAAAACACGCAAAGCAAATTTAGATTTGAAAAAAACCACACAACACCATAAAAATATTGAAAGTGTTTGACGAGCGACGCGTTTGCAAACCGCGCGGCGAGCGACAAGCAACACGCCAACGATCGCGACTACCACAGTACGCTTGTGTGCTTAAGCGCGTGCGCCAACCCCGCGCGCTCTCTCGCTTTCCCTCCCTATATGGTGCATCTATGTGTACTCTTTATTAATTAAGGTAGCGCGCACAGCAGTCGGTCAACGCTGAAGAGAGCGCGCTAGTTATTGCAAATATTAACGCCAGCAATCACATCGCCAATTGACGCGTCGCGATCGCCATTGTCCAGTACTTTGGCGCAACGATAGCAAACGCGTGTGCAATTACGTGCGCGCCTTATACGTGCTTGACGTCAACGCCATAACAACCATATTGTGGTCTATGCGTAAATTGTTTGTAACATATCAGCGTCCAGCGCGGGACCATACTACAAGCGTTGGCATTCGAGTGCGTATCAACGCTATCAGCGCGATCAATAGTAGCGCGCTTATACGCGTCGGTTAGTTGAGTGTGTAACGCGTCCACCAAAAGCCACCAAATATAAACGTCGATTGATATTGACGTTAGTGTGAGAAAAAAAAAACGCCAACAACAAAAGCAAAAAAACACTGCCGCAGTCACCGCCAGAAGCTATTGTCTTCATAACCATTCTTATCGCCAACACCAACGCGCTTGTTGTTGTTCTATGTGCTGTGTGTTATTGTTGTCAACTGAATAATATTTATACTCATTATAATTCGCCGATTAAGCATTGTTGTAATTTTGCACACACACACGCACACATACACAACCAGCTGCATACAGGCACACATGCGGATGGATGGAGAAGTCGTCGAACATGGAAAATCGTGTGAGTAAGCTCTTTTACATGCAATAAATAGTATGGTATAACAACAAAAACAACAATAAAAGCTAAACAATTCAAACCGGCATAACAACAACAGCAATTCGATGAAGCGGCCATAGCTGAGACAACGCCAGCGCTAGCGTTCGCCTTCGCGGGCAGAACGCGCAGTAGCCCGTTGAAATGCTTATTTATTTTATGCGAGTATTTTTAATAGCTGGCGTTTCTTGTTGTTTTTGTAATTGTTGTAGCTTATATTGTTGTTTTTATTGGCGCTCGCGTATACACAATCGCATTGTACGCGCACATATTGCTTTCGGCTTTTGCTTGATTTGTATATTTGTTGTATGTTCGTTGGCTTTAAAAATAGATTTCCGAGTATTTCGATGTCCTGAGGCGCAGCACAGCGAATTGAAAGCGACTGAAATAAAATTAAAAAAAAAAAAACGACGACGAAAAAACCCAACTGTATGGCTGATAGGCGCTGTTCAGTGTTGTTGGGTAAGCGCTCCTACAGCGTCAGTTGGTTGTGGGGGAACCATGCGCGCACATACACACAAACGTTACGCGTATGTGTGCTTGTGATTTGCGGTAGGCGCGCAGACAAATGTCAAGAATGCGAAACGCGTTGAACGTTACGCGCAAGATTTGTTAGCGCAGCGACATACAAACACACACACAAATACACAAGCTGATATTTGCCAATGCTTACAAGTGTACTATAATGACATGCAAATGCACATACTTATATACTTACATCTATATCAGCGCTTATAAATATGGTGGCATTTGCTTACAAATGTTTGCAATCACACATACACACACACACATGCGCCGCACATTAAGTCACACAAAGCGTCTGTTTTGTTTTGTACTGTCTGGCCAGCCGGCCGGCCGGTCTTTCGCTCTACTTGCACGTACTTATGTCTGCTTGTATGTTTGTAAGTTTATAATATTTGCAATCATGCATTTGTACACACTCTCTTACGTCCGTCTGTCAGTGATCGCGCCGGTTTTAGATTGCATTGGAAATCGTACACTTAACAAGATCATTTGAGACTTCGAGTCTTTTTATTTAATAATTTATAAGCAAAAATTATTTTCGAAAATTTTTCCATAAACACGATTGACTACATTTGTATGTGTGTATGTACATACTATATAGATAATGTCGTACAATGTGTTGTGCAAAATTCCATGTACTATGTGACAAATGTATTTAGGTTAGATTGAGTTTAGCTGGCTCAGCAAGAAATTCACTTAAATCAGCAATTAACGGTATCACGGTGTAAATGCAATACCATTTGAGCAATTTGACAAGTCAGTGACTTTCCTGCATAGTAAAGGCAACACCGTTGCTGTCTTTTTCGTTTTTATTGGCGTAGATACTGCTTACGCGGTTATAGCGGGGTTTACAACAGCGCGCCGGTTCTTCCTTTTCGGTGTTTAGTACCTATTGGAGATTCCAAGTATAGCCAGGTCCTTCTCCACCTGGTCTTTCAAACCGAGTTGAAGACTTCCTCTTACTTTACTTCCACCGGCGGATACTGCGTCGTATACGCTCAGAGCTGGAGTGTTTTCATCCATTCGGCCGACATGACCTAGTCAGTGTAGCCACTGTCTCTTAATTTGCTGAACTATATACATAAGTATTTATGTCAATGGCGTCGTGTATTTCGTACAGCTCATCGTTCGGCGTGGCCAATTCGCAAAGGACCATACATTTTCGCCGATTCATCAGTTGCTGTCATCGCCCATGCCTCTGCACCATATTTCCTCTAATGATATAAATATCATCGGCCTACGCCAAGAGCTCTAAACTCTTATAGAAGATTGTAACTGCTCGATTAAGTTTTGCAGCTCGAATTACTTTCTCCAGGAGAAGATTGAAAAAGTCGCATGATAGGGGGCCGCCTTGTCTGAAATCTTGTTAAGTATCGAACGCCTCGGACAAGTCCTTCCCGATTCTGATGGATTGCTCTACGTCAGCTTACACAGCCATATTAGTTTTGCGGGGATACCAAAATCAAGTATAGCGGCATGAAGACACCTCCTTTTCATGTTGGCGAAAGCAGCTTTGAAATCGACGAAGAGGTGGTGTGTGCGGATCCTCATTTTATGGACTTTTTCCAAGATATGGCGCATAGTGAATATCTGGTTGATTATTGATTTTCCAGGCCTAAAGCCACAATGATAAGGTCCAATCAATTTGTTGATGGTTGCCTTTAATCTTTCCCACAGTACGCTCGATAGAACCTTATGTGCGATTCTGAGGAGGCTTTTCCCACGGTAGTTGGCGCAGATTGTGGGAGAAGTGTTTCCTCCATAATTTCAGTATGCTTTGGACATCAGTCACTAGGAACACCCTGACCAGGGTATGTTAATTTTGCGACGAGGTTTGTAACACTCAAAAAGAAACATTATATATAGAATTTATAACTATCTAAAGGTCCGACCGTCTGTGTATACATACGTCAATTAGTCCCTTAGTTTTTGAGATACCAATTTGAAATTTTAAAGTCGTCCTAGTTTCATGACGAAGCTGCTCAATTATCGAAACCCTATATCGACAAACTAACCGATAAACCTAAAGACCTTGTACGGACGAGACTTTTGGCGATATATTTTTACCAAATCAAACTAGTCGGCTTCCCGGCCAAAAATTAATCAAGCATATTTTTGATATCCGGATCTGATAACGTATTCCAGTGAGGGCGTTCTGCTGCGTTCGCTTCTGGTCCTTCTAAATACCGTACTTGCAGTCATGGATATTCGGCTTTGTCGGTTGGTAGGGTAACACATACATATTTCAACATATTTTGGCTTCATGTCGTACGTCACGAAATGTCCATGCCTTTCAATGTACCAGGCTGCTTTTAACTGTTTTTAAATGGCTACTGGAGTGACTCCCAAAGATTCTGCCTGCTTTTATTATGTTTGGCAACAATCTCCATCGAATAATGCCTCCAGTTCGTACTCTTCAAAATCCTTCGGCCACCCAGGAGGCTGCACGTTTTCCAAGCCAAGATCAGCACTTTTTTCGTGCAAACCAGTTTTGGTCTGCTCGCTCAACTGGAGCAAGTTTACCACAAAGTTGCACCAAAATACGATGACTTTCTGCTCAGGTATTCTTTATGTTAAAGTATGGAAAGAAAAATTTCCGCGAAAACACTTTTTAAGTCACAAAGTTCGATATATCTGGGTTAAAAAAATTATTTACGCTTCAAATGAATAACATGATGATAGCTTTCTAACAAATTTTCTAAATATTGAAATAATGGAATAATAATCAAGTTATGACATCTTAGAAAACCAAATCAATCTAGTTATAGACCCATTATAAGATTTATCCAATATAAGCCTTAGAGATTTTCATGACAAGACCCTTGTGATACACCTAGAAAGATATAAAGGTATTCGGGGTGACCAAGGCTGTAGAGAATTTCATCCGTACGTTGAATAATGTGATCTCCAGTACTTCATCTCAGTTGCGACAATATGAAAGAAGTCTGTATCGATACTTAACTGCAAAATCACAACGTTTTTAAGCTTTGTGAAAGCCCTGCTGTGAAGGTGGGTCCGTTTAAAAGAAACAGAAGTTTGTTGACTTTTGCGCCTGTGATGCTCCAAAAAAAGATCAACCTTTGCTTAACAAAGTTTTGGAATGTTTCTGCCAACAATTTAAAAAGAACAGAAGTTTGTTGACTTTTGCGCCTGTGATGCTCCAAAAAAAGATCAACCTTTGCTTAACAAAGTTTTGGAATGTTTCTGCCAACAATTTTCTGCATTTCAAAAATGTTTGAGATTAAGTTTACTATTGTAATATCGTAAAAAGAATTTTAGTAAAAGTAAAAGCTGTTTAAGGAATTATTTTCTCTAAGAATGTCATCAAATCAAAACGGTGTGTGAATTTTCAATATTCTGATGAAAATTACTTAGACACGATATGAGTTCTGTTACCGAGGCCGTTATAAAAATGAAATCATAAACATTTTTTCATCAAAGTTAGTTTTATTTAATAATACATACTATATTGGTCGCTCTTTGTTTCCCCACCAGCCCTCAAACGATTCGGCTATTGATCAACAGCAGCACATACTATTTCTATTAATATTGACTGGGCTGTTCAAACCAGCGATTTTTTGAGACTCTCCAAATTTCTGTGGGGTATTCAACAGGCTATGGTCTTCAACTTTGATCACAAACTATAGGCCAATCCATTCAATTCTGGACTCCCAAACGACCCGTCATCTGCAGCTCTGAAAGCAGGAGTATTGCTTTAAAGCCACTTTTGGGTGGTTTTTGCTTAACTGCTTTATCATGCCATTTAAAACATTCTGCAGGAGACTCCTCATAAAACCATTACTGTAACTGGTGACCACTTTGAACCCTGGAATAAAATTTTTTGCGTCTTTCGAATGTTTTCCGTAGATTTTGTTTATTTAAAACCCCTTCAACATTGAACATCCTTCATGTCCATTGACCGCGTGGCAGTGAAAAAGCTGCTTGCATCTTTTGAGTCTAAATTCCTTCAAAGTGGCGACGGTAAGGTTTCATGTAACGATCAACTCGAATAAGCTTTGACATTCTTCTGGTCGATATATGGATCCATTTCACTCGACACATGTAATTTTCTGTTTTCTAAGGGGATTTGTCCTCGCTGCATGCACTGTTAACTTTTAAACATAATTTATGGCAACTCTAAGCTAACAAGTATGTAAAATTGAAATATACCTAATCCACACTCATCTATATATTCATATGTGTATTGAAAACCCCTCGGCCAATTTGAATAAAATTTGGTGTATGGCTTACTTACAATAAAGTCTCTTTAAATATTCACAAATGGAGTACAAATATAACAATTTTTTATATAATGTTACTCCAAAAATAAATACAATATAACATATCTGATAAAGCGGCTTAACATGAAATTTGAAGACCAAGTGCACTGGGAGAGTTTTTCGATACATACTTAAAATTACATTAAAGTCCTGAGCCACTCTTCCAATAAATTTCAAAATTTCTACAGATTAACAATTATTCCACAAAATACCTTTAATTGCATTTCATGCACTTCCTACCAAAGCCGTTGCTTTAGTTTTCTGTTATTGTTGTTCTTATGCTGATATGCATTTAGAAATAACCTAGCTTATTAAGTTTTAAATTAGACGTACTGGACTTAATAAATACAACTACAAATACAAACATAGCAAGCATTTAGATTACAAAAGCCCTCTTAGTTGACCCGATTGCACAGCGCTTGCAGCTTGCACTTGGAAACAGCTTGGAATTGTTACGATTAATACAAGTGAGTGAAAATTAAAAATAAAGCAAAAATAAAATAGAATAATTGATAATAAAAATAATTACTCAGCTAGTTGCCGAGTTTAGTGTTTGCAGGCAGGCGCCTCCAAGCCGCCTCAATCAATTATAAACCACAAATACTTATTAATACACAATAAATACACACTCACTTAAATATGTTAAATATGTATGTATGTACATATGATATAAAATGTATGCACATATTTATTTATTTGTGCTCGCGCAATAACCAAATCATACATATTTAGATTACGTGCCGCTTGGGCTCTGCCCACACATAATCATGCACAGCCTCGATTCACCTTCCCGAACCCGAGTTTTCCCGTGCACAATATGCCAGTGATACATACTTATATATGTACATATGTACATATGTAGTATGAACACTTTTAAAGGGTGTTCCTTTAAGCGTCGTTATCTTTTTATAAAGTAGGGGGTTGTCTGTTTAGGATATGATCTTCTTAGATCTTCTCGATGTATCAATATTTCTACACTGAACAGGGTATATTAAGTTTGCTACGAAGTTTGTAATACCTAGAAGTAAACTTTGGACACCTTATAAAATATATTTATATAAATGATCAGCGTGAAGAATTAAGTCGATTTAGCCACGTCTGTCGGTCCGTCTGACTATATATCCGCGAACTAGTCCTTTAATTTTTGAGAAATCGATCTGAGATTTTGCGACGTTCCTGTCTTTTCAAAAAGCTGCTCATTTGTCGGAATCGCCGTTATTGGACCACTATAGCATATAGCTGTCATGTAAACTGATCGATCCAAATCAAGTCCTTATATAGAAAAGTCTTATATTTGGTACGATATCTATACAAGCCAAATCTACAATCTCCAAATTCATTATTTAGATCAGACTACTATATCATATAAATAACTGCAATACATACAGTCTAACCAATTCCAGCATTCAATCAGTCCCTGCATGTCACTAACCATCTTTCTGCATGACAAGCTAATCCTACACATCTGACACCCCTCTCCTTATGGCCCAACCCGTCGAAACAGCACGTTTAATGGGGCTACCGTTGGATTGCGTCGATGCCAAATTATCTGAACCTTACCATCCCAACTGTGACTAGATAACCGTTACAACAAGAACAGTCGATCAAAATTTTAGAGCCCCTGTTAAGAGGATTGTAGCTTCGATGTAGCAGCTGAATTTACCATTTTCCTCTTTTTTTGTTAAAAATATTGGTTTGAATATTTCTTTTGAACGAATGAGCTTTAAGAAAGCTTCATGAACAACGGCCCACTGCCTGCAGTAATAAAATTCAGATCAAAACATGGACTCTGAAGTTGTAAACCTCGAATTGGAATAAATCCATAATGCGGCGCTTATAGTTATGCAAGTATGGATCTCAGATCGTCGTCAAAAGGGGGCTTTCTCATCCGAGGCTGTTTTATTCATTTCATGAGGAGTCCCATACCCAGCGCATAACCCTAGGGAGGGATTTTTCGCCCACTCACTTTAGCCTTCAAACGGATGTTGTTGGCTACCCAGAAGATACTTTTTCCAAAACCAGAAGAAGAATCTCAGATGGGTCTGATAAAAGTGGATAAGCCAACATTAACGCTGTCGGTTTGTGATTTTTGCCTCAAAAAAGCTTACAATATGAAGACCTTCTTTCGATTCGGCCAAGTTCGGACTCCGATACTGGAGATATCACAAAATTTAGTCCAAGGTATCTCAGGGTTTTCCAATAATTGGCGAATGTTTGATGAAGTTTTTCCTTTTTCGTGGAGTTATCTATACTAAATTACCGAAGTTCAAGTCAAATGATCCAATAAAGACAAGTTTTAATTAAATACGAATGACTTAACTGAGAAGTCGTCTCAAATTAGAAGAGTTTTAAATATAAAATACAGTAAAATTTAAAAATGGAAATATAAGCAGAAAGAAAATAATTATAAACTGGGGACTAATTTAAACTAAAAGCTTTGGTCTATTTTTCCACTGCGAAAGAAGTGACCCGAAGGTCCCCATATTTTGTCGATTGGTTCTCGGTTTTCTAAAAAGCTTTTTGTTCGGTTGCTCCTCTAAACAGCACAGGTATGTAATATCCTTCTACTGGACTCAGGTTCCAGTTGAGTTTTCAGTAGTGTATGTTTTTTTTGTGAGTCTTACGACTCTCGGTGGACAATATTGGAGATTTGAATGTTGCTCGTTGGTGAAAATCATCAAAAATTTGTTAGTGGCTTAAAACTTGTAGAACATACCACTTGACCACTTAAAATCACTCCTAATACTCAAAATCTGAGAATGAGGAAACCTAACAATTGACAGCTGACAACGAAATACTGAATCAAAGTGCTACATACCTATTCTAATACCCTTTAAGTATGCGCACAAAGTTATAAATATGTAAATGTGCACACACACACTGCCATATGCACCATTTGTGCAATGAGAATTAGAAAAAACATAAACCAAATTTCAATTGTCTTCCTTTGGCAATGCTGGCGCAGCTCAAAGTACCCACAGTTTCAGCACGCAGGCATTTACATATATAAATACGTATGTATGTATATATATGTGTGTGTTTGTGTGGATGTCGGCAACTGCATTAGGAAAAAATCTCCGCAGTGATCTCATTGTTTTATAAATAGAACTCTTGCAAAAGCATTAAAACGAAATCAGACGCAAAAATACGGCAAAAACGAAAATATTCAATAAACGGAAAAAAGTGGATGCCAGAGCACAGAGCCGCAGTATTGAGCATGATTGTCGGCTATATACATATGTACCTATGTATACAACTTTGCGTATAAGTTTATTTGAACGATCTATTTTCAAAACAAAAAGTAATGGAAAAATTTAAAGAAAAGCACAGGAGAAAGCCAAAACTACGGGCCTGTCTGCGGGTCTGCGGAATTGCCGAAGAACCATTGAGATTTATTTATTTTCCTGACTGCTTGATATTGCCGTTTCATATACATCCGAACAAATATATAATGTATACGTACATATGTATGTACCGATTCATACTCATAGTAGGTGCTACTATTTGATTTTTTGAAACAAAATTTTAATAATAATGTGTGTTCGTATGTAAAGCTTTGCGTAGAATTATTTGCGGTTTCGCGTTAATTTTTATTTGTTTTGTTATTGTACGTCTATTTTTGTCACTTCATAACAGACATTCGCACGCGATTTGCACAACAATTTTGCGTTAATTGTTTATGGCTTTTATTAGGGTGGACCGTATTTTACGGGGGAAAAATTCTTCTTCTTCTTTACTGGCGTAGACACCCCTTACGCGATTATAGCCGAGTTAACAACAGCGAGGGGGGAAAAATTACATTAAAAAGAGTGTAAGGAAAAGCTAAATGCCGGTCCGAACATTTTATACTTTCTGTGCTCCCTTGCAAGAATCAAAACCTGGAAAACACCTTCTTCTTCACAACAGCGTGCCAGTCGTACTTTTTTTTCGCTGTTTGGTGGCAATTGGAGATTTCGAGTGTAACTAGGCCCTTCTCCACGAGTCCTTTCCATGTGAGTGGAGGTCTGCCTCTTTCTCAGCTTACATAGACGGTGCTGTGTTGAATACTGTCAGAGCTGGTGTGTTATCATTCATTCGACATGACTTAGCCAGCGTAGGCGCTGTCTCTTAATTCGCTCAACTATGTCAATGTCGTTGTATATCTCGTACAGCTCATCGTTCCACCGAAAGCGATATTCGCCGTTGCCAATGCGCAAAGCACCGTAAATCTTCCGCAGAACCTTTTTATCGGAAACTCGTAACGCCGACTCATCAGATATTGTCATCGTCCATACCTCTGCACCATATAGCAGGACGGGTGACATGAGTGACTTATGAGTTTGGCATTTGTTCGTCCAGAAAAGAATTTACTTCTCAATCGCCTACTCAGCCCGAAGTATCACATGTTGGCAAGAATTATTCTGCATTGGATTTTCAGGCTAACGTTGTTGTTGGTGTTAATGCTGGTTCCAAGATAGATGAAATTATCAACAGTGACGTGGGAGCCAAGCCGCGAGTGCGACGACTGTTTGTTTGATGATAAAAGTTATTTTTCGTCTTGCCCTCGTTCACTACCAGTCTCATTTGCTTCCATTATTCATGCAGCCTGGATAAAGCAGAACTAACGCTGCGGCTATGGTTGTTGGTAGGCGTGTTTGCAGTCCGATGCTGATCATTTCCACACTGTGCGGTAGGAATAGGAATGGTTGGGTAACCTTATTTATCAAATCTAACTAAAACTAATCACGTAGTTCCTCAGGTCTAGGATTTCACCCAAAAGTTCCTAATTTTTACAATATCTCCTATAAAACCATGCAAGACACACTGTCACCCGATTTTCAACTCGTCTGGTCATGCTGATCATTCATATAACCACTGCAAACCAGCCATCGGTTAAATAACCGGTTATTTACCCAATAGCACTACCAGAGATTTTGTTAAAGGCTATCTTAAAATTGTACAACCCTTCGAAGAAAAATATCGTTGTACTGATTGTGGTTCAGGCAATCTTTAAACAATTTTCGCTCCATGTATGTGCCACCCTAATGCATATATATAAATTGGTATCATAAATTACGAACAAATAAAACACACCTCTGTGTTTATTCATCAACTTTTATAGATTTTGTTAGCATATGCGAGTGTGTGTGTGTATGTATTTTAGCCCATCATGTGAATTATCAAAGTTGTTTAATTTGCAGCCACTAACAGACGCACTCATTGGAGCATATCGCACAGGTGCCAAAAATATGCTCGTTTATCGAAGCTTAATGAAAAAATATATATATTCAAATGTATGTGAATACGAGTACACAAGCTGCGTATTACACACATACTTATAAGTCGATTTAGGAAGTATTTGTAAATAGACGAGCGGAAGACTGAAATTTGTGTTAAATTTTTATAGTAGACGTGAATTTGATTACAGTGAAGGAGAAAAGTAATAAAATAATAGTGTTTTTATGAAAACAAAAAAATTTGATAGTTATTGTTGTACCAATTTTATTTCGATATATTGCTAAATGAGAAAGTTAAGAGGGTTTGCTCTGTTTTCGTATATTATTTCTTTGGATGAAAGGTAAATCTTTATTTTTCCACTTTTTAGCGGTTCAAATATTATATTTTTTTGTTAAGAGCTACTCTGTACAAATTAAGTATGTACTATCACCATATTTGGTATGGGAATTCGCTGAAATTTGAGCTTTCTATTGCCGTTTCGCCTAATTGTAGGCAATTGTTTTTCAAAATGCTTTTTTTTTAATCGAAATGAAAAATCGAATAAGGGGTTACATGGGTTTCACGGCTTAAAAAAAATTATTTTGTGAGTTCTTATTTTAGATGTTGTTCCAAGGTCAGTCCGATAACAGTTTGGAGATTGTACTTTGAACTGATTCTGTCAAAAAAGTACCCCGAAATTGTAAATAAAACGCTAAATATTTAGTTATTCACCAATATTTATTTTGTCGCCTTCAAAGTAATTCCAACCAGATGTAATACATTTATGACAACGAATTTTTCCAGTCCTCGAAACACCTTTTTTGGGCTGGCCTTCAGCGAATTTTGTTTTATCTCTTCGTTCGACTGTAAACGGGTTCCACGGAGCATCAATTTTAATTCGGGAACGTTGTTATTCATTGCGTCTTCGGCTTTAAATTCGGTCATCGTGGCTCGGTGCGATGGTGCATTATCATCGTTTAAAATCCATGATTTGTTTTTCCACAATTACAGCCATCCTCGACGGATGTAAAAGAGCTCATTACGGCCAAATAGAACTCCTTATTGACCGTCTGTCCTTCCGAAACAAATTCATCTGCCCAATACTAACATATGGTGGAGTGGTATGGTGAATGGAATTAACAAAAAAGTCCGTATTACGTAACTCCTGAAACGCGCAATGAAAATTACGTCAATTAAAGATCTGTAGGTTTTCCTTGACATCCGGCCAATATATACACAAGTGAAGTATGAGGCAATGCTTACGGTCAGTTGGCTTATGATTTAGGCCATTGGAGCCAGACCAGACTTCACTATGGCCATTGTATCATTCCGAGTAAGGGAGATCCACGAGTAACTAAGCACATCTATTTCATTCCCAAGTAGAGAAGATTAAACCAATGGTTCTGTTTCTGTGATCAACAGTTCTTATGGCGAAATCTACATATTCACTGACGAATCAAAGGGTGAAACAGAACCATTCTATTGGATAGCCAAGCTGCAATTAAGGCTTTTTGTGGCGTCAATACTAAATCTCATTGTTTTAGGTAATGCAAGCAGGCAGTAACTAGACTTTTAGTAAGTAACTCGGTTAATATCATCTGTGTATCCGGTCATATAGGAATACTAACTAGGAAATGAAAAGCCAAAGACACAATTCCGCTAAGCGTCAGTTCGTTTAGATCCCTCATATGAAATAGAATGAAAGGATAAGGCAGACGAGCTGGTTCTCTCGAGGACAGCTGATAGCACAATTCCGCTAAGCTATGCCGCTAAGCGCCAGACCATTTTGATCCTTCAACAGTTGCTTGAAACAATAGATCCTTCACAGGGCACTTGTCCTTAAGGCCCCACTTACAGAAAATGAGAAAAGTATATTCAGCGAAATGCAGAGTATGCGCGGAGAATGAGGAGCGTCTGTAACATTATCTAATCGAATGCCCAGCCTTCAGCGGGAAGAGAAGGGACATATTGTACGGCTCCCAATACACCAACTTAAGAGACATTGGGCAGTTGCTGTGAAAAAAATCAGTTTTTTTTTACCAAATCTACTTAGTTGCTGAATAAGACTTAAATTGGTTACCACATGGAAGTACAACGATTTCCTAAGTGTGGCCGCTGGTGGTCCGGCGTTCATGAGCCTCCTTTTTTAACCAACCAGCCAATGGATATATAACAATATTCGGCATACATACTTACGTACTAATCGGATGTCAATTATATATATATATCTCTATGAGAACCTAGGTCGATTTTTTTATATTTTTGAAAAACTCCCTATTGCTAGCTGAAAGCCAAAGGATACCAAAAAGTTCTTCCAACTTAGCAAGTTTTTTCCTCAAATCGGAGCTCTGATATTTCCCACAGAATGGTGGCTGTCATATGACTTTTTTATTTATAAGTTTAGATTTGTTTATTTTTTTAGTCAGATATTTTTGCCCTTCAATGCCAATATCTACCCATATTCTTCTCTAAACAAAACAAATAAGCTTTAGAAATCTCGGGGGATCATGACAATTAGTACTATTTGAAAAAGTGGTAATATTTATGATGTATTTTTGAGAAGCCAACGGAAAGGAGCTCTGCTTGTCAATTGGCCCTTAGTTTTTGAGATATTGATATGAAATTTTGCACACGCTCTTTTCTCCCTAAGATGCTGGTTATTTGTCGCGGATATCGGACCACTGTACCATATAGCTGTCATACAAAACGAACCGATCAAAATTGAGTTCTTGTATGGAATACTGTTTTGTTAAGAATTTTTTTTTTGTTTCGGTGTTGGCGTAGTTAACAGTTTTTTTTTTATTTGAGATTATATTGTATTATTATTAAATTTGGCTATCCGGAGTGGGATTACTATACATTAAACACTGAAAAATATTTTCTACAAAACATATTTACCAGTTGAAGGAGTAAACATTATCAATATGCACATATTATACTTATATTTATTTATGAAAAACTTTCCGTGGGTTATCGAAACTTATATAAGTCATCTGGTAAACAAACAACTTTTGGGCAATCGGAAATCTGGTCTAAAAATTCGTGGAATTGTTTTTGTCACTGGGTGACCTCAAACTGTGTGTGTGCGTGCTTATCGAATTGTCATCTCAAAGTTATTTCGCTTTGTTTTGGTTGTTTTCCCTACTTTTATACTCTTTATTATTTCCCCATTTTTTTTTTTGTTTTTTTTTTTTACGGTTTTGTTGTATGGCTGAATGAAATTTTCGTTTGCCTTTGACTACTGTTGTGTGCCACGTGCCAGTCATCAAAAGCCGCACTTCCCGGCAGCGCCCTGCGAACCTCGAGTGAACTTCGTATTTCTGTTTCGTTTTTATTTTAATCGAAAATGGCATGGCTTTACCATCGTGTGGCGCAAGGCGCACAAAACTATGCTATATATAGATAGTAAGTGTGTGTGGGTGACCAAGGCCCATTCAGAAGTGTCGAAGCTGTCATCCAGGACCACGCAATGGCGCGTGGTCGTGTGTAAAAATAGTAAAAGCTTTCGCAGCAACAAAAACAATAGTAAAACAACAATCACACGAACAACAAAACTAAAGAGGAAATAAATAAACATTCCGAAAGGAAACGAATGAAATGCTCAAAGCAACAAAAGCTCGGTGGAAAAGTATTTGCAGACGACAAGGCAAAAGCAACAAAAATGTGAAGCATTCGTGAGGCATGCGCAAATCAGTTCCGTAGTAATTGTATGCAAAAAGAGCGAAAAAAGCAGCAAAAACAAATAGCAACAAAAGTGAAGTTGGTCTCCATAGAAATCAGCTGGAGGTCACACATATTGGCGCACTTTGTATACGGTCGGCATGTGATTTCAAAGCGGTTGTCATATGACAGCGTTGATTTGCCCTAAATGTACCCACATGCTGATGGAAACTTTTTCACCATTGAATTGATTTGTTATTTTTGTACTTGTATGCATTGATTTTCATAAATTTCTGGAGATGGAATGACTTTCAGTTCTGGAACAACCGCCGACGAAGCAGCTTCACAAGGAAGGCATGAATGTGATCCTGAGTGTGATCTAAGTATGTAACAAAGTAGCAAATATAGTCTGAATATTTTATTATATTTAATGCCATGATTTAACCAATTACAAAAGGACAATGCCTAGCTTTCGACTTTATTGTGCTCGCATTCATGGAACTTTAGACTATAGAGGCTATAGATTCGCAATTTATTCTTTAAATCTACGTCGTCCGCTTCAAAGTAATCCCCCTTGGCCCTAATACAGTTGCGTCAATTTTTTTTCAATCCTCGAAGCAGTTGTTAAAGTCAATTTCTGGAATAGTCTTCAAGGCGTGAGCGATTCACGTTTAATGTCTGCAGTTGACACAAAACGGTTCCTCCGGAGCGGCCTTTTGAGTTTGCGGAATAGCCAGAAGTCACGCGGAGCTAAATCAGGCGAATATGGTGGTTGCGGCATGATATTGGTTGAAAATTTGGCGAAAAACTCAAAACGATTCAATGCAGTATGCGACGGCGCATTATCTTGACGCAAAAACCAAGAGTTGGGGCCCATAATTCCGGCCTCTTTTTACGAAAATCTTCCACAAACGACGCATAACACTCAAGTAGTATTCCTTCTCCACATTTTGGCTGGCCGGAAGGAGTTCGGAGCGCACTACACTTTGATAAACGAAGAAAACTGTTAACATAACCTTGAATTCTAATCTGCTCTGACGTGGTTTTTCGGCTTTGGCTTACCTTTGCCACTATATTCGTCTGTTTCCATCGGCATCGATTCAAGACTCATCACCAGTGTAGTATTTACATTTTTCCAAAATGCTTAGATGGGTGATGCGAAAATATAGCCTATCCCTTCTAAATGTCAATCTCCCCTACTCGCGGTACCCCTGGCTCACTACGGTTGAGTTTCTGGCGACCAAGCAAACACGGTGTAACCTTATTATCAGCGTAGCCTAGACGCGATACCGTCAACTCCGAATTTAGGAAGGGATGCAAAAGGCCAATCACCTACTCACCTTAGCATCACCGATAGATTTCCAAAACCGATTATGCTAATGGTCCCCAAAATCCGTGTATTCGTTTAAAACAATGTGATGATATTACAGCAGACAATAACCTTAGCAAAATCCCTAGAATATTCGGCATGAAAAGGTTAAAGGAAGTCAAAGCTAAACTGCATGGTCCACGATCGTTCACACGGTAGTTAGTAAAATCCGAACCGAAGCTCAACTTCGCAGCATTCATCAAAATTATATTCGGAGTGCTCTTTGGTCGTCCTACAACCACACCAACCTTCACTGAGTTTTCTGAAACACGTTCTTGGAAGACACTCCAAAGAAGAATCTGCAGGATTTCGCATCTTTCTGTGGAATATGAATCATTCCAGTGAAGTAATAAAGCTTTGATTGTAATTTTTTGATTACCAACAGAAAAAAAAATCTGGACTACATTAATAGTTCTCATCTCGAACAATTTTTTCGGAACCTCGAGTTAACACATGGAGGGTCCATTCTCACAGTCAAAAGTTTTTCTCTGCCGATTTTTCCTCAATACAACTAAGCGCCTTAATTTCTCTCTCCTTCCACAACCAAAACTCAATGTACCGTTAAGCAACCACGTGTGGTGCCCAAATCTGCCCTTGAGGTTATACTACCAACAAAAATAGATTCAACCTTTATTTACTCTTTATATCGATTGCATATTTACACTCCTACACACATACATATGTAACTATGGCATGTGCATGATATGCCGTTATCCTTTCATGTAATCTAATCGGCGTGGCGGGGGATGAGCTGCATTTACGTAACAAGTAGCTAATATTTTTCTTGAAATACGTCGCATATTGTGGCCTGTACCGCTCCATTATTGGATGCTCCAGCCACTGTGAGTCGGTTCGAACCGTCTAACGCCTACACACGTACACACACGCACACGAGCATACAAGTTTACGCACACCGACGCTGCTTTGTTGATAACTGCGATAGAAATTGAGTATTGTTGTTTTTGTGCACATTTACACATTTTTTGTTGCTGTTTGTGTGTAGTGAAAAAATAACAACAAATAATATGCCTTCGAAGACTTTGTATGCCTTGTTTGGTCGGACGGATTCGGTTACGCCAGCGAGGTGCCACCTCGTTTACCAAGTTCGTCCAGTCGAACGTCATTCTCGCGCAGCGCCTAGAAGGCTTAGGCTGTGGGGAGTCGCTGACTGCCACTACTTGTACGTGTGTAACCAAGTATTTATAACTGCGCCCCTCACACGCGCCGCTGTCTATGGCCCGTTGGTAGGGACTAGTAGGGCGCACACCAACTGCCAAGAGCCAGCCATCGAGTTGCTATCGCCAGTGAGTGCGAATTCATTTCGCTTCAATTCAGAAGTCTACGCGCCGTGGATGTTGTAAGGCGGCGCGCATGTTTGCATCTCGGTCGCCCAGCTCGTTCGGAGTCATGCTCGTGTGTGATTGCTGATTGTTCAGCAGAAATTATTTCGTGGATACGCAAATGAAAATGAAAACCAGCGACAATGACAACAAAAACGCCAGCAACAATTACAATAATGAAAACAACAACAACAAAAAAATAATAATAATAACAACAACAACACGAACGCCAGCAGCATTAATAATAACATTATTCACCGCGTTTGGCAGTCACCGATAAAATAAATAAAGAAAGAACTCCATTGAGGCGACGCTGGCAGTGTCTAACGGACGGACGGACGAACATTCAGACAAAGCAGCCGACTGTTGTATTGTGCGACTTTGTACTACGATAGACAGACACACAAACACGCACTCATAAGTGGACTTAAGTGGCCGCATTCGCGAGTTCGCAGCGCACGAATCTCAATTCCAGTGGCAATCATATTGTCCAGCACAACGTGACGTGACGTGTGGAGGCGCGCACAACAAAAATCAACAGACACAACGACACAGCAAACATGTTAGCGGTGGCGGCGTCAGCCACGACGGATGCGAATTATAACGATATTCAGCGTGTTGTTGCCGACAGCAATTGAGCCAGTGTGTGTGTGAGTGTGTGGTTGATTTGCAAAAATGCAAAGTAGCAGAAAATAAACAAAAAACAGAAGCAAAAAAGCATATAAAAAAATTAAAAAATAAAATCGAAAATTGCGAGAATTAAAAAATGCAATAAAAAGGCTATAAACAGAAAAATTGTATAAAATATGCGGACACACAGCGTGGACGTTAAGAATGAAGCAAAAGCTGAATAAAGGCAATAATCTTGAAAAAAAAAAAAATACAATGAAAACTCAATAAAACTGTATAAAGCGTATAAATGAATGCAAAGTAATACAATAAGAACGTGCAAAGCGTTGAAAAAGCGGTAAGGCGGACAAGAAAGCCGAGCAAAAATATGAAAACAAAAAATAAATCATATTAAATTCGCACAAAGAAAAAAGAGGAAAAAAACTGCAAAAAAATTGTGTTTAATTTTTTTGATTTCATTTTTTTTTGTGAAAAAACACACTCATAGCAAATGATTGCCTGATGGATGGCCGGTCGCTCGCATTGAAAGCGCTTAGATTGCATAACAAATTGAAGTGTTTATTGCGTATAAATAAATGTGTAAATGTATACAAATTGTGTGCCATGCCGTTTTCAATTTCGCTTACCAATTCTGTATTTCAAAAAATTGCAGCAAGCAAAAAATATGAAAAAAACTGTAAATAAAAATAAATTGCAGCGCTAAAAATTACAGAAAATCAAAAATTAATATACAAAAAAATATTGAAATTAAAATAAATTAAATAAAAGAAATTACAGAAATTATAGTAAATATAAAAAAA
Source organism: Bactrocera zonata (assembly GCA_037783105.1). Lineage (NCBI taxonomy): Eukaryota > Metazoa > Arthropoda > Insecta > Diptera > Tephritidae > Bactrocera > Bactrocera zonata. The sequence continues at coordinate 169,186 of JBAWJQ010000848.1, read as the reverse complement.
TTAAATAAAAAATATTAAATTAAAATAAATTAAAAACAATAATACAAAACAAAAAAAAACTGATCAAAAAAATAAATTAGGAAAATTAAAATTATAACTTTAAAATAAAAAAAAAAATAAAATAAATAAAAAAATAAAAATTAATATTATGACTTTTGAAAATCGTTTAAAATATGACTTGAAGCACAACAACGACAATTTGGACAATTTCAACGCCAACACAGCGACTTCTTGCGCATAGCTTGTGCAAGCGAGTGACGGCGGGGCGTATGAGTGGCATTCAACACATGTACTAAGTATGTATAAATGTGAGACGCAGGCGGCGCTTGTTTTGCTAACTCTTTTTTTGCAATAAGTGGTTGTTATTTTGTTATACTACCAATTTTTGAAATAATTAATTTTTTCCTATTGTATTCTTTAATTTTATTTATTAATTATTTGATAAAAGTTACAATTTCAGCATACTACCAAATTATTTTTTTTATTTTTAATTTTTTTTATATTTTAAAATTTTTATAATTTTTTTAATTTTTATATTTAACTTTTTCATTTTTAAATATTTTTCTACCTTTATTTTAATTTAATTTAAATTTATTTTATTTTATTAATTTTGTTATAAAGGTTAAAATTTTATTATGCTACCTAAATTGATTTTTTTTAACTTTTTAACTTTTTAACTTTTTAATTTTTCTATTTTTTTTTATTTTTTAAACTTATTTTATTAATTTTTTCATAGAGCTTAAAATTTTATTTTTTTTACCAAATTAATTTTTTTTTTAATTTTTTTAACTGTTCTAATTTTTTTAATTTTCTTTAAGTTTTCTTTATTAATTTTTTTATAAAGCTTAAAATTTTATTATGCTACCAAATTAATATTTTTTTAGTTTTAAATTTTTTTCTATTTTTTTTTTATTTTTAATTTTCTTAATTCTTTTTTACTTATTATTTTATAAAGGTTTAAAATTTATTATGCTACCAAATAATTTTTTTTAATTAAAATTTTTTGTTTTTAATTTTAAAATTATTTCTATTTTTTCAAAATTTTGTTTATTTTTTATTTTTTATTTTTTAATTTTTAATTTTTTTTTATATTTTTTTAATACTACGCATAAAGTATTTTTGTTTTAGCAGTCAGTGCTTTGTTATTGTTGTTGTAATTTAAAAATTATTTCTATTTTTTCTACATTTTTTTTTATTTTTTAATACAATGTATTATATATACATAAGTATATTTTTTTTAACAGCACTGTGCCTTCCTAGTAAAAAAAGTAATTATTATTAACAATAAACTTTAAACTACGCAGCGTAAACAAATTCAACGCCATACTCGTCCAAACATTTATTACTACAAAAACACACATGTACATACATACATTAATACATACATTAATAATAAAACGCGTAACCATATTGTGCCACGCTTTTATTGTAATGTAAAAACGTATTGTACTATATGCGCTGCGTCGTTAGTTGGCAGCGTAGAGCCCGGACACTTCCAGACAAACATTAAAAGTTACACTGATTAGCCATGGCTTTTGGCTAAAAATAGACCGGTTCTGTGCAGCTGAATACTCCAATCAGAAGCAGAAGCAGCAACAACAATAGCCAGCCCACAGGCAAGGCTAACCTGACGACGGCCAAGAAAATCCGTTGAGTAGCAACTGTGTGAATTTGTTGAGCATAAAAGAGAGCAAGCATGCGGCCGAGAGCGTGAAAGCACTCGCGTGTGAGAGGCGAATTGTTGTAAATATAATACTTGCCAGTTGTTGGCATGCATTTATTTTGTAGAAGTTGTTTGTTTTCATCTTTCACTTGCTTCGTTTGTGCTTTTTTGGTGAGGTTTTTGTTTATTGGTCAGGATATGTAAGCATTCTTTATCGCATGTGTGGATACAGGGTAAGGTAGAAAAATTTAAAAATCGCATCATAGACAATAAGGGGGAAGGGGAAGATAACATTATTCTACAATTTAAGACTTTATGAGAAAAGTTTGAAGAAAGTTTTAGTAATAGTAATAAATTATTAGAAATATTACTTAATTTCATCCTTTAACTTAACAAAAGTCTTGGGCAAGTCAACCTCCAGGCCCACCTCCAAGATTTCAACGCCCACTTTTCTGTATGCAATAACTATTAAGAGTACATATAAATACCAGATATTATATATGCATATGATGAGAAACTTTATGCTTCAAAATATTATGTTTTTCGTCGAGAGACGGCTTACTTCTCGATTGACCACTTAAACCTAAGAAAAATTACCTTTTGATCAAATTTAACCCGGACTGGACCATATAGCTGAATCAAACAAGTTTAACATTTTTAAGCATCTGAAATCTTACAATATTTCTATCAAATTTGACTTTTGAATAACCTTTTTTTATGCCGGTTTGTTACGTCTACCATGGAAAAAATTGTATTGAAGAACGAGTTTTCAAATGAATCGCAGCTACGAATTCGTTAAAAATGTTACTGGAGTGTTTAGTGGAGTCTAATTTATCACGAACCCAACTACTTTATTGACAAAAATATATAAGGGCGTCAGTCATCGAAGTCATCGAAAACCTGTATTTTTCGAGATCCATCCGTCCTCCTGTGTAATGAGGTTAAGAAACAGCGCTTCAAAATCATCCTGAGAATCCCAACGTCTCATATGGATCGACTCAATACATTTTGCTTAACGTTTTGGATATGAAGTGTGTACAATGCTAGACTCGACTTCTAATAAAAGTCGGATAAAAGATGCTGCACAACACAGCTGACGATTCTATATTCATCAAACACATCACTACTGGTGACGAGACGTGTGTTTATGAATTTGAAGAGCTATTTTTCGACCCTAGGTTAGGTTGGGCCAGGTCGTAGGGGTGATCCAAAATCGACGAATCACACTTGGACAGAAAATCATCCTTTGTGTTACCCTTAAAATCTTAAGGGTTGATCAACAGATCCTCATCGATCGACAAATCATTTTGTGCTTACCAAATATTTAATTTAATGTGGTTAATACCAATCCCAGCAAATTCGATATATTTGCCAAAGGTGTGTCTACCGAGATATTTCAAACTCAGTCTGGCAAAAGTTGAGCAATAGTAAAGTCGTGATAAGATGATTTCACTAAGCTCACAAAGAGCTGCTGAGTAAGTGTAATTTTACTAAGAGCCGGTAGTTCAGATGAACTCTTGCAGTTCACTCTAGGCGAGGAGGATCTCGCAGTTGCACAAGTTCTGGTTGTTGACCAACGCTTGCCGAGCTCACTGGTGACCGAAAGGTCCAACGCTAGAACACAAGCAAACATTGGAGAACCGACTAGGCTCCAAACGGATAAAATTGAGAAAAGGAACCTAGCGCTTTTCAAATAGTCACCAAAAACTCTTTTTTTATAACATTTCAATTATATTTCGTTACTTCCAAAAGTCCCTTAATAAATTAAGTCAAATGTTGGAGACAAGCCGCAAAGTCACTTCACTGGCGAGTATAGTTTCGAGAAGTTTATATGTTTTCCAATTCTTATACTAGAAGCCGTTGGCAACAGGGTGCTTCCTCATTCCTACCTTCAGTGTATATTTGTAATCAGCGTCATAGCGAAGTAGTGCGACTACGGCATTCGGGTCGGAATATTCCAGCTAAACACTGTCTCCACCCTAAACGATTAATTCAATATATTTTTAATATTATTGTGGCCCTAAACACACTTGATGTCAACGCTAAGCAAATAAATAGTCTGACGTTACGTGTAATGTCCACCCACTTTAGTTAATTTATTACTTACTTACTTAACCTAATCGAAATAATTACCCTGTATGCTACGATGTAAGTAAGCTCCACTTCAAACGCACTTACGTGTTATTATTTCCAGCTACTGGACTGGACTCTTCCTCGTTTTCTTCTTCTTTTGTTCAAGGCCATTTTGTTGCCATCAAAACAGCATGCCACACTGTAATGCCTCACCGCATTCCATCACTCACCGCCCTTCACTTCCCTTCACCTGCATACACACGCGCATTTACTACAACTCAATAACAACAAAAACAATAGTGGCGTTGTTGTGCTTACGCCACGTTTACGTTTCGTACGCATAACAACAACACACTTACACACCATGCGGACTCGGCATGGTCGTGGAGTCGGCGCGAAGCTCCACAAAATGCCAGCGGGGTCCGTTGATTCCACGACACGGTTTGTGGCGTGTTCTTTGGCTTTTCAGTGCCAGAACCCGTTTCCACAGCTTTCATACATACATACATTCACACATATATAGTTATCTACCTACATACATACGTACATTGAGTAAAGTCATACTCGTACCCAGTTTTTCCACATACCAAGCGCGCTTTAAGCGTAAATATAGAAATGATTAAGTTAAGTGTTTGTTGTTTGTAAAAAAGTAGGCATTTTACCAGTCACTTGTAGTTGTCGTTGTTGTTGTTCTTGTTGTTGTGGTTAATGTTGTGATTGTTCGTATGGTGGCTTCGTTGCAAGAAACCTCTTCAAGCATGCATTGGTGTGAGTGCAAGTGGGGCGGTTGTTGGGCTGCACCAGCGCACCAGCGCACCGGCGTGTTGTTGTATTTGTAGTCGAAAAGATAGTAAACAAAAAATTACGTTACCACTTAGATTATTTATCATACACACTTACAAGATATAATTATAATGTGTACGAGTGGATACCCAGTCGTAAATTTGACTGTTTCAGGATGAGCGCTGGAGTGTGGTGGATGGTTCGTGGAAAAGCTTTAGAGTAATGCTCCGATTTTTTTATGAATAATGTGATATTCTAAACCATTTCAACGAGTAAGCAAATAGCTTAGGTTAGGTTAATCTGATAGGCCAATAAGCCACACATAGACCAGTTTGTTACTTTCGATACCAGATAGAGTTCACTTGCTAAGTCCAAGAGCAGTAGCAATCGTTTAGGATGCCTACGCTTGACGTGAATTTTAACGGGCTCCGCGGCTTCACTGTCGCTACCTCCTCCAGTGTATCATACTGTGGGGACCCCAGATGCTTACAGCGTAGCCTTACCAATGCGAGACAAGTGAACAAGAGATGCTCCATTGTTTCCTTGGTGCCCCTGCTGCAGGCATTTCCTGCAGTTTATTAAGCAAAAATACGATTATCAACAATGTTTTTCACTGTTGGCCGTTTCTCAACAGGCAATGTTAGACTTAGTATGCTTAGGAAGAGTATAGCTTTTACTAAGCGTTCATCCATTTGACGGCTTCTTCAAACTGTAAAGTCCGGTTTATATGTAACACTATGTGATCAAATCAAACATTTTCACGTATTTTAATAGAAATAATTACTATCGCATTCATTCAAAATAGGTCTTAAATCAATTCAGTTCTTATTCCTCAACATATGTACGTATAATAGTTGGGTTTCAGCGAATTTTTATTTTCTGACGGATGGCTGATTTTTGGAGCGCTCTTAGCTAGATCGTTGGACAGTTTCGACGTCATATTCATAAACCCTAGAATCTATTATACTCGACTTCGATTTTGCAAAAGATATGACTTTTCGCACAGGTCTAGCATTGACACGCTTCACACTACTAATATTGACCAAACTGTGTTAAGTCGAACCATTAGAAGTATTGAGATGGTCCTCTGCTCTCTCTCCTTCTGATGCCAACCAGTCGATTTCCAAGTACTGTTTATTTAAGTTATTCGATATCATCATTAACAGAGTTGGATAAACGACCCGCGAATTTCCATGACTTCCCGACCTTCACAGACAATCCACTTCTGAAAGATTTTCAATGATGCCGTAGCCGGAAGCACAGAATTTTAAGGAAAACATTGTAAATTTTTTCCCCCAAAGTAAAAATTACAGTCCGAGTCAATTTTGATCACCTGGTACATGTCGGTTAGGTTTAGAGATAAACCCCAGAAAAGCTAGGGAAAGCAGACTAAGGACCGCCTACGAAAGCTCTACCACACTCCCGTATAAATGACATACAATTTTAGACCGCGCTGTCAAAAAAAAGAGAGAGAGAGAGTGGTGATATTCACTTACAGTACCCATAGTAGTAGTGGTAGTATAGTAGTATTCTAAAACTTTGACGACACACTTTAAAAGATCTCGCTGAATCCATCACTTCCGAACGAGTCATATTTTAACTGTTTGCTCACTTACAATTGCCCCCTCCTACGTTCTACAGGTTAAATACTTATCCGTTGTAGCGTACAAACAAATACGAGTATGTATATTGTTTGTTATTATGTGAACCACGCTTGGCATTCCGTGGTTACCAACGACCAGGAGTCGGCAACGAACGGCTTTGTCGTCATCGTCTTTGTTGTCATGTAGCTGCCGTCCATTTTATGTTAATGTGGGCGCATTGTTAGTTTAATCGTATTTCATGAGCAAATAGGGGGCAGTGACTGTGTCAGCACATGTTGTTGGCTTGTGGAGTCGGTGAAGTGAGCGCAGGAGCGAAGGAGTAGGCGGGCGTTGGAGATGTAGCGTAAAATAAACGACGCATCAAAGGTGTAGGTGAAATTAATTAACACTGCTTGGAGAGGGGTTTTATTATTTGTGTATAAAGTAAGGGCATGACATGGTGAATGAAGTTGAAAGATAACAATATTCATTACATATTTTTGGAATTATTTTGAGTGACTGAAACTCAAAATTTGTTACGTACATATATGTACGTGTAATATGGCCTGATACCCCGTTCCACTTGTCCATACACATGCTTTTTAAAAATACTCGCGTCTTTTGACGATATTTTTATCGACATTAGCCACTCCATCGGTGCGGAAATGATGTCCTAGGGGAGGGAGCAACTGGAGTCTCTGTTTTGTTACATGGAATTTGGAGAAAAATTATAAAGCGGTAGTTTTAAGTACTCTTCAAAGCATTTTATAATGATTTAGAACTACGAAACTAGTTTCCGATTGAGTAGATGCTGTACAACATGATAATATGGATCATTAATCGGTTAGGCTATAACTTTTTAAGCTTTCTATATCCAGTATAATTACTAATCAATCCTTGTCACAATGCACTCTCCAAGAATGTACCATGTTTATATTCAAAAGGGTGGATTGCAGAGGATTAATGATTCCTTGAAAATATATTTTTGTAAAAGGGAAGCATTCCAATCCATTAGCAATATAATTTGTACACATTCCTACGAGTTCGTAGAATGAAATCGTAGTTAAATAGAGGTATTGGCAAATTACAGAAATCTTGAGACTAAAAGCTTCAGTGAATAACTTTTAATTGCATCAATAGACTCATGGGACGCTCCCCGAAGCGGATTTTTTAGTTTTCAAATTGAAAAAGAGCAACAGATGCCAGATCCACCGAATACACTGACAGATATTTTTTGCCCACAAATCCGGTCGTTTGTTTCCTACACAAAACATCTCAAAACTGCTAAGGCATATGAGGTATACTAAACTTCTGACCAGATCACAGTAATCTAAGAAAGGCATTATCTTGTGTATTTTCGCTTTCACCTCAATTTTGGAGCGCATCTCTATTTTTCCGACTCCTAGTCAAATTTGTTCAGAATATGAATTTTGTTCACGATTACTAATCTTACTTTGGATAGCTTATAGAAAAGGATCCGGAGTAAGAGGTGGGCAGGATTTGCCCATGTGTCTACTTTCTGACATATTTAAAATATTTCAGTGGATATTTAATGGGTATTAAATAATTATTTATAGCGAATTCCTTAGGAAAATATGAGAAAAAGCAATATACAAGTACTTTAACACCTCGAAAGGCAGGCATTAAAACCATTTGTTTATCAATTATACTATATACAAGTATATCGTATGCAAGTTGTATAGCCTCTCAGTGCATTTTAAAAATAGTAATAAACAAGTAAGGAAGAACTAACTACGGGTATAACCGAGCATTTCATGCTCTCAACTATAAGTACTGGGACCCAAATATTTGGGGATCGAACAGCTTTCGTTGGACTTGGACAATTTTTGGCCATAATGTGGCACCTTATACCTTCTCGGGGGTAAAATATAATGTGTCTGGGGTATTTAAGTATACAATCAGATCAGAAGTCACCGAAAAAAAGTCGTCTTCAGAAGTCAAAAATAAAGACAATGCTGATTTGTTTTTACGATTCTGAAGGTATTGTACACCGAGAGTTCGTCCCACCTGGCCAAACGATTAATGCTGTATTTTACCTTGGTGTTATGAAGCGTCTTTTGTCACGCATTCATCGTGCTCGACCACAATATCGTGAGGCAGGGTCCTGGCGCCTGTTGAACGATAATGCGCCGTGTCGTCGGTCGACGTTTGTCACTGATTTTTTGACAAAAAAACTCCATATTAACCAATAATCACTCACCCTACTCACCTGATCTGGCACCCTGTGATTTTTACCTATTTGGAAAACTTCATTTGCCCATGAAAGCACACTGGTTTCAGGACATTTCAGCTATCCAAAAGGCGACGACCGATATTCTCAAAAGCATTCCGAAAAATGACCTTAAACACTCATTTGAAATGCTAATTGAACGGGCTAAACGCTGTAGCGAAGGACAAGGAATCTACTTTGAAGAAAAAAATATAACTTTTGAAAAATATTAATTTTTTGTTGTGTTTTTTAACAGTCCTGTTTCTTTTGCAACAGACCTTGTAGATTTATCGCAGTTTCAGTAAATTTTACAATACCGTTCTATGGTGCCTTAGCGGGGTTATCATCCAACTTCATCCATTTTCATACTGTCGGTAGGAGTTCTTATAATATTTGCGGTAGGCGACTTTGGTTATTGTAGTTTAAGTGGTTCAAGATTAAGTTATTAGAAGGCAGGATCACGCCCTTTTTGCCCACAAGTGCGCCTTGCTACTACGATATTTTAACTAGGTTTTCGGTTAATGGCGTTTTGTGGGCATACAGTGGTCCGATGCAGAGAAATAAGTGTACAAATTTTATTAAGATATCTGAATTTTTACTCGAGTTACAGCTTGCTTGCGCACAAACGGACGAACAGACAGACAGTCACTCGGATTTCAACTCGTTTCGTTATTGTGATAATTTATCACCCTCTATCTACCTCGATAAGGTTTTGGTGACACGTACAACCGTTAGGTGAACAAAACTATTATACTCTGTAGCAACATGTTGCAAGAGTATAAACACTTCGAGCATTCCAAACCTCCTTCGCCACGCCACTGCTGCCTTGGGTTATTCTGAAACATGAGGAAACTTGATTGCATATGACCGAAGAAAAATGTCGAAACACTTCATCTTCACACCCCCGCGCCCACACACAACCATACACATACAGCCACTACTAGTCCGCGGCAAATTACTATTACTACAGAAATATGTAAACCACAAAACGATTTGTGGTTTCTTTTGTTTTCTGATGAGGCGGCAAACGAAAGAGTAAAAGAGCGGGCAAAATTAAAAAAAAAGTAATAGTAATAACAACAACGATAAAATCGAGGCGAAAGAATAAGCTGTGAAATGGCCACTGGAATCAACGAAGGAAGCTGTGCTGTATTGCTTAACGACAACAACAAGAAAACCCATACCAGTCTAAAATAAAAATAAAAACAAAAAGAAGAAAGTCGTTCATACAAAAAATGCGAGGAAGAAGAAGAAAAACAACAACAAAACCAAACGAATCACGTCAACGATTGCGACGACGCTGGCTGCACGGCGACGCCGCCGAAGAAATTAACTTGTTTCAGTTATCAAGCCATGTTGTTAGCCTTGGCAATGACACTACTACTATACTCGTACTATGTAAACGGCCAACAAAGCCACTACGAGAGTAGGTACGACCACAAACGACACAGCTACATGCATACATACATACATTTGGACGAATGTGTGTGCCTAGTAAACAACGAAAATTCAATCGCGAAGCTTTATGGACTTGGCTATGGCTAGATACCGAGTATGAGTGCAAATCGCTTCGTGCTCATACATATATATTTATTTATTTACTATGCATGTGCATGTGTGTGTGTGTTGGGGCTTGTAGCTGACTCCATGGGGTACCTGCATTTAGTAGTGTATTTTGTTATTGCTATTGTTATTGTTGTTATGAAATAACTCGGCTATCGCAAACAAACAAGGAAGCACACCACATACCAGCCAGCGTTCAGCTTTATGCTCCACACTCGGCACATTCGGCTGGGCGGAGGGAGAAAGTGAACGGAGCGCAAAAATAAAACCGATACAAAAACAAAAAACAACATTAAAAAAAAAAAACAAAAATAAAAAAATTAATAAAAGTTCCATATTGGCTGTGACAGTGTAGCAGCAGCAGCAGCAGCAGCAGGGTGTGGAGTGCGGGTGAACTTTCTCTGCAACTATTCAACGATGAAGAATTAAAAAAAGGCAATAAACGAAAAAAATCGAATTAAGCAAATAATAACACACATACACAAAAATACATACCAATGTAGGAATAAAAAAAACAATAACAATAAAAGCAATAAAAAAGGTACGCTTATCTTGGAAATATGTATGTTATCGCGCCTTGCGGCTTTCAAAGCAAAATGACGGCGTTGAAAAATACTCCAACATTTTATTAGCAGCAAAGCTTATTGGAAGAAAATAATATTATATTTTTTATTGAAATTAATTGTTTGTATTTGCAAATAAATGAGTCTTCAATAAGACAGCTGCTAAGTTTAGTGTATTTTTCGATGACTCGTGCAGATAAAATAAATGAAAACTATTAAATTTATTTTTGGCATGATTGGGGACTGATATGCTCTCGTTTGGCCGATTGCCCCTTTTATATTTAGTGTAAGCGTCACAAAAGATGCCGCGCCAGGTTTAAAGCTACCTTAAGCTATCACTACTAACCACTTTTAGATCCATCTAATTAGAGCAAATATTGGGGAGTCGAAAAAGTCTTTTCATATTTTGTCAATAGGTGTCGTTGTTGTCGTATACCTCCAGTGCTACCAATCACATTGTGTCATACCGTATAGTGTTGGAAAGGTGAGATTTTAAGCTTCATTTAACCAAAGAAAAAAATTTAATTAGGGGAAGTTAAAAACAAAATTGATAGTTGTTCAAAAAAGTGAAAACAATAAAAAAATTCGCTAAATTTTGAAATTTTTGTATAAAAAAGGGAAGAATACCACATAAGAAATTTGTGAATTTTAAGGGGAGGATGCTGTATCGGTTCGTGTAGCACAACTATGGTTCGCTTGCTTCCGTTCTGGAAATTTCGATTTACACAAATGAAAGTTTTACACTGGTGGAAGAATGTCTCTAGCGGAAAATGGCAAAAAGTGGTCGCAATTTTCACTTTGGTACAACGCAAACTCATGATCTCCAAAAAATTTATAAATTCACGAAAAATCATTTACTCAATTGAGGCCCACTTATGGCTTAATGTCTCTGTCAACAAATAACTCTATCGCTATTGTGGAGAGTCAAACTCTTGTATGATTCAACAAACGCAATTGCTTCCCTAAAAATTGATTCGGAGATTTGGTGCGAATTGTGGTATGGCTCTTACATTTGGGTATTATTTCTTTCGAAATTTGGCAGGAAATACCATTATCATAAATAGCGAGTGCTACAACTCGATGTTGACCGATTTTTTTTTCCTAGAATTTGATAAATCGACGCGGACGATCACTATTTTTAACAAACCGGTACGCGCCTCATGTTTTATAACCTAACCTGAACACATTGTGTGCAAACTTTGGTCCTAATTTCGAGAAATGTGCCAGTCAAATGGTCGCCAAAATATGCCTCTAGACTGTTTTATTATTATTATTTTTTTTTTTTATTAAATACACTGCCAATGACATAAAGTAATCTCTTGATTATCACTTTTAAAGTTCTTAGAAACTACTTGCTTAATTCTAAATAGGTTCTCAATGATTTCATCTCGTAAATTAGATGTAAATACGTAAAGCTCGCAATAGCAAATCCACTAATGCCCGGGCTGGTCCATTTAAATTACGCAAATGGAACCGAATCAATATAAAATTTCGGGAGTTGGGATCAGAGTAATCTCAACATCTCTTATAGAACAACTCAACACATTTGGGTTAATGCTTTGCGAATGAAGCGTGTCAATGCTTGAATCGTCCATATTTTTTCAAAACCGGCGTCGATTAGAGGCCGCAAAAGATATGTTTGACAATGTAGCTGAGGATTATACATTCATCGAACCTATCATTATTGGTGATGATGATGGGCTAATGAATATGACGTCGAATCTGTCAAACATAATAGCGAATGACGATTTCAAGATAAACCAAAACATCTTCTCCTTTATTGCTGTTAGACGCCAACTGGAGATTCCAAGTAGCTAGGTCCTTCTCCACCTGGTCATTTCCGCGGAGTGGAGGTCTTCCTCTTTCTCTGCTTCCCTCGGCAGGTACTGCGTCGTATGCTCTTAGAGCTGGAGTGTTTTCATCCATTCGGACGACATGACCTAGCCAGCAAAACCGCTATTTCTGAATTCGTTGAACTATGTCAATGTATATCTCGTACAGCTCATCGTTCCATCGACTGCGGTATTCGCCATTGCAGACCATAAATCTTGCGCAGGACCTTTTTCTCGAAAACTAATAACGCCGACTCAACATCGTCCATGCCTCTGCACCATATGAGATGTGCACGAGCTTCAATTTCAAGCATCAAATAGTCGGTTATCATAACGGTCGTCATTGACGTTTACTTTCTCACCGGCAACATTTTTCAAGAAATATGGACCGATGATTCCACCGGCGCACAAACCACAAGGAACTGTTTTTTTTTTTTTTTTTGAATGAAATGGTAGCTCTTGAATCTCTTCAGGTTGCTCTTCATGCCAAATGGGGCTTGTATATATACCCAATGAGCCGGAAATGTGCCTCATTGCTGAACGAAATTTGGCTCAAAAACGTCGGATCTTCTTGGAAATTTTTAAGAGCCCATTTTTTCGTAATAAAGTTGAATAATTTGTAAACGTTGTTCAAGCGTAAGTCTTTTCATAATGAAACGCCAAACAATACTGAACAAAAACAATATGACAGTTTAAAAAAGACTATTAAAAAGGGTGCCTATACTTGGATCACCCGCTATTATCCTCCATATTTGCAGGGGTGTTCCAGGATTTGTAGACTCTACTTTTTCGTTACATGTGCAATAAAACTCTCTTTAAGGTATTTTTGGAATAAAAATTTTCTAAAAAGTGACTCACTAGAAAAAAAATAGAAAAAGCTTTCTGCGCTACCTCCAGTTGTTCGCCATACTTTGTGAATTAAAGTAAACAAATTTTTATTTCTAGACTCCAATAGAAACCTCTAAATCTTTTCCCCTCTATAAATTATTAAGGCCCTTTATAAATAGTTCCAGTTCATTACGAAATCGGTCATACAAAAAGTATTATTCCAAATAAGTTTTACACAATCGCTGAAGTGCTGGGCGATTTCTCGGAATTCCAGCGCCTTCGCACATTCAGAAACACACACATACATATATAGGCATGCATATTGCGGTCAGTACAAAAGTAAACACACAAGAATTTATTCACAGAAAACCGACGAAACACAAAATAATTATTATCAAAGAAAACTCCAATCCAAATGAAGAATGAATGCGAGGTTATGAACGGCGAGCGCACGGATTGAACGTGAGGAATGCAGCGTCCTGAGCCTAATTGGCGGCTTAGACCCGTTTCACGTTGTTGCCTATCGATCACAACAACAACAACAATAGCACGGTCGACGATCTTATGAATTAAGGTGTCCTTGTGAGCGATCGGCACGGCACTTGAGAGTCTACACCTTAAAACTTATTGTGTGGACGTGTTGTTGTTGGCGGCTGTTGCATGGCTACCCAAAAGGTGCGAAAGAAAAAATCAAAATGCAGTTATGGCTTTTTCAAGCCGAAACAAAAGCAACAATGGGTGAACAAAACGAGGCAAACGGGAGTACAAAAGGAGACAAAAGCCATAAAATACAAAACAATGGCATTAACTCAAGTGTATAGCGCATTCAAATGCTCAAGTATGCGGCAGTTTGAAGTAAATATACCAACATCAACTCCAACAACAACAACAAGTAGAAGAACAAATATACGTAAGAACAAGAGCTAGAGCAACAACAACAGCCGAAACATCAACACACAGCGATGTACAACAACACTATTGTGTGCATGTATAGCTATGTACATGTGTATATGTGTGCGTGTGTAGTCAGCATGAACTTGTAAACGTTTATAGCTATCGCGAAGGTAGAGTCGGTGCATCGTAGTATCGTACGAGTACAATAAGTGGTAACCGAAAAGGGCCAAAGGTACGTCGAACCGCAGGCAATAACAAAACACACACACGCACACACAGTAAGTGATGAAACCAAAAATGTAACAACAACAACTCAAAACAACTCCCATAACTGCAATCACAGTCGACGGCTGGCCAACCAACCAGTCAGCTAGTCAGCCAGCCAGCCAGCAGTCGATACCAACGATATTGATCGGCCAAACACAACACAACAGCGCTTCAACACGTCCTCCACAGCGACACGCCAACACGATCAGTCGATCGTCATCGCCATCGCCGTCGTCTATGGTAAAACGGCTGCGCAGCCTCACTAGAAGTCCAGAGTCTGCGCTACAGCGTGTCGCTCAGACGTCTGCAAGATGTACTCACACCACCAATGAGTACGCTTACACATACATAGCTATAAATGAGACAGTGTTGTGGCAGCCCAGCATCTGAGTATGAACCTGCGCGCCTGCGCCGCCGATGGAAAAACCAGCATAACAAGAATATTTTTTGCTTGTTGCATATCTACCTGTTTGCTTTCATGCTCCGTTCAGCACTTACTTGAGCAAGAGCGCAATGTTTGCACGTTTGGTGGTTGGAGATGAGAGCCAATCTACAATAGGCACTGTGGTACAATAAGATGCTGGCAAGATGCTGTCTAAACTAAATTGTAGATTAACAGGAAGATTTTAGTGAGATCGAGGCGATTATGACGCTCATAAATGATAAAGTTTTCGTTCAAGAACTTGATTTTGATCGGTCGGTATGAACAATTTGTTGGGAGATTGTCGCATTGGCTTGAAAAATAATCTAAGCCAACTTTCGTGAAAATATCTCTTAATTTTTTGATCGTTCATGTTGTACAGTGGTCCGATACCATTGGTTGAGAGAAACAACCAGCTTCCAAGAGAGAAAAGGATGCTTACAAAATTTCATATCAAAATATCAAAAACTGAGGGACTAGTTCGCATATATACAGACTATTCATCGATTCGGCTCGTCACGCTGATCATTTATGCCTATGTATATAAGGTTTCTGAAGCTTCCTTCTGAATATTTCGAACTTCATGACAAATTTTCCCTTTTCAAGGTATTTAATTTGATTTTTCGTTATTTCAAAAGCTTTATGTAATAAAATGACTTTCCTTGTTAGTTCTTATAGGTTTAGATATTGTCAATCAAAGCGCCATTATTTTCAATTGGACGATTATATAGTAGCTCCAGTTGGTTTTTATTGTTAAAATTGGTCTAGAAGACTGACTTTGACTCTGGATGGGCTACTTAGAACCACTTATTTTATAATATTTGGGTATACTTTGGCAAATATCTAAAATATCACTTCCTCAATTTTTGAAATCGATATTTTCTATTAATTTTCGAAAGATTAACGTTGAGTTTCACTTGACGACTCAAATATGAGTTTTTTCTCAATTAAACAGAACTCCGAAGAGGCAAATTTGTTTTTCTTCGATACAAAATCTTTTGCGGCCGATTTCAAAACCGAAAGCCAGAAGGTCTAGAGCCGATCTTAATTTTCTCCTCGCGGTGATCTCTGGACTATGCCATTTAGAAATCAAGTGGTTGTTTATACTTACGAGTCATAAAAATACATATGTGCTTAACACAATTTAATGTACTTTAATAAATGCCCATTCGTTTTGCAAAGTTTTGGCTGCCACTGACCACGTAGTCGATCTCTAGGTAAATCTCCGAAAAAAGGTGTATAGCGGTGGAGAAAATTTTTGGGTATAAAACTATCTCAAATCAATAAATCACAAAAATATTTTTTTACAGTGGGTAAATACAGGTAATATTCGATAAAATCGAATAAATATCGATAAGTATTATATATGATATCGATATTTTATCAAGTAAGTGAGTAAAGAGAATTTAATTTATTAGTAAAGAAAACACATAAAATCTGCAGTTTCTATCGAATAAATTTAACGAAAAAAGTCACTTTTTGGTCTTGATATATGATTCGTTTTCAATTCGAAAAATATCCATAAATCGATAAATATAGAATAAGAAATCGATTTATTGATAAATATAGAATAATAAATAGATATATCAATAATTTTATTTACAACTACAATACAGATCTGTGAGTAAAGTAAATGCAAATTTCTTAGTATAGAAAAAACTGTAACCTACGGTTGTTATCGAATAAAGTCATCGAAAAAAGACAATTTTTGGTCTGCTGCAATGTTGGCCTGTTTATTTGTATAATTCGCTTTCAATTAGAAAAATCTCGATAGATCACTTAATCAATGATATTGAATGTAAAATTGATAAATATTGAATATGAAATCGATATATCGATAATTTTATTTAAAATTAAAAAAAAATTTGTCAAAATTTTCATTTTGACAAAATGAAGTCGCCATTTTTGTTTTGTAAATTTTTTAACATTTCGAGAGGCCTAAAAATCGATATTTTCTTACTTTTTCGATCATTTACTGAAAAATATGTCAGAGAAGGTGGTGTGAAAATTTCAACTCCATCCATTCATTCGTTTCGGTGAAATTTTCCTCCCTCTCTGAGCTGACTCTGAAAACAAGACTTCGAAAAGACACGTTTAAAGTTTTGGAAGACGATTCTACTATCTTAAAAAATTCTTAGAAAGGAAATAAGTTTTATGAAGAAGCTTTTTCTTCTTATTTTTCTGGACACTTTTCTCTCGAACAACTCCTAAAGCTAACTCATCAGATATCGCCTTCCAATCATATAGCAGGTCACTTATAGAGTTTGGTATTTGTTTGTCGAGAGATGACTTTACTTTTCAATTGCCTTCTCAGTGCAATTGGCAAAAGCGATTCTTTGTTGGATTTCAAGGCTGAGCTCATCAATTTTACCCATCATAACTGTCATTATCTTCGAATAAAGTTAGAAATAGAAATCAAGTGGCAATATTGAGAGTCTATAAGCACAATCAGATTAAGAGGCCTACTGAATTTGGGAAAGTTTTCGTCTTACAACACCTTTTTAATTTGAGTTTAAAACTAAGCTTATTTTTTTTCTATCATCACTAACCTAACAGTAAAAACATACTATTAATTTTAGACTTTCTATCAACATTCAGGAGACAAGAGGAAGCTTTGGTTTTGAATGAAAAGTTTGGTTTAATAATGCAAATTTTAAAGGCCCCCAATTTAAGTTCAACACTGAATTTGCCATGGCGTCTTCAGCAACCAACTTCAAGTCCCAACGAGCTTTCGAATTTGAAAATTTCATGCAATTGACGCTCGAGTTGAAGGGGGATTTTTCTTTCAAAATGTAAAATCATGAAAAATTTGCATAGTTCTTTGAAGACTGCCGATTAGAGACTCGAACTCAGTATCAAGGGTGGCAAGCAATATTTTTTCTTAGTAATCAAAGGTTTATTTTTCTAAAAATATGTATCTAAGAACTTATAATTGATCTTAAAAAGCCTTCGTGCGTGAACAAATTTCGCCCACAAAACTAAAAACAAGCTCTTTAATACAAAAAAATTATAAAAATTAAACTGCTTGTTCTCCTAAATTTATGCTACAAATAACTACGAAATGCACACACTGTGCCGCTACCGATGCGGCACATGCAGACACTGAGCCAAGTTGTCGCAAACCAGAAGAGGCTCAAACCGATATTCTTGAGAGCGTAACTGAACGAGCGCCAACTGCGAGAGAGCGAGCGCGCCGTGTTGTTGATTGGAGTTTTTCATATCATACAATTATGATTAGAGCGCGCACACACAAACAAACACACACACACAGCTTCACATGTGTTTTCTTATAATTTTACGAGTATTTACGTGCAGAGTTTTCAGCTATCAGTTGGCATGTTTGTTTGTTTGACTGTTTATTTATTTATTTGTCCGTCTGTCCGTTGGCTGTTAGCTGTTAGCTGTCTGCTCAATCGGTCTACGGAGCTATGCACACACACCTATACACACATCATCGCTGCCGCCAGACATATGTATGTACGTAGTCATATCAGTGTTTGAACATCGGTATGAACTTCGTCTTTCGCCCGTAGGTCGTCCGTACAACAACGGCGGCGCGACGCGGTGCGCTGCTCATCTCAACACGTCTGGCTGGTGTACCCATATACACCTATTCAGTACAAGTTCAATAATCAAAGCGTAAAGTCAGCGGACAAACAACAGCGATCGTACAGCGGCGTAGCAACGACAAGCGCACACGTTGAACACGACAATGAAGTACCAAAACGCCGAAAGATCAAAAAAGTGACTAAACGACTAACGTGACTAACGTCCAGCAGCAACTTGCCCCAAAGGTGGTTAAGAAAGATTCTTTGATTTGCGCATGTGCTTCTGATTTCTAGTTATATGTTGGGTGTGTGTGTGTGCTTTTTCGGTTTTGGATATTTTTTTGATTTTTTTCAATATTATTTGGCGGTTATTGTGCTTTTATGATTTAAATTAAGTTCTTGCTTTCCAACAAAAACAAAAAAAAAAAACTGGTGTCTGCATAGAAATTCTTTAGAATTTTAAATGCTACATTTATGTGATTATATTGTGCTTTATGGCTGCTGTATGTGTGTGTGCGCGTGTGCGTGTTTTATGTTGTTAAACTAAGCCAAGCCAAGAATGCAAGAGAAGCAAATAAAAAATACAAATAAAAAATACCAAAAAAAAAATATAATGGAATTGTGTTTAAAAGAAATCTTGTTTTTTAATCTTCAAAATTACAACCAAATAATTTGTTATTATTTTTGTTTTCTCTCTCTCTTCCACACCAACAACAACAACATTCTATAGTTAATCCGTTGAGGTCATTATTTATTCATTCGTCAATTCTGTGAACTGATTTATGTGCGTGGAATACTTTAAAGCGCCTTGAGCTGCGCAACGTACACATACACCGACAACACATAGGACAGACGTATAGTAACAGCGAGTGGCTGACGAGCGTACGAGCGCGCGCGTCGCGTGAGCATAAAGCAGTAGTGTGCGACTGTGGCTGTAGCTAAAAGCGTGCGCTAAATATTTGTCATAATCATTAACGCCAGTGTATTAAATGTTATCGGCTGTTGAGAATTTTGGCCCGTTGGTCGGACCGGCTGTTGCACTCTCACACCATCCCCATGCCGCCGCGCATCACCTACAAGCGCCACATCATCCGTATACCGCTGAACGTAGTCCGGGCTATGCGCTGGACATAGTGTCCGCCGCGGATGCTACTGTGCGCGTTTCGGCCGCCCTCTCACCGCCCACCTCCATAGTGCCCGTCACTGCCACCGCCGCCGCCGCCATCATCTCCACGCAGACACCGCTCACCCACACGCAGCTGACACAATTGAATGCGTTGCAAACGCTTAAATTACAACAACAACTGCAACAACAGTACGAACAACAATTAAGTAGTTTCATAAACGCGCAGTCCGCGCAGTCGTCCGCGTTAGGTGGTATATCGGTGTTGCCGCATAGGCCGCAACCGCAAGTGGCGTCGCTGAACGAGGCGCGCGAGCAGCAGCGGCAGCAGCACCAGCAACAACAACAGCAGCAACATCATCACTACCAGCTTCAACAGCAGCACCAACAACAACAGCATCATCAGCAACAACAACAACTACGCGAACAACAGTCAATCAGCGTAAACTTGACGCTGCCCGCAAACGCACCAAAGTACATGAGCTCGCCGCGCGACACCTCAACAATGATGCCGCTAGCAGAGTTCACACCGCCACCAAAACCCAAACATGAAGCACACAGCGCAATGGAAAATGGCCAGTGCGGCGCCATGAATTTGGTCACAAACACGAGTAACGCCTTCACCAGCAGCACAAATTACCAATTACACAACGCTAACGCGCACACCAACAACAGCAGCAACAGTAATCCCGCCTCCATTGACAACAGTCGGCCATCGTCGTCTTCGTCATCGGTGGATGTGGAGAATGATGAGAGCATGTCACCGGTTAATGCCACGCAAGCTGCGCGCAAGTTATTGGATCCTGCCACTCTACTGGCGCACAAGCAACCCACTTACAGCGAAACCAGCGCATCCTCAGCGGCTGCCGCCGTAGTGGCCGCCTATCAATTTAACTATTCACAATTATATGGTGGCGGACGCCCGGCTGGACTCTACAACGCACCTGTCATATTTACAGCTCACAATCCGCACGTCTCGCACGTGGTGCAGCATCCTAGCGCCGTGCATAGCGCGCACGCGCCACCAACCGCCTACCTCGGCGCGTTGGCGACACACACAGCGTCGGCTTCGCCGAGCGAAAATAATGTCTACTCCGCCGAATACTTTAAAGCGCTGCAGAGCGCGGTTGCAGCGGGTGTCTTCCAAACGGTGCCCAATCACACAACGCCAGTCTTTCAAACGTCACCGCTGGCCGGTAATAATGCGTCGCCGTCAGCTATCGGTGTGACAAAGTCACGGTTGCGTAGTCCCGCCGCAAGCACTGCTTCAGCGCTGGCGCCAACCGCCTCACCGCCTAGTAAGGCAGAACAGCGTGCGGCGACTTCGACGAAACTCTCCACTGGCACTTACCTGTATGAAAAGGCGAAAAGATCGCCGCCTGATACGCCGGCCGACACTGAGAAGTTCTTCAAGATACCCAGCGGCAAGGAGGGCTCACTCAAGCATCGCATATTGACGCGGCCGTCCAGCGCCGACAAAACGTTAACGACGCCATCAGCTGTGGAAGCTGGCAAGTCGCCTGTTATGCGGTAAGTTGCGCAGTAACTTATTTATTTCGAAGCCAATTTAAAATTATTTTTTTTTTTTGTATTTTCCACAGCACACACAATTCAACGTCCAGCTTTAAAAAGGGCTCGTATATCGAACTCTCGAATGGCTCACTGCGCCGTGTGGAGGATATGCGCACCGAGGATTTTATACAATGCGCCGAGCGCAGTCCACATCACCAGCTGATCGAGTCCACGGTGGTGAAAATTAACAACAATCCTTCGTCGCACACTGTCGTCATTGCGTTTAGTTACGATCGCAATCAGTCGAAGGTAAGCTAACGCCAATGGCACACATGTTAATCGCAAATTATATCGAAAGCCTATTTTTTATTGAGGGGCGTCTATAGCGGGGACTACGCCAATAAAGAAGAAGAAGAATGCGTGTAGTATTCTAAGTCTATTTTGCGCTTTTATCAGACGCGATAATATGGTTTCAATAATAACTTTGCGTATTTTCCTCAAGTGTTGCCATTAACTTAAAGTTCATTGTCTTGATTACGGTTTTTATCTCTAATCGATTTATGGTACGTCTATGCGTGCGACACAGCACAAGAACTCTTCCGAATTGCTAATGAGTATTATAAAATACTAATTTAAATTAGCATATAGGGGGACTAACTGAAAAATATCGATAAACCACATTAATAATATCGATAAAGTCGAATAACAATCGATAAGTATGGAGTATGATATCGATATTTTTTTAATTAGAATACAAGTAAGTGCGTAAAGTAAAGTCAAATTTATTAGTAAAGAAAAAACCTAAAATCTACAGTTTTTATCGAACAAAGTCATCGAAGCCACTTTTTGGGCTGTTGCAATGTTGGCCTGCTTATATGATTAATTTTCAATTCGAAAAATATCGAAAAATCATAAAATCATTATTGATAAATATAGAATTCAAGAATATAAAATCGATAAATATGGTATATGAAATCGATTTATCGATAAATATAGAATATGATATCGATATATCGATCATTTTATTTAGAACTACAATACAGATATCTAAGTAAAGTTAATGGAAATTTATTAGTATAGAAAAAACTGTAAACTACAGTTGTTATCGAATTAAGTCATCAATAAAAGTCATATGTTTGGTCTGCTGCAATGTTGGCCTGCTTACGTAATTCGTTTTCAACTCGATAAATCACATATTATTGATTAATCGAATATAAAATCGATAAATGCGGAATATGATATCGATAATTTTATTTGCAACTACAATACAGATCAGTGAGTAAAGTAAATGCAAATTTATTAGTAAAGCAAAAACTGTATATTACAGTTGTTATCGAATAAAGTCATCGACAAAAGTCATCGAAAAAGTCACATTTTTGATCTTCTACAATGTTGGCCTGTTTATATTATTCGTCTTCAACATGTTTTATAGAAATAACTTGCTTGAAGGGACGTGAATTCATTCATTCAATATAATATGTATATCGATATATTCATTTATCGATACATACTTTTTTCATTCCTCCATACTGTACAGGGTATATTAAGTTTGCCACGAAGTTTGTAACACCCAGAATTCATTAACATGACACTCCTTCTCTTCCAGGTCGACATGGAGGTCGCTACCGAACACCCGTTTTTCGTTTATGGACAAGGCTGGGCATCCTGCAATCCCGAATTGACATACAAAGCTTTCGGTTTGAAGTGTCAACGCTTACAAGTCGGCGACATCTGCATTTCACTAACCAAACGCGAACCACCGAATATAAATATAAACAACAACAACAATATTATAAGTAGTAATAACAATAATAATAATAAGCATCTGTATTCACACGACACAACTGCAACAACAACAACAACATGCACGACAACAAATGACAGCCATTGCCTGGAACGTGATCTCCAACCACTCGCATTGAGCGACAACGTGTATGCAGCGCATTTAAAAAGCGCCGGCCTTTGCCCACCACCGCCCACCGCACCATACCCAACAATGCGTGTCGCGCACGGGGGCACAGTACACTTTATGCCGCCACACCTGCTCGCCAATGCACCCGCCACACATCCAGCGCCCTATGCACCCAACGAAACATACCCACACTTCCCGTTCCCCACGGCACCGGCGCAAGCGGCGGCCACAACTTTGCATAGCTCGCGTGCGCAACACGGCGATTTAACGTGCGCGGCGCAACCACCCACGAATAGCAGCACAAGGTCAGCGGATGAATGCGCCCAATCAGCAGCAGCAGCAGCAGCGGCTTCGGCAGCGTCAGCGTCTGCGCGCAAACGTCGCTGGTCGGCGCCGGAGAGCTTTTCCAATAGTGAAGATGAGGATGACGAAGCCGCGCGTTCGGGTGAATATCAACCGCCATTGCGGCAAAAATCGGCGCCGACAGCGGCGGTAAGCAGTAATTACAAACCTTACATGCCAACGAATATGAATATGTCAGCGTCGGCGGCGGCGGCGGCGGCCGGTCAATTAAACTGTGATTTTTCAACAAACTACAAATAGCAAAAGATCTCAATGTTGGCGTGTGAACTTCAAGTCAAGGCCTGACCTCGTGCGACGTGCGGTGTATTTGGGAATCATCTCAATTTATATACGCTAAATATTCAACAATACTGTATATTATATTATATATGCATACGTATGTATTAATGTGCTTTAAGTCGTGGATGTGTTAGCGCTAGGAGGGAGAAATGGCTTCGAAAAATATTTTTTATAAGTTTTAAATTGAATTTTAGATTTTTATTTAATTTTATGTCGAAAAATATTCAAATTAGGACGTAAATATGCATTTTAAAGCATGTTCGTACAATTTACAGTTTCAGCATCGGCCTTCAGTGTTTCAGTGTAGAAAAGAATCCATGACTTTACAAGCGTTAATATTTGTATTTAGTAATATGCTTAGAGAAATTCATATTTATGCGAGTACGAAAACATTCGAGTATTGAAATTTTCGAGTTGTCAGCCATTTTGTCGCGTGTTTCACTAATTTTAAGCAATTAACTGTAAAAATAAATAGTTAATAGTTGTATGTGTACATAGTTTAAAACACACCAATATGCACATGTATAAATGTTTATACACATACATGTATATACTTGAGTTATATAAGTATATAAAGAATATTCCAGGCGATATATACGATATGTATGTATGTAATACCATGTCAGACTGTACATTTGAAATTATAGCCATATATAAATGTAATATAATGTAGTTATTTGTAGTCATTTATATTTATATGCATACATACATACATACTTATGTAGTTATCAGTTAAATGATACTGAATGCATACATACATACATACAAACAAGTTATTGCACACGTGCTTGTGCATGTTATGTAATTATTATTTGATTGTAATAAATTAAAAACAAAAAAAAAACAATTTATGTAGTCCTGCAACAGTCACTGCAATAAAGACTAAGTTTTCAAATATACAAATATTGAAACGTACTTATTTTTAAAACAAGAAAGAATATTAGTTACACTTCACAGTTGCTTTTCTTATAGCATAAAAGGGTATATAAAGATATATTTATTTTTATTTTGAGCGATCAGTTTGTATGGCAGCTGTATCTTCTAGAGGTCTGATCTAAACTATATATACGGATATTATAGGTTTACTCCTATCAATAAATTATGTATGTCAAATGTCGTAAAGATATCTGATCAAATAAAGGGGGTTTTCCATACTAGAACTTCATTTTGAAAGATCAGTTTGTATGGCAGCAAAATCTTAAAGTGGTCCACTTATAAGAAACCAACGACTTATGCTACCAAATTGTGGTTCTAAAAATATATCTAAGCTTGAAATATCGTTAGCTTCCAACGCTCATTATAACTTTGTTCCAAGATTTTAAGAAAACTGCAAAAAGAAATTGCCCACATTTATACGCTCTTAACGGTTTTATTATTATAAAATTACTGCAAACTCGATTTATTTGCCATAAATATAAGCGTAATAGTCAAAGTAAGTGGTTTTCACCGCCTCAATTACCATAACAAGATCACGCTTGCCGAGACCACCGCTTGTGACATAAGCGCGTCCATCGGTATTGCTTTGATATGTAGTGACTTTTACATGTGTAATGATGGCGCCAGTACCGCTGCTGGGATATTTCACGGTTACCGACAACGAAGTGGGTAAATCGAAATCATTTACTGCCGATTCGCTCCCTACAAGACTGTCACCTAGCGGCGAAAGAAATGAACAATATAAAAGTGATTATGAATACAATTTCAAGTTCAACACACCATCCACTCTACCGACACCCAAAGTATAAGTAATTATACTTCTGCCTTGTGGGTGCATCGCACGACCATTAATCACTTCTTGTTCTGATGATATTGTCGCTTTCATTTCCACAGCATTGGGATTTTGCTCCAAAATCTTATCCATCTCCTCAGGTGTAACCACCTGCATGATAACATTCTTTCCATCTTCTAATTGCTCTTGGTGTATAACCGCTGCATTGGTAAGCAAGAGGCAAGACACTATAGCCAATAGGCCTAATAAAGCGACGCGCTCGCACATATTAATTCCACAAGTACTTTCACAATTCTGAAGTTAAATTGCAATCACAATTAAATTAAACATTTTATTTGGTAAGTTTATATAGCCGCTTCGAAAGTCGTTGTCTATGGAAGTTATCTTTCACGTTTCTTATCACATGACTACGCTTACATTTGATTTACCCACTGACATATGAATATATGCAATATATCTACGTTTTTGCAATATAGAATATTGAAAGTTTAATTAAATTTTTAAATTGTGGGTATTCTATCATTGATTCCTTTATATTGATATCTTTCTTCTTACGTTGATGATAAATAATACGCTTTCGTCATTTAATTCAAACTAAATATTTTCGCTACATGTGTACATACAGATATGCGTGGTCCAACTATATTTGTAATTATAGTCAAGACTATTTGGGTTTAAGAAATTTAATTGGTGCCTTAATGTGTTTCTGCCAATCCGTATTTACCTTGTGGCCATCTTTGAGCGGACCCGAATTTTTATTTGATTACGGATTGTCAACTCGGTAGCATTCTTTAAGAATATTTTCCACAACGACTACAATTTTCCCAATGGTTAACCAAACTTTCATTAAGCTATACAGTTCGAAGCATGGTCCTCACAGCCATTAGCATTCTCAATATCCAAGACTACTTAACTACTGCTTTTTGAAGTTTTTGGTGTATTTGGTTTACCGGCTTCTTTGCTACTTCCGCTTCTGTGA
Organism: Bactrocera zonata; assembly: GCA_037783105.1. Classification (NCBI taxonomy): domain Eukaryota; kingdom Metazoa; phylum Arthropoda; class Insecta; order Diptera; family Tephritidae; genus Bactrocera; species Bactrocera zonata. The sequence goes on along the minus strand of JBAWJQ010000848.1, from coordinate 143,041 downwards.
TGAACACGGAAAATATTTCCACGCCGTGAAAACTATTGAAATTATAAGCAAAATTTGCGTGCACAGGGTTTAACAGGGTTTCGCTTGTGTGCTTGCTTTATTATATAATACCTGATATTAAAATTTGTATAGTTGCGCGGATATACATTTATGCAATTTTTTTATGAACTGTCATTTCCTTTGGTTGACGCAATTCTTCCAGTTTAATTGGAAGTTTGATCCTCTCCACTTTGACTGCAGCTCTGACAGCAATTAAAGGAATCCAGCGATAATATAAAGAATACCATACATGTACTCATATTCATATATTACATATGTGATTAAATACATGTTTTTCTTTGTTATTATCAACATTCAAATTCAAAATTATTTATATTTCTAAACCGCCGTAATCCGAGCACACCCTGTGGTTCGTGTCTTTGACACATATTTTTCGATAATTTTTCCAAGCAAAGCAATTATTTTATTGACAATCTTTCAAATTACCCCTAGAATTTAAAAAATGTGTTCTCCAAAAAATTATATATTATCAAAATATTATTAGTTTCCAATATAAATTAAAACATTTAAAAAGGCATATCGTTTTTCAAATCGATAAATATTCTTATCGTTTTAATGTATCGGGTACAAGAAATTCAAATTTCTTTTCAAGAATTCACAAATTGACAGCTGTAGTGTTCGCGCTAAAAAATGGCTTCCAGTAAAAGAAATGGTAGTAAGTTACCATATTTTTTTAATATAATGATCTCAGCAAGCATTCACGAATAATAACATTAATTTAAATTAATTTTTACCAAGAATTTTTCTATAATTTTTACTTTAAAAGTGGGTTATGCACAAGTTTTGTGAAAAAATAGTTATTTTCTCACACATTGAATTCCGTCACATGTGGCAACACACTCGATATTTCGCATTTGTTGTTTTCGTGGCCTTATCTTGAACTGTCTTTTACATTAGTGTGATTTTCTGCGAAATAAATTGGAGCTATTATATTAGTAACTGTAAATTTCATAAAAAATAAGTATTTAAACGGATGAGTGATGAGCGTAGAATGCAGGATGTTCGATTGGGAGGTAATTAAAATATTTCACTTCTTTTGTTTTGTGTACATGTGCTGTATTCTTATTGTAACCTCCTGCTTACCCGTCTCTCCAACAAATCGTGCGCCGTTCAGGTTCGGTCAACAACGTGCGGACACAGCCCCAACATAATCATTTGCCATTGGGCGAAAAGATGCCTACAGCAAAAATGCCCTCACTTATTGTTTCACATATGTACGGGGAAGACATGAAAATATCGAAAATATTGCGGCGTCTGCAATCAGAAAACAATGCGACAGCTGCATTGGAACTTTGCAACAAGTTGGAAATAGGTGTACGGGCGCAACCAAATGCGACATACATATGCCGTAGCTTCGATTTACTAATGGAAAATATGATTACCGTGCTGAAACAATGTCCGGAAGAGTGTTTGGAAAAAGCAAGCACAATAATGGGACTGATGGGCTATATTAATCGCAATGATTTCCCAGTCTACAAAAATTATGTGATTAAAGCGTACCAATCGTGTAAATCGATACGAAAATATGTGATGCTTGCGTTGAAAACCACATTCAGGTAAATTTCTTTGAAATATTCTATTACTTTAGTTGTGATGCATTATTTTGTGCCACAGTTGCGATGCGGTCAATTTGGATTTAAGTGTGTACAGCGAACGCTTATTGGCAGTGCTAAAAGACTACTTGGAAAATGCTGAAATAGCCGAAATCTTTATAGCCGTCAGTGAGACAATTACAGAATTTTCAAAACATTACAAGCGTGCTTTCGAAGTACATTTCATGGATATTGTCGACATTATTGTCGGTTGGCATTTAGAGGTCGAACAGCCGGCTAACCTTAAATTACACTGTTCCGTTGCATTGCAACAATTTGCGCCATACTTTCTGAAAGAATTGGATTTTACATTTCGGCTATTGGGACAATTTTTAGAGGACATCGTAGCTTTGGGTGATGAAATTTCGCATGCCCCATCACCAACAGACTCCCTAAGTGGCGAGGTAGACGCAAAAAATCAACAAAACAAAGTAGAACTGCGTATCGGTTGCTTTATTGGTGCATTCAACTCTATTTTGAAAACCTTAGCGAATCGCGTCGAATTTGTGGGCATGATTGTGGGACATAGTATTGTGAATGAAGCGGCAATGACAATATCCAAAACAGCTGAACAAACACTAACAATGACATTAGCAAGTGAAGATACCATAATGAATATTAATGACTTTTTCTGCCTACTCTACACGAACAGTTACGATATTATTAATATGGTGAATATAGAAGAGTTAATAGCGCTGCAAATGAAACAAATGAATTTCTTTAGTGATGCACCTAAGCAAAGCTTACTCTTCCTGATACTTTGCGTGTTTCGGCAGCTGCGCACACAACTGCCACTATCCACCGTCACTTTGGTGTTTGAAACCACACACAATCCGCTGGCCACTATCAAATTCACCAATAACGACAAGCTGCGTCGCCTCTTCCTGAAGGTGTACCATGAAATTTTAATGATAAAAAATGTGCCATTACTGCAGGAGACCTATCGCCATGTGACCGCCGATATGTATAACGCAATAGCGACGCTAGAATCATATGACGACGATACCGCTGATGGTCAAATCAGTAAGGTGTTGCGCGCTGAGGCAACACTAAATTTCTATCTGACCGCTTTGTCGGCCTTGGCCACACAAACATCGTCCATCATCAGCATGTACGCGCTATATCCTTCGATTTTGGAACTATTAATTACGAATTGCAAGGCGGGTGATACACACTTGTGGCTACGCCATCCAACATTGCATAACGCGTTGCTCAGTGTGCTTGTCGTGCACTGCCAGAAGAATCACAATTTTCGGCCGACATCGCGTTTGCTTCAAGAACCACTTTTTGCGCCGAAACACGCGTTGGACGAAAACAACTCACCCACATCGGAGAATTTCAGTTTGATTTTACAATTTCTCGCTGGCATTTTGAGCGCTGCAAACGATTTAAACGTGACTAATCTGAATTTGTTGCTCGACTGGGTGAGCTGCATACTCACCGAGTGCCGTGAAAATGCCGCTGTGCTGCAACAACACGCCAACTTCATCACCATTTGCAAGTCCATAAGTCAAGCCGTGTTCGCGTCCGCACTCAAATGCGCCAAATGCATGGAAATCGTGCTCGACTATGCCACCGTCAATCCCGAAGTCTTGGCATATTTCCGCCAAGCGGCAGTAATTATGCTGGACGCAAACGATGCCTGCGTACGTAGCGCGTTTACCAGCATACTTGGAAAGTTACCGCTCACCATCTGTCTAACGTCTGATGTCATAAGCAGTGACATTGGCGTGCGCAAGTCGGAACTCAACGATTTAATGCAGTGGTATCGCTCCACCACATACCATGCGCCGTTACGCAACAAATACTTCAAACCGTTTCTTGAGCGCCTGGAAAGCGACACCACCTGTGGTGAATACGAACCGCTCTGTCAATACGCCGCTGCGGTTTTCGCCAAGTGTTGGGTGGCGCGTTCACGTGAGAACTGCGCGTCCTACGAGTCGGCAGCCAGACGTAGTTGTAGCGCGCTAGCGCTTTGGTTAGAGTACGAAGCGGCGCGCCAGTGTGTACGCAATAAGTTACGCACTACAATTGGTAAACCGCAGGAGACCTTCCTCGCCATAGAGGCCGTCATCTCAAAGTATGCGCGTATATTGTCTACAAAGAGTGGTTTGGCAAATGTTTGCACGGCGCGCAAAGTGACGCTGCCGCATTTGATGTCACTGCAACGTAATACGCGCCTGCTGCTCGGCTTTATCGATAGTTTGGAGAAGCATATCTATAATGCGGCAGAAGGTACCGCTTTCGCCATACCGGCGCTTGAGAAGCCCATCAAAACATTCTTCCGCATCAACGCGCACACTTGCAACGAGTGGCTGAATCGCATACGACCGAGCGTTAATCTGATTGCAATGCACAGCATGATGCCCGAACTGGTTATACGCAATGCGGAGGTAAGTGGAATGCTAAAACTTTCACAATGGTTTTTCTGACAGGCAATTCTTCCTTGTAGGTCATACTGCGCATGGATAAACTGAGCGACGTGCAGTTGGATCATACTATAATCATGCTAGTGTGGGCTTTACTATGCGCCGACGAGTCTTGTACGCTGCAAGGTCTCTACATATGGCTGAAAACGAAGCATCCAAAAGCCGCTAAGCGCTGCGTCTGGATTTTGTATGCTGCCGAGCAAGCTGCCGGTCATAAAGAACAAGCCGCCGACAGCTATGAAGCGTTTCTCGCCGAGTACGAGTCGAGTTTGGATGCGCGCAGCAAGGAATTTGTGGTTGACCAGTTGATTTACTGCTTGTACTACACCAGTCAGTGGGCGCGTTGTCGACGCGTACATGCGCGTTATAAAAACGGCGAAAAGCCAGACGACTTACACTACGAATTAGCCGAGGCGCTCGTGGATGATTACGAGAATGAGGCCAGTCGTAGTGACGCGCTGCAGAACGCTATCATGGATTTGACAAGTTGGTCGCCAAACACCAGTGCGGACAGTGAAACAACCGCGCCGGCGCCCGAAACATTTTCCTACTACCACATTACGCAGCAACTACAAGACGCTTGCGTTGCGTATGCATTTAAATGGGATGCTATGTCGACGCCGCCGCTTAGCGAAGATGTGCAGGCGTGCATACGCAGCGGTGTGCAAGAGTTGCCCTATCACAGTCGCATGCGCGTGGGTGAGCATCGCAACGCGCTCACCGATATGCTCGTACTCAATCATGTGGCGCAAAAGTTAACCTGTGCGCAGGGTATGTACGCCGAGCGCATGCATGATATGCGCAATACGAACGATACAGAGAAATCAACATTTTTACTGAAATCCTTAATGTGGACGCTCTTGTTTGAGCAGCGCTTGGGCGCGTCGGCTGATGCTGCGCGTCATTATGCGCTGTACTTGGACGTATCGAATAGCGCGCGTCGCGAAGGCAACGGCACCTTTTGTCGCGCTATGTTGCAGCGCTTTTTCCGTCTGAAAGGCTTCGATGAGTCGCTCTCGGAGGTGGCGCGCATGTTGCGTGAGAATGAGTATACCGTGAGCGTACATGATGCGGATTTGGTGCGCGGCTTTAGCGAGTTAGCGAAATGTTCCTACGTCAATTCGGCGAATCAAATGAATGCCATCAGCTTGGGCGCTGCCTACTGTACACAAATTATACAACAAGTGCAAGAACAACCGCATGCCACATATCCGCCGAGCAGCGCTGACATGCTACTCACATTAGCCGATTGGTTGTCGCCGCGCGTCACGGGCGCTACAACTGGTCACAACGCGAGCGGCCCACCGGTGCCCAATAACAATGTGAACGCCGCCTTGGCTTTGAAGGAAATGCAAGAGTTGCTGCAACATCTGCCCGACGTGACGGTGCATTTGGTGAAAGAGAGCGCCGACGACGCGGTTAGTACACTCATACCGCCGGCGGAGAAAGCCATCGGCAAGCTCATCAACGCCAGCATCTGTCAGTCGAGCAATTCGAGTGATGCCTGGTTCGCCTACGGCAATTGGTGCTATCGCTGGGGCAAACGTCTGATGGAAGCTAAGAATACGACGGAAATGAAAAGCGGTCTGCCGCAACGCGATATGCAAGCGATACGCGAAGTGCTGGGCGGCAGCGTCAGCGATGAGGCCATCAACCAGGTGGTGAGCGTGCTGAATGGTCAGCAGTTGAGCAATATCGATGCAGAGGAAGATATCGAAAAGAGTGAGCTCAGTTCCAGCGAGCTGATCGAGCAGGCGTTGCGTCGCATCGACATCTTAGCCGACAAGCCGTCGGAGCAAATAGCGAGCATCATAAAGATATGGCGGCAGGCACATCGTAGCGTCTATGTGTATTATGAAATGGCAACGAAAGCGTATTTCAATTACCTATCCATCGGCGCGTCGCAATTAGAGGCGAAGAACACGCTGAGTGATTGCACGCCCGTCACCGTTACGTTGCGCTTGCTGCGCTTGATTGTCAAATATGCCGCGGGCCTGCAGGATGTGCTGGAGGAAGGTTTGCGCACCACACCACTGCGTCCCTGGAAGGTCATCATACCGCAACTCTTCAGTCGACTCAATCATCATGAGCCATATGTGCGTAAGAGCGTCGCGGACCTACTCTGCCGTTTGGCGGAGGATCGTCCGCATTTGATTATATTCCCTGCAGTGGTGGGCGCGCATCAGGAGTCGAAAGAGTCTACGCCACCGTTCCTAGGCAATACACTGAAGGACGCCAACGCCGGCAACAACAAAGAGCAAAAGTCTAGCACGCAGCTGTCGAATTGTTTCCGTTCGTTGCTGCAAACGCTGTCACAGCAAGCGCCAGACACTGTTGCGCATGTGCAGCTGCTAGTGAAGGAATTGAAGCGCGTCACATTATTATGGGAGGAATACTGGGTGCATTCGCTGTCGCAATTGTACAGTGAATATGCGGCACTGTTCAATGCGTTGGAAGCGGAATTGAAGAAGGCTGGCGGTACAGCGTCAGAGAAAATAATCGCAAAGTACGCGACTTTGATGAATCACGTGGTCTTTGATATGCAGCGCATTGCCGCGGTCACCTCCAAGTCAGCTGACACCAATTACGAACGTAATTTCCAAGAGCGCTACAGCGCGCTGATCGCCAGCACAATAAATGAGCTGAATCAGCCCTTCAATCCGGCCAAACCGTTCGACGGCTGGATGCGCATCAAGCAGTTATATGGCGTTTTCCAGCAGCGCTCGCTGCGCGGCTACGCGTCCACACTTAAAATCGCCGATCTCAGTCCGGTGTTGGAGAATATGCGCAATACGGCCATATCCATGCCGGGCGTCGACACCTACGCAAAGGAACCGGTCTACATAAAGTCAGTGGACAGCGCGGTACATATTTTGCCAACCAAAACGAAGCCGAAAAAGTTGGCTTTTTACGGCAGTGACGGACGCAAGTATACCTATCTATTTAAGGGCTTGGAAGATCTGCATTTGGACGAGCGCATAATGCAGTTCCTTTCGATCTCGAATTCGATGATGGCGCGCGCCAATATGGGTGTGGACTCGTTGCAGCGCGCACGCGCCTTCAAAGCACACCACTACTCGGTCATACCGCTGGGCTCACAATCCGGTCTGATCAGTTGGGTTGACGGTGTGACACCGCTCTTTGCCATCTATAAGAAGTGGCAACAGCGTGATGCTGCCTTAAAGCAGCAACAAAAGGAACGTCAAAATACACAGCAAGCTGGCGTGCAATCAACGGAAGTCGCACCAGCTGCCACGCGTCCGTCAGAGTTGTTCTACAGCAAATTGACGCCGTTGTTGGCGGAGCAAGGCATGAAAATCACCGATCCACGTAAGCAGTGGCCACTTGCCATATTGCGTCGCGTGTTGGAGGAGTTAATCAAGGAGACGCCGCGTGATTTGCTCGCCAAAGAGTTGTGGTGCTTCGCGAATACGGCGGCCGATTGGCGCGCCTCGGTGCGCAATTACTCGCTCTCTATGTCGGTAATGTCTGTTATCGGCTATGTGATCGGGCTGGGCGATCGCCACTTGGACAATGTACTGATCAATTTGACTTCGGGCGAAATTGTGCATATCGATTATAACGTGTGCTTCGAAAAGGGTAAAACACTGCGTGTGCCCGAGAAGGTGCCCTTCCGCATGACACCCAATTTGGAGGAAGCCTTGGGTATAACCGGTATTGAGGTGAGTCCAAAATATTGATTGCATATACTATATTTTTGAACTAAATTTTTTAATTATGTATAAAATATTATAATTCTCAACTGATTCATGAGGATTTTGCTATGATTTAGTCGACAAATTGAAATCAAATGTTTTTCCAAAACCAAAGTTCTTAAAACGTTAATCCCATTTAGCGACAGTACGAGTATATACAAGTATAGCTAAAAATATTTACATACTTCAAACTCAGCCACTCTTAGTACTTTTGCTGAACAAGTCCTTAAGTTACTCATATTTACTTTTATTTTAATACTTCAAAGTTTGACTCTTTATTAGTACAACTAGAGGACCCGTTCACGCTTCACTGTGGGTGATACATAGGTGGATTATAACTATTAGTTAATGAAATATAGTATTTTTGTGAAGCAACTTGTGTTAGTTTACAAAAAAATGGATCATAAAGCATTTCGTGTGTTAATAAATAATTGGAAAATACTGTTGAATTTAGGCTCAGGGAAATCCACCGTTGAAAAGATATTGAAGACAGGCGAAATAATTAAAATAGGTGCCTCGCAAGTTCATAATCCAACAAACATAACGAATAACTGATTCTGAGTAGTGTTTAAGTGCTCTCTAATCGGAATGAAGCCGAATTTTTGCGTCGTTGATAGAAACATAGCTCCATCATTTCCCACTGGAGTCCAATTGACAGTCATTCTAGTGGACTGCACATGATGAACCAGTTCTCAGGCGTGGAAAGACGAAAAAGGTGGCTAGAAAGGTTATGATGTCAGTCTTTTGGGATGCACGTGGTATAATACATACTCAACGACTGATTACTGAACCAGTTATAATCTATTTCATTGAATATTTGGTTGCAGTTCTTCGTTTCTATTCCAAATGTATTGTAATTGTATTATTTTTGAGGGAAAATCTGTTTAAAATTGTACGCATATATTCAATTGATTCCTACAAATATGAATTTTGAACAAATGCTTATGATTTAAAATACAATTTTTGTATTTTTGAGTTGTATTAAATTTTGACTTAAAAATGTAAAAGGTATCCTATATCCTTACCCTGGTTCTAAGCTACCTCCCTACCAATTTTCAGCCAAATCGGTTCAGCCGTTCTTGAGTTATAAATGGTGTAACAAACACAACTTTCTTTTATATATGTAGATAAAACTATCGGAACGAGTACAATTTTAAGAGAGCTTGTTTTTTTTATTTAGAAACCATTTACGATTAATTAGGAACTACTCCGAATATTGTTAACAAAGAGTGTTCCTTCCCCCATGATCCCCTATTGCTTCTACTGTCACTTTTCAATTTTCGACGGTTTTCAAGAATAAATCGGCCGATACTGCTGCCATTTCACGTTCGTTCACGCATACTTTGCTTATTGATGAATTAATTCAGCCAGAAATGAGCCTCATCGCTGAAGATGAATTTTCGATGAAAATCCGGATCAAATTGTTGCTTAAGTGGCTTCAGTTTTTGCGTCATCTTTTCACTAAATTCGCCACAACGACTTCATTGAAATGCCAAACGCTTGAGAACGACGTGTGTGAGACTGAATTGGATCTTCCCCAATTGACGGCAGCACTATTCCAAAACTGGCACGGTGAATTGTTGATCTGACAGCACGATTAAGACGATCATAAATTGGATGTAGCGCTCTAAAAGTTGAGGCCACTGACCCCGAATTTCGGTAATAAATTTTAATAATTTCGATTTGTTGTTGGCTCATGTAATATATCTTTCCATGATGAAATGGCAAAAGCGGGAAAAAATATGGCGTCGTTTGCAGTCCCTATTGGTGTACTTTTGTAGCGTCCCTATTAAAAACCCTTTATATGGGAGCTGAGATAATTCGTGGAGCGATTTCACCCATTTTCGGTTAAGGGGGTATTCTACTCTAGAAATAAAATTTTGGGCAGTTTTTTGAATTTTATTTAAAAAAAACCAAAAATATTTTTACTATCCATTTTTTTATGGTGTTTTTATTGATATCTTAAGAATACAGAAAAAACATTTTACAAAAAAATATTAAAAATTAAAATACTTAAAGGGGGGAGAGACAGGTGTAAAAAAATGGCGCATCCTGGTGACATTGATTCTGACTCTTCTGGTGGTCTGAAAAAAAAAATCAAAAGAAATTCTTTATCAGTAAGGATGCTGTTATAGTCTCTACCTCAGGGAACACGAAAATTTTTTTTTTTTGAAAAATGGCGACTGCCTGAAAATAAAAATCATTTTTTACGCTTTTTTTTTGAAATTCCTGAATTTTTTTAAAATATTAAAAACAAAAATTTTGACACGATGCTGGTAGGAACGATAAAGGATTATATAAAGAAGGTTCACACAAAATTTCAAGTAAATCGGTCGTATAGAACTTGAGATAATGCCGGTACCGTGTGGAAAAAAGTAGTTTCGAGAAAAACGCTTTTAAAGTTTAGGAGACAATTCTAGTGAACACGGACGCCACCTCACAAAATCGGCTGTATCTCCGAAAATAAGTCGAATTTTGAAAAATCCTTCCAAGGTCATATTTTTGAGAGTCTAAACTTTAAATATATGAAAAAAATCGATTTTTTCAAAATTCTAGAGTAGAATATCCCCTTAAAACTGTGAACGTACGTCGGAAATCGGCATTGTTTTTATTGATGTAAAGGTTATCTATTCCCCGTTAGGATTGTAAGGACGATAGGCCCAGGAAACGTTCTGTTTCGATGTCGGAATAATATAAACAAACTTGTCTGAAATGAAAATCGGCTAATTAAAAAGTCGCCAGCCTACTATAGTAAAACCAATATTTTTGCAAAAATCGTTTTTTTTTTCAACATATAATTTTCCTTTAAACGTACACTGATTTCGTAGTACGATTTGCCCTTGGTTTCAAGATATGTCTCAGTTTTGCCAATCACCTTTTCATTCGACGAAAATTGCTTCCCAGCAAGCATTCTCTTGAGATCTGTCGCTGGGGTCTAGATTTGGGGAATACGGGGGATGCGGAATCAATTCGAAGTAAAATTCGTCAACTTTTGCCATTGTTTCCATTTACTTGGTGAGACGGCGCTTTCATATTCTTCAAATGCAACCGTTTTCCGGCGATTTCATAATCGCTATGTAATATTCGCTGTTAATGGTCCTTTCTTTTGCAAGGTAGTCAACGTACATTAGTACACGTTCAATTGATTTCTCTAGAGTGCCTGCTATTTCGAGCGACTTATGCTTACGAAACTTAATGTTAGTAGGTGGGCTTATCATATATGAATATTATTGAGAGTTACTAGAAAAACATGCATTCAGAAAGTTTAGTTACTAAAACTTTAGTGATTTGTGTGATATGTCCATTAAACCTGTTAAGAGCTTCTATAGAATAGATCATAAGACATATCACCAAAGCGCTTGAGGCAATCACAAATTTGTTGAGGCTCCATACAACTTTGAGAATTTGCGACGGACTGAATTCTTGGTCTTACCGCATAAATGCCTATTAGACAATTTCCAGTAAGGGTTCTTACGATTGCGGCAAAATGAACTTTACTAATGGCAAGTAGTTCTGTAGCCAATTGAGCTCCAACTCGTTCTAATTTAGATGTGAGCGAAGCAAGTGTGATCCTTTGGCTTTGCAGTTGCTAGGGATTCTGCATTGACCAGACACCAAAACGTGTCTGATGATGAAGTAGCTTCATGCAAATTTTATTGAATGCTCACTTCTCTGAAAGAGTCTGCACTTCATAGCAGTACGTTTACCGCTATATTAATAGTAACCGCTTTTGCCACAAAAACACTGCAATGGTTTTTAACCAAAAGCTAAGCATTTGAGGGAGAGCACCTTACAGAAGAGTCCCTCTCCAACTCCCTCATCTAGCTTCGATCCACCCTTGAAAAAGCTCACTGCGCCTTTTCTCCAGCGACTCCTTTTCACATCCCTCGTCGGTATGTGGGCAGAGAAAAAGCCGCCACGAGCACCCGCTGACTTTGCCAACAATTCATCATGATTGCCAGTTTTTGGACGATCTGGGTTTTGTGTGTTATATAAATCCTCACGGCAATTTTCAAATCGTGTAAATCACGTTTAAGCTTAAGTTCGACTCATACAATTAGTTTTTAAGCATTTAGGAATTTTGAAAATTCTCAACCGGACTTTCTGAAATCAGTTGTTTGCTTTTCTTCATACCCTGAACGGGTATATTAAGTTTGCCACGAAGTTTGTAATACCCAGAAGAAGGCTTCTGAACGATCAAAATCTAGTCCTTATACGGAAAACTTTTGTACTTGACAAGATTTTTTTTTCACGAAATTCGTCATGGATTATTGCCCGAAGAGATAAAAAAATCGCTCAGATCGGACCACTATGGAATATAGCGTCAATGTTCTTATATGGAAAACTTTTGTATTTTGCAGGATATTTTCACAAAAATTGTCTAAGGCGCAATCTCCGAAGGAATTGTTGCGATTGAACCATTATAGCATAAAGCTGCCATACAAACTGACCAATCAAAATCAAGTTTTTATATGGACTCTTTTGTATTTGTAAAAAGTATTCTTCGTGAAACCGAAGTTAATGCTTTTAAGACATTTAATAAGCTCTTGAGTGTGACTTTTTTTAATTTATTTATTATAAAGACTTTTTGCTTTAGTACAATTGGTTTTTCAAAGCTCAGAAGATAGAATATAATTTTGCACTTAATTAATGAATATAATCACTTCTCACAGATAATTCTTTTAGATGTTTTTATAGTTGTTGGAAATTTTTCGATTTTACAGTTTTTTTTCTTTTTATTAAATGTTACTTCTACCCTATATTGGCGCTTCGCCTCAGTCAAATCTGCACTCCTTCACTTTCATTCTTCCTTCCTCCACTTCTTCATTGTTCAGCCCACTAAATCCAATTGCACCGTTATTTTTCACTGGCTCAGCGACCGGTATCGGTATAACGGATATTGTTAGTGTACTATGCCGTCGCGGGGAGCTGTGTACTGAGTCCGCGCTACACACGATCAAATCCATACTATTCGGCTTGCTGCGATTCGGATTTTTACAACGCAACAAACGCCAATAGGCGCGTCGAAACGTTGTATTCTTCCAGCAATAGATCACCGGATTCAATGCTGAATTGAACATGGCCAAGGAGAAGGCCATCTTGTAGACCATCAGGGATATACTGTAGGTACTGAATAGCTCCATGCAAACGACAACGAAATAGGTGAGCCAGCAAATGGAGAAGCAGCCCATAATGAAAATCACAACCTGTGAATGAATAGTGAATATAACTGTTTATTACTAACATAATGTATAGTATAATAATATAGTGTGGGCAAAAGATTGTAAGACTTTTTAATTAAATTTTCTCGTGAAAACCCATTCGTAGAAATATTTCTTTCGACATACAATTTTTAAATAGTCTAAATAAAAATAAAAAATATAAAATTTCATAAAATTATGAAAAAAGTCTTACTATTTTTTGCCCATAAATATAAGAAGGCAAAGGGGTAAGGCGTTCGACAACCGCTTAATACTTGTCAAAATAGCTGCTTGTACATTGTCATTATAATGATGTTTTGTGTGTGGCGTAACTTTTTATGACAGCTTCATGTTTCCGTACATATTTATTGGACAGCGATTTGTTTTATGCTGCATAATGTTGTTGACATCGTCGACCGAAGTATTTTTACGAGTATTTATAGAGGCCATTGATAAAAAAGCGCCATTTCACCTTGTTTTATGAGTGCGATAAGCGCATGTTGCCTACTTACAGGCGCACAAACAATGTTAATTTAATATTCTACACCTATTGACACGTAAATAGGTTCACTCCTATATCTGCATGGCAGTCAGTGATTTTTGTTTATAATTTTCACGCACTATTTTGTTTGTTTTGGCTTATATTCGTAAATAATGTTGAAAGTGAGGGAATATATATAGCTGTTTATGTTTGTCAGTTCAAACTGTTTTCATGAGATTTTCCAAATATCTGAGTTTAGTCGAAAAACACTAAATTTTTTAAACTTCAAATAGACGGTGTTGTTTTAAGTAGCTTTGGTGAATGGTTATATATCTTCAAAACCATTTTACTATATATTAGGTTCAAAAAATGAGTCCTTTCTATTAGATTACTAGTTTCAATGGGTATAATATCATATTCTAGCCAAGGATTGTCAGGTGGTTGTACACCATGATTGTGCGACCGATAGTCACATATGGAGCGGTGTCCTGGGCCTCCGTGGCGGCACAGGCCTCGGTGGTGTTAAAACTATCGAGGCTTCGGCGGCTAGCATGCGTCTACATGACGGGCGCTATGCGGACATGCCCAACGGCGGCACTGGAGGTCCTGCTGGAACTCACACCGCTCCACATAGTGATCGGTCAAGTAGCCAAGCATTCACTCCTGCAAATAACGGCAGAGGGATGCGGCAAAGGCAAAGCAATCTCGTCCCAGAGGATGGAGATGATAAGTGGCAACATTCCAATTGCCCTCCTCCCGAAGGACGGGATTACAAAAACAATAAATTTCACGAGGAAGTTCAAGGTTACCCTTGGCAGAAAGAGCGAGTGGAATGATTCCACTCTTGAGCTGGTGCTGAGGGATAGTACACTAAAGTGGTACACTGGCGGCTCTAAGACGTCGGAAGGTATTGGTGCAGGGATCGCAGGTCCACGCACGAGGTTATCATACCGATGGGCAGATTCCCCAGTATCTTCCAGGCCGAGTCGGTGCATAGAGATAAATCTCCATCGCAACTATCGAAATGAGTGTATATCCATACTCAGCGATAGCCAAGCGGCACTGAAAGCGATCTCCGCTTACGAGATCATATCGCTGCTAGTGCAGGAGTGCAGAGAACGGCTAAACAGCTTAGCGGAAGTGAACCAGGTACACCTAATTTGGGTACCTGGTCATAAAGGCATAGCCGGCAATGAACTGGCTGACGAGCTAGCCCGCTCCGCAGCCTCCACAAACATGGTAGGGCCCGAACCGTTCACTGGGGTGGGCCCCCACACTATGAAGGAGCTGCTGCGTAAGGAAGAAAGAGTGGGTAGAGAAGGTCATTGGCAACGGGCGCATGGCATGCGGCATGTCAAGTTGCTAATAGGGGGGTACAACCTTAACAGGTTTAGATCAATAATCAACCTCCCAAGGACTAAACTCAGGCTCTTGGTCGCATTCTACACCGGCCACTGCAAGTTAAATAGGCACCTATTTAACCTAGGACTAGCCTCTTGCGCCAACTGCCGGTTCTGCGACAGGGAACCTGAAACCCCGGAGCATCTGCTAATCGACTGCATCGCAGTCTGGAGACGCAGGTCTAAGGCCCTTGGAACCATATTTCCAGATTGGGATCACATCGACTCACTAGCTCCCAGCAAAATCCCAGAATTCATCGATTTGCTGGGGCTTGGGGAGTTCCTGTGAGTTAGGAGAGGGCACAATAGACCCAAGGTCGCAGTGCATACCTCAATCTAATTCTAATTCTAATTCTGCCAAGCGCTGGAAAAAACTGCTGAGTTTTTGCCTTTGAATGGCGGAACATGTAGTTAATCGCGCAGGAAGTAGAAAGTTCTTAAAGATCACAACATATTATATATTAAGATTTTTAGACAATCCACAGGCGGTACTGATAGGAATATGATTCTTTAACTTTGGCTTAAGCATAAAGGTCCAAAGAGTTTTTGAAAAATTGAAAATAGTTTTGGAATGTTTTTAGAAATGTTTTTTTTTTTCCAAGTAGCGTAAGTGGTGGACATTGGCAACGCATAAATCCGGGTCGTTTTGGGTTATAAACCGAATGTTCCTGTCTTATATCTTGTTGTCTTTCTTAGTACTTTGACCATTTTTGGTACTATACATACACCAGACTGTCTTGGCACATCTTCTTCGTACACTGAATATCACTTTTTAAGCGCGTGTACCTATTTCACTGTCTATAGGTGTGCATACACAAACATGATTATGCCGTGTACATATGCCACGCTGTGGCTGGCTTATCAACGAAAACAATTCTAATGGCAATATCAATAGCGCCTAATAATTTCTACATACTATACGCTCACCTGCATCGATTTCCAATCTGGCATACGCCGCGACTGCTTTTTGCCGCTCCAACCCTGCACTTCACGCTTGCAGCGCGACTGTTCACACTGCTTGGCGGCCTCACGCATTATACGCCAATAAATCAAGAGCATCAGCGACCAAATGATGACAAAGGCGGGCGTTATGATGCCCGCCATATACCAATTGGGTAGAACCTGATTGAATTCGCATTCGGTTGCCGTTTTAAATCGGTTGCAAAACATCGGTACAGTAGCCACCGTGGCGCCTGTGGTCCAATTCAGGGCGATTATGACGAATGAGACGCGACGCGTCATAAAACTACGGAAAATTTTGTGTGAAAAAGTCATGTCAGGTTTTGTGCAAATTATGTATAGACGGCGCTCGTCGGAATCTCATCGTATGTAAACTTACCGCCGATAGTGCAACGCATACACGATTGCTATATACCGATCCACAGCGATCGTGATCAAAGTCAAGATCGAAACGCAACAGGAGAAAATGATGAGAAAAAATCGCAGCAGGCAGAGATTTTCCGATTGGCCGAAATTAAGGCCGACATAGAAGGCGATGTGAAAGGGCAGCGCCACGCCGACAGCAAAATCCGATACCGCCAACGATAGTATGAACATATTGGAGATTAGGCGACGCAAGCGGCGACAGGTGGTTATGGCCAGTATGGTGAGCGCGTTGCCGGCTAGTATGCCCACCATTATCAGTACATTGCAGGTGACCCAAAATTTGGTCGACGTTGCGATGGTGTCGATGATGATGTGACCAGGCGTTACAGAAGACAGTGTGGCTGCTGTGGAGCTCACTGTTTCTGCAGTTGTTGTTACAGCTAACGCTGTGCTTGTTGTTGTGGTATCTAACAATGTTAACGGTATATTTGCACTTATTTGCAATTCCATTTCGCTGTTTGCCATTGTCGTGTTTGTTTGCTGTTGTTGTTGTAAATAAGTTAATTCGCGCACATCACATTTTTGCTGATCAACCGCGTCAAGCATTTGATAATATTTGAATAGCGTTAGAAATGTTGTCGCTGACATTCACAAATACATTTATTTTTCACAAAAAAAAAAAAAAAAAACACTACAAAGAACAGAAGTGGTATGAGAGACCCTTCAATAGTCTGCCGCACCTCTAAAAACTTTTCCGTGTTAACTGCTCGGCAACTGTTCGAAGACTGCGCTCTGTGTTGGTTGCGAAATCCCTAATCGCATTGCTGATTTTCCCACGCCGCTAATATTCCTGTGTATCTCACCTCTTTCACAAGCAACCACTCCATCATACTCGCGATTAGGTACGCCGCTCAGTCGGTGATAAATGAATTTCGGTGTATTATTTCGATGAAAGTGAAAGTGTGGTTTTTCTACATTAAATAATTGTTAAAGCCTTTTCCACGTTTTAATTACAGAAAGGAAGTGGATAATGTTTCCATATAAAGTGCGAAATCCTCTTTCCAAAACTTCAACTAAGTAAAATTTCGATACTTTCAAGCATATATACGAGTACGAGTATACAGTCTGTCAAGTAAGAGCGTGGTCGTGTTAATTTATAACAAAAAATATTTTATGAAACTTTCATATTTATATATACATTGTACACATTACAAACAATTATGCAATTCGGTCAATGATATGTCCAGTCACCACCGGTGTCGTTAATTGCCTCTCATCTCCGAGGCATGCTTTCTACTAGTTTGACGCGTATTCTAGTGGCAAGGATCTCCAGATCCGACGAATTTCGTAAGACAACTGCTTCAAAGTGTATGTGCGTCTTCCACGAAGCTTCTGTTTAATATATGCCAACACATTTTCAATAAGGTTTGCATCGGGCGACTGGGACGGCCAATCCAATGTAACGATGCCAGATTGAGTTTTCCACAGAGTACAGAGCTTGCTGCGGTGTTTAGGATCGTTGTCCTCCTGCAGAATCCAACCATCATTTTTTCTGTTCTCATGCTGAATCCTTGCTTTGAGAAGCAGCCCCAAATATGCACCTTAATTCCATGTTTTACGGTCCGCTGAACAAGCCTATTGGTGGAAGTTGACCAAGCTCGCGGGAGAACAGAACGTGCCCATATAGAACATTAATCAGTAAAAAGAGGCTTCTTCATTGTGTTGCGCCATTTCAGATTATGAACGAAAACAG
The DNA here is from genome assembly GCA_037783105.1 of Bactrocera zonata. NCBI lineage: Eukaryota > Metazoa > Arthropoda > Insecta > Diptera > Tephritidae > Bactrocera > Bactrocera zonata. The sequence goes on along the minus strand of JBAWJQ010000848.1, from coordinate 125,083 downwards.
ATTCAATATTCTTTTTTCATCCTTTCTGTTCACTTTTCCTATCGAACCACGTTCTGGTAAATCATCGTCACTATATATCGCTGTATCTGCTTCTGTACAAATGCCTTCGACTTTCTCATATATTTAGCAGGCGCTGATGGCAACATTTTGGTACTTTTCGGGTGGATGCAAAGGAACACAGCCTCGTAGTGCGACACGTACTTAGCACTCATGGCGTTTAACGTGATTCTCTTTCAAAAGATCAACGACAACTGAACATTTGCTGACAATGCATCAAGGACAAAGCTTCCCTCTATTGGCTCGCGAAGGAATTAGAGCGGTAAAGTCGACCACTCTTACTTGACAGACTGTAAATAATATAAGGGTGATCCATTTCGAGGCTCTCTACTTTTTTTTTAAAGAAAAAAACACAGAAATTTCAAATTTAAAGGAGGATGTTTATTATTATTCGAAGAATATTCTTTGGCGTTTATATTTTGAAGATTATCTCTTTCAAATGTTTGTCTCAGATGGTTCATCCGTTGAGTCTAATTTTCGATGACTCGTTTGAGCATTTCGACTGGTAACTGGCGAATGATTTGCGTGTTGTTTTGCTCCAAGACCTGAATCGAAGCGGAATTATCCACATAGACCTTTGACTTTAGAGGTCTTCACAGGAAAAAGTCTAAGGGTGTGATATCACACGATCTTGGTGATGGTGGTCCATTGGCCTAAAACATGAAATTATCTGCTCACCGAAGTGTTCTCTCAATAAATCAATTGATTGATGCGATGTGTGGGAAGTGGCGCCGTTTTGTCGAATCCTTCAATTTCAGGCATCAAATAGTCGGTTATTTACGTTACGTTCTCACCGACATCATTTTTGAAGACATATGAACTGATGATTCCACCGACCCACAAACCATGCCAAGTCGTTGTTTTTTCTGGATGAAATGGTAGCTTTTAAAGTCGGCGCCGAATCGGCTCTCCACGGTCTTCGTGTACACTCTCAGCTACGGCTCCTATATTTTCTTCACTGCATCCTGGACGTGATATATTCACTCGAATGTTACCCAATAATGAATTCTGGGTCTCAAGATGGGTGATGGTATTGCGAATGGTACACCCATTCTTTACAGAACGTGATTATTCGTAATAATATTGAACGATTTGTAAACGTTCTTCAGACGTAAGTCTTTCTGTGATAAAATGTAAAACAATATTGAGCAAAAATAACATTACAGCTTGACATGACTCATGCGTGATCTGTCAAAAAAAGGTTATTAAAAAAGTACCTCCACGCTTGGGTTTTAAAATTCGAAGTTATCTTACGATCTAACGGTAGGACCAGAAAACGAGCTGTGTCGGACCATAGGGAGTGGGATGTTGGATGAGACGGGCTCGCTGGGCATGTGAAGAGGTGTTTAAAGTCATGCGGGGACCCTTAGGGTATATAGAAGTTTAACGTGCTGCAGTATCCAGCATAAAAGTGCGCAAAGTCACTCTAGATTCTCGGCGCAATTCGAGCACTTTGTCTGCAATGGCCGGTGGTTTGACCTCATATACGCTATTTTCTCAGAGGGAGTATGTGTAGTTGTTGACAATTCCACAGTGAATGGCGGACAGTGCATGTCTAAACTTTGTCGAGGAGGAATTGAGGAGAGACCACTTGATATTCCTAAGAGAGGACACTGCCTAAAGTCGAGGACTGCAGGAATGTTGCCTTGCAGTGTAAATATTCAATAGGAGAGATCAAGAGTCATTCTGTACTCCTGTAATTCTTCGACTGAGTTAATCTGCATCCAGGTGACCTTATCGGTGCAGCGTAGTTTATGACTGACCGGTCGATTGTTGGTGTCAACAGTGAAGGAATACAGGCTATCAAATATAATATCTAAAATCTTTTGATTGTTAGCAGTCGCAATTTTAACGCTAACCCGGGATCGGAAGAACTTTTCTGCTGCATTTGCGCTAAGCTGCTCCATTCAAACTACACCTCGCTTAGGTGCAATGCATGTATTAGATGGAACCGTCTCAGAACCTGCTCAGACCTTAAGAGCTCACAGGGAGTGGACCATACTGATATATCGACCCTCCAACTTTTCGATACTATTTTTTAGTACGATTTGTAGTTTCCATGAAAATATGGCTCAGTTTCGGCGATCATCTCTTCCTTCGACGAAAATTTCTTCCCAGCAAGCATTCTTTTGAGGTCTGAGAACAGGAAATAGTCACTTGGGTCTTGAGAATATGGTTGATGCGGAAGCAATTCGAAGCCCAGTTCATGGATTTTTGCCACCGTTTCCGCTGACTAGTGACGCGGTGTATTGTCTTGGTGAAACAGCACTTTTTTTTCTTCAAATGCGGTTGCTTTGCGTTCTTCAAACGGTCCAATAACGCTTTGAAATAGTCGCAGTTGAAAGTCCTTCCTTTTTCAAAGTAGTCAAAATAAATTAGTTCATGCGCATCCCAAAATATAGATGTCTAACCTTGCCAGTCGACTGTTGTATGTCCACTCTTTGGAGCGGGTTCAATGTGTGCAGTCCACTGGGATGACTGTTAATTGAAATTCGGAGCGGTATAATGGATTTATGTTCCATCCATTGTCACATGTCGATGCTAAAATTTGGGTTTATAACGCTTGAACATATCCAAACACTCATTGTGGTTTTTGTCAAAGGTGAGCTCGCGCGGCACCCTTTTGGCACAGAACTTTCTCATACTCGTGAATGATATGATGTACACATTCAGTTGATATCTGTCTGTAGAGCCTGTTATCTTGAGTGACTTCACCGTTCGTAAGAACTTCTTTTGGGCGTCCACAGCGCCCACCGTCTTCGGAGCTCATTTCACCACGTCTAAACTTAGCATACCAATCCTTGATGGTAGATTTTCCTGGGACGGTTTCCGGAAACTCGTCATCAGATATCTCCATCTTTGCTCTGATCAACAGAGGAACAGGGACCTCTCCTGTAAGTTATTTTATTGCCAAAAATAAAACAACAATAAAAAGTGCTAATAAAACACGTCGCAAAATACAGCAATTTGTGGAGATTAGTTGTTGTAATGAATGATTCGCATTATTTATTTTATTTTTATCTGATGCCTAATCACTAATCAATCATCGCAGGGGGTTATTCGAGGGGGCACGTATGCATATTATATGATAAAGAACCTGCTTCCAGGTATACCGAACTATAAATGACAACAATCCCTTATTTGTTGTTGTCCCATCACAAACGCGCTATTAATTACCTTAATTCCCTAAAATAAAAATTAAATAAATCAATAATAATTTTCTATTTGCATACGTTTTTCTAGGGCACGTACCGCCTGGGCTGTGAGCATGTGTTGAAGATATTGCGTAAAGAGCGTGAAACATTACTCACACTGCTGGAGGCATTCGTTTATGATCCCCTAGTTGATTGGACGGTAAGTGACGATGGCACCACGACTGTGGCACGCGCCACCTCAGCGCACGCAGCCGCTTTGAGTCTGAATGCATTGGACGCAGTGGCGGCCGGCGTGCAAAAGGAGGGTAACACGAAACCCAATGGATCCACAGACGAGGCAACACAACGCAAACCGACTTGGGAATACACACGTCAGTCGCTGGAAGTGCGGCTGCACGAACTCAAACCATTTTGGACACAATACAGGTGAGAGGAAGGCAATCTGAAAGACAATTTCTGAAATTTCATTTTATTTAACACGTTCTCCCCTTCTACAGAGACGATCTGCAGACGCGTTTGTCAGAGATCGAGGGTGCGCTCGATCATTTAATCGAACTGCAAGCCGAGATACGTCGAGAAGAGCAAGAACGCGATCGCATTACCAAACAATCGGCAATGATACGCGAATTGCAAGCACTCGGTACAGCGATGGGCAGTCACGCGCTAAACACGATCACCGATCGTTACAACAGCTGTAAGCGTGACGAAAGTGCGCTCAATGTGATGAAGGAGAATGTGCAAAAATATCAGACGGATACCCATGCTATACTCACAATATATTTCGAACAATTGCTACCCACCTCGGCCACACGTGAATTGACGACATTGCAATTGCAACTGTGCGATCTACAACAAAATGTAGCAACAAATGAATTCGAACTGCTGCACACCCTACTCGAGCAGAGCGGCCAGGAGCAACTGTATGCACAGTGTGATTTCACACGCAAGGAAATGGATAATACACTCTATCAACAGTGCCGTTGCGCCCTGGAATGCATCGATCTGTTGCAACAATATATTGGCGTGATGCAATTTTATCCACGCTCACGTCTGCTGGAAAACCATTTGCTCAAATACGAGAAAGCTTACCGTGAGCTGTTGAGCGGAGAGCTGAGCGTTAGCGAGTTGCAGCAGCAAATTGAGCAGTGGCAAGAGCAAGAGCCAAGCGATATGGATGGTGCGAAGTCGGAGGCCATGCAATATGCAGCTGGTTTGGAGAAAGTATGGATTGAGGCGAATATGGAATTGGCCACCGCCATTAGTGATTTGAATGACCAGTCGAATCAAGTGGTGAGTGTTGAGTATATGAAATTGTTATTATTAAGACTTTAACCTACTTCCCGGATTTATATATTACGTAAGCGTACTTTAAGTCTAACATATTGCGAGTTTTGGCGACCAGCTCGTTATGATTATTTTCTAACCTCAAAAAACATGGTGGATTTTGAGTTCCAAACTCAACTTTATAAACTTTTTTAAACATTGAAATCTAGTACTTGTGGGTTTCTGCGGTCGCTGATTACGAATCTCAGCTTAGATTTTGAAAATTCAAAAAGGCGAACGAAAAATTAAAAGTTGAACAGTTTTCATAAATTACTCGGTGCGTTGTTGTTGTTGTAACTCAACGGTGTCATCGGGACCATCCAACGGTAAGCCCAGGAATCGCGCTGTTTCAACGGGGTCGGACCATCGGGAGAGGATGGGTGTAAGAGTTAGCTGGGCATGCAAAGAGGTGGTTAGAGTTAAAAGGGGACTCATTGCGTTCAAGACATTTATTTGATATGTGGGGGTCCATTCTGAATAAGTAGGAGTTTGATTTGCTACAGTATATATAGCGAAGCAGCGCAAGGGTCACTCTCGATTCCCGCGGAACCTGAGCTATTCGTATTCAATGGGTGGTGTTTTGACTCCGAGTACGTCATTCACTGAGGGGGAGTCGATGAATGTGTTTATGGCTTCACATTAATTGCGTCCGAAGTCCAGTCGGCGTATTGTCTTATGTCGTCGACGTAGTTGAGGGAGGATCTCTTGATGCTGTTGTTGTTGTTGTAGCGGCAGAATTCAGCCAAGTTGACAGTCCTTGGCCGGATAAAAATTAGGGTCCGTTCCGCTTACGTAAACCGGACTGTCGTGGGAACGGATCTCTTGATGCTCCTAGAAGGCGGTTCCGCTTCAAGCAGATGACATCAGGAATTATTTCTATGAAAACACCTAAGCAAAAACTGCTTGCAGAGGAGTTCATTATGCTCCTTAACTCTGTGCGTGCAGGCCTCTCTATGCAGATGTGCGATAGAAGACATCAAGAGGCATCCCCTTATAATCCGGAGTTGGGTCGGTATGTTTTAATTTAAGTTACTCGCAGGTTTCTCGGCGTCGATGATTACGATTCGACGCGCGACGGAATTATTCCGTGATCCGACAGAGTCCCTGGATAGGATAATTATTGTTCAAGGCAGCTCTACAAACTCCAAATGTATTGTTCAGATCGATTCGACTAACAATCATCGTGTTTTCCAAACAGGGGCAAAATAACGAAGCCCGTCCAGGGTTATGTACCCTTAAGTCGTATTGAAGGTTGTCCATGAGAAAGTCTGGTCTAAGTCCGTTAAGATACTGTGAACTCCTTGATAGTACGGCTAAATTCTCTCCGTTTTTTGGCAGTGGGTTCAATGTAAATAAAGCAGATCCGATATAAGTTCAGCCAGAAGCTGTCAATTAATGGTATTAAATCAAATTATTTGAGGCATGTCGTTGACAACAACAAAAAATACATCCTTTCAGTGGATTTTTTAGCTTTATTATTATGGACCTTTATCTTCTTTGTTCCCACCTCAACTATTAATTTTTTTTCAATTATTTTTGCAGTCAATTTTGTTTGATGGCGCTGTTGCCACAATACACACTTTCATCGCCTTAGATCCGGACACCCACACACAAGCGCTGCAATCCTGCATGCTTGAAACGCTATCGAAAGCCACTGACTCCTTCCTGATCTTCGAAGAGTGCGCTTTGGATACACAAGACTACTATCTGCTCAATCAACAGTTGAATTTCCTGGAAATGCTGCAACAATTGTGCCAAGTAGCCTTCCCAGATGCCGATCAACATTATTACGATAATTTACTCACACTCGCCGAAACGCTGCAATCGTTGCATAATTTGAAAACAGCTTTCCAACAATCGTTGCCCGAACGTATCGTGCGCCTATACATGCAGGACAACGACGATGAAGTGCAAGCAGCTTTGGCAGAAATTTGTGCACATGCGCCGAACCCTGCCGACTCACCACAACGCATGCATAACGGCAGCGCCGAGGTGACGCTGCTTTTCAATGAAATTTACGCGCTCTTCGATGATTTCGAAACACGCGTGAAGCTATTGAGACCCACTGTGGAAATAATTTTGGAGCGAATGGGCGAATCCAATTTCAAGCAATTCGTGGTAATGTCAATTTTGCAATACTTTGTTGTTGTAATTTTTAATTTTTACATTTTCATTTCTTTATATACACAGGAATCCCGCTTATTTGCCAACGCCACAGCAACGATCGATAGCACCTTGAAGTATGAAGTAATCGCCAATACTTTCCGTTCGGCACGCGATAATGTCAAAGCATTGCTACACAACGACACACAACAAATATACGATGTACGTCGCTTTTCAGCATCCATTAACGAGTACATGAATACTATGCAGCACACAATACTCGCCGGCCTGCCATCGCTTTTCGCGCACATGCTACACGGCCGACTGACCACGCTCGCCGCTCAATACCCGAATTTGCGTTGCTTGGAGGCTGCTACACTGTTGAATGCCGAGGGTTTATGCCAGAATCTGTTGCACGCCTTACAGCAAGGTTTCAGCGGCAAGAACTATCAAATGCAAGTGCTCCTCCATACCAAATGGGCCGAACATTGCGCGCTCGTCGGCAGCGCACACTTTTGGTTGAATGAAGCGGCGCTGCAGCAGTCAGATACACAGTTGATGTATGGCTTTCCGAAGGAAAAACTGCTGAAATCAGTGCAAGCTTGCAGTCAGTCATTGAGCGCTTGGAAGCACACAATGATTAAGATACACGAAGATGTGGATAAGTATACAGCTGCCGTGACGCAGCAGCTGAACTGGGCATTGCAATCGAACGGCAGTTTGCTGTCAGTGCAAGCCGACTTTATGGAATGTGTAAAGGCACAGCTGCTGCGCTACAACAGCCTGTTGCAATCGGCTACACAGATATACGATTATGCCAATGCTTTGTTGCAATACGAATTGCTGCAGAGCAAGGATAATCGCATACAGGCTGATAATGCTTTTCTCGCTGTGCTGCAACAGTGGCAGGACGCTGTGGCCTCAGTGCAGCAGAGTAACGCAAGTATTACGCCGATTGAGCAATCGATTGTGCAGCTCTTGGATCCGGAGGGTAAAGTGGATCAGTGTTGGATAGAGAATATTGCCGGTTTGCTGGATGAAATGACGTTCGCTTCACAGCGCAAACTGGCCACATTGGAGCATGAGCAAGATGCTCTAAAAGAGGGACTTTTCGAGCAGGGACAGCAAATGCTGGTGAGTACCATCATTTATTTTAAGTACCGCTGTTACGGTTGAGGTGAAAACTGATTAAGTATCCATGAAGGAAAACGTTTTTATTTGATACAAAATTATTAAGCAAAATGGCAAATAGTTGAGTTGTCCGATGATATCCACATTTTATACCTTGAACTGCGTATATTAAGTTTGCCACGATGTTTGTAACGTCCAGAAGGAAACGAAATAGTTGCTCAGTTTTTGAGATATCGATCTGAAATCTTGAATATGTCCTTTTTTCTCCCAAGAAGCTTTTCATTTGCCGGAAATGCCGACATCGGACCAGTATAGATTACCATTCTTGTGTGGAAATCAGTTTTATTACAGGTTATTGTGAAATGCATGTGCTATAATCTCCGTATACTTCTGGCTCGTGCTGGAATTGAATTGAACTCGGGCCTGGAGTAATGCTGTGTCTTCACCAAAAGACTCCATTCAAACGCCACCTCGGTCAGGTGTAATTGATGTAATGGATGGAGTCATCTTAAGACCTGCTCAGGCCTTAAGACAAGTTACGTGGCCCCATGTAGCCGGCGCACTACTGCGAACTTATTCTCTACGGCTGTGCAATCTGTACCTAGTTCACGCACTACACCCAAGTGGCCAACAGAGGACCTCCATGGACCATAGGAGCTCAAACAGGCAGCATGACTCCCATTCTGATATGTTCCAAACCTTCATCCCGCTCCAATTCTTGTGCGAGAATCACATAGCAACTTCTGGTTCTTCGGACAGTCCGTCTCTGTTGTGTGTCAGACCGTCATCTGTCGGAACGTTCCATCAGTCAAGTGCAATTCTTGTACTTCTGACAAGCACTGACCGCCATTCACAGTGGAGCCATCAACACCATCATCGACTCCCTTCCAGTGAATGGTGTGCTCGGAGTCAAACCACCCCCCATTGCAGACGAAGTGCTCGAGATACTGTAGCAGGTTAAACTCCTACTTATCCGAAATAGACACTGACATATCCAATATATGTCCTGCGTGCAATCAGTCTCCGCATGACACTTGCCACCTCTTTGGATGCCCCACCATCTCACACATCTTACACCTCTCTCCCTTTGGTCCGATCCCGTCGAAACAGCACGTTTCTTGCATCTTCCTAGATAAGGCATAGTAGAGTGTTAAAAAAAATCAATTGCTAGATACTTGGAAAATGGTCCACTCATATTGGCTAATAAAATAGAGGCAGCCTTCCATATAACGGTACTAGTTACAAGTTAGGTAATATACCGCAACATTTTTTAATGAGATCAGACATCCTTCCATGTAACGGGAATATTTACAAGCTAGGTAATTTAAGAGAAAGTTTTTTTTTTGAGGTTATGTGAGTCAAAACCGTAGATATCACAAATAAGTGGCCGCGATTATATAATACCTATACCTACCCAAACTGAATGGATATTCTTCAGTCATACAAGTTTTTTACAACGTACAACGGGTCTCATGCTGAATACCTCCTCCTTACATATTTAACATGAATTTCTTCAATACAGCCCTTGATCGACCCACAAATACGCAGCGAAGTGCGTCACATCTTTAAAGCGATCACCAAGAATGATCGGAATGCACGCGCCACTGCAGCTGCCGAAAGAATTGGCTCTGTTGCGCATGCGCGAGATCTACAACACGCGCTACGCTTATTCCACAATAAATTATCGGAGTTGCAGATGCAATTAATTGCGCGTAACACCGCCGACACCACGCCCATGGAGTTGAAGACCAAAGTACACGAGCTGCTTGCGAGCCACGAGCAAAACTACACTGGATTACTGGAGTTGGCGCAACGTTTCAGCAGCGAAGAAAGAGAAGATGCGTCGTCGAGTTGTCGGACTTCGGATTCGCCTTTGCGCAACAAAGGCAGCTATGCGGCGGCTTTGGAGGGTACACAAAAATCCACGGGTAACAAAGATGAAGTCACGGCCACATCAGCGGTGGATGACGGTGCTGTTGATAAGAAAGGTAGGTGCTGTTTATAGACTTAAGTTGAATACTTTAATATTTTGTGGCTGTACTTTCAGCTGGCACTACCAACAATCCGGGCGAGCAGAAACGCAACGCTTACGCCGTGTCCGTTTGGAAGCGTGTACGCATGAAGCTGGAAGGTCGCGATCCAGACTCAAATCGACGCTGTACCGTTGCCGAGCAAGTTGACTACATCTTACGTGAGGCAATGAATCCCGATAATCTAGCTGTGCTCTACGAAGGCTGGACTCCTTGGGTTTAAACGCTTAACGAAACGGCTTCGTATATGGGGAAGCCTTAACTTAACTCAATTCAGCAGTAGCAGCAGCAGCAGCAACAGCAACAGCAAAAGCAACGACAACAGTCAATGCAGTGGACAAGAACAGTTAGCGGAGAATAGAGAAGCAGTGGAAGGATGGAGCGCGGCAGGACGACCAAGACGACCAGTTGGAGGATACAGCATTATGATCAACCGTTATATACCAACCTACGATACTTAATATATATAAGCATATATATATAAACAACAATCATCAATAATATCAGCGAGCAACGTCTAAGGATTGACCTGCGGGGGCAGCTATTAGCTGGAAATTTGTCCATATAAGGGAGTAGGAAGTATGGGCGCCGACAACACTATAGCCGCACCTACCCGCCTATATTATAACAACAACAACAAGAAAAATACGATCAAAACATCTTCGGTATAGCTGGCTTAGACGTTGGACGGATTTGTTGGGATGCTGGAGGGGGTTGTTTTGAAAATTAGAATTCAGTCGCTGTTTTGAGCGTGCGTGCGCTCAATAAATAACCGTTTCACCTTGCTGCCATGCGCCACACCACAAGCTTCGGTTTATGGCGTGCGGTGCTTCTGTATGTGTGAATGTGTACGTGAAAGGAGTAGTTCACCGTCATACATGGTGGTGGTGGTGTGCGGTTGTTTCGGAGGGAAGGTGTACGGTGTATGATTTTTGTGTGCGTACGTTATCTTTGCGGGCTGAATTTTTATTTCTAGATTACATTATTATAAAATTTTAATATATAAACATATATTTTTTTTCGTTTTCAATTATGATTTCACTATAAATTTCTAATTTAATTTGTCAGTATGCCTGTAGCATGTAGTCTCTATGGTCAGAGATTTACAACAACATCTATAGAAAACTATTTGGTGACCTAATATTAAGTTGGCCGTGAAATAATAAAAATAAAAAAGCTATACAATACATGTAACTGCTTCGTCGATATAGAACTTGATCTACAATTACAAAAAAATGTTTGTTTTATTACTCAGTGCTGGAATAGGAAACCAGAAATTGCTCCTTTTGTTTCCTATCTACATTTACTTCACGATTTAAAAGTATTTCCAAATTAGTATGTGGTAGAAAATAGTTTTTGCGAGGGTCCTAGAAGAACTGAAATTAGGGAGTCTTCTCTATAATTTATAATATTTTTTTTTGTGTAGATTGCCGTAAGTACTGTTAAATGGAAGGTATGCGCTAAAAAATTTGGCTGAAACATTGGGCCATTATGAGAGTGAAAAATCAATATATCCCATTTTTTTTTTTTGATTTTTGTTTTCAAGAATTCCTGAAACGTAAATGACATTACAATTTTACACAGCCGATCCGAGACATTTTATAGCCGCCCCTTCAAAGCAGAACAAGCCTTAATTTCGATTGCACCGAAGCTATCATACCCGACACAGTTGCATTACTCATAGCATAAAAGGGTCTAAAATGATCTATATCTTGATTTTGATTAGTTCGTTTGTTTGTTATATGTTATTGTAATCCGTTCCGAACATTTCTCCGGAGATTGTGCCACTGCCTTGGAAAATAATCCAAGCCGAATTTCGTGAAGAGATCTCGTCAAATAACACTTTTCCATACATTGACATGAATTTGATCGTTGATCGTTCAGTTTGTAAGGTAGCTATATGTTATAGTCGTCTGATATTGGCGTTTCCGACAAGTAAACAACTTCTTGGGGAGAAAAGGAAGTGTGCAGGAAGTATGCGTAGACATCGCTTACTCGATTATAGCCGAGTTAACAACTGCGCTCCAGTCGTTTCTTCTTTTCGCTGGCGCCAATTGGATATTCCAAGCGAAGCCAAGTCCTTTTCCACCTGGTCTTTCCAACGGAATGGAGGTCTTCCTCTTCCTCTGCTTCCTTCGGCGAGTACTGCGTCGAATACTTTCAAAGCTGGAGTGTTTTCGTCCATCCGGACAACATGACTAGCCAGCGTAGCCGCTGAACTATGTCAAAGTCGTCATACTTGTATGTCTCATACAGCTCATCGTTCCATCGAAAGCGATATTCGCCGTGGCCAATGCGCAAAGGACAAAAATCTTTCGCAGAACTTTTCTCCCGAAAACTCGCAACGTTGACTCATCAGTTGATGTCATCGTCCAAGCCTCTGCACCATATAGCAGGACGGGAATTATGAGCGATTCATAGAGTTTGGCTTTTGTTCGTCGAGAGAGGACTTTTCTTTTCAATTGCCTACTCAATCCGAAGTAGCACCTGTTGGCAAGAGTTTTAAAATAATATAGGTTATGATCGGAGGACTAATCAAAACTTTTGATTAAAAACAAAAAAAAAAAAAAAAAAAAAAACAATGGTGGCTTCCTAAAAAGGTAGTTTTTTTAAGAAAAATTAACGCTTCAGAACGATTAAAAATCGAAGTTTTCAAAAATCGTATTCCTTAGATACATCTAAGTAGAGAGTGTCCACCCACACGACTCTGGTCGTGGTGTCGATTGCAAATACGTTCATATGTTCGAAACTAAGAGAAGAATCACTATTATGTACAGTGACTAAAACGAATTTAGTTAGAATAATAGTTATACAATAGGACAACTGTACAATATATATACCAGAATTTGCTTTGCGCATGGCAACCGGCTAGTGATCATAGTGTACTGAGTCGCTTCTTTGTAGTGTCATACCTTTATCTTATGTATTAAATACGGATATTTTACTCGAACTGTAAGATTTATTCAATATACCTTAAAGGAAGGTTAATATATTTGCTATCTCCTATTTTTCACTCATTAAACTAAGCTTCGAAAAAACCCTTCAGCCATGAATTCATCGGGTTCCACCATGTAGTACCGACATAGATTAAACAATGAAATGAAATTGTTTAGACGTCAACGTTTTGGTTGTATTCAACAGCAGGTTATAATTTTGGCCCACATATTCATCGCGTCAAATCAAACATACATTTTCATAGAACTTTAGCTCGCAATACTTGCGGGTATGCCTTGGTCATTTTCGACCTATCTATTTACCGTAAATCAAGTAATGAGTTGAATTAAAATTCCGCTATTCTATCCAAATCGTAAATTTTTTTTTTTTTATTTATTTATAAAAGCTTATACAAAGTTAATACTATATGTATAACCTAAGGCATGCAGCGCTAGCTTCAAAGGCTATCAGCTGTCCGTTGAAGAATGTGTTGGTTTTATATTCTCCTCAATAGATCACAATCTTTAAGGAAACGATAGATGGTTTTTATATTTTCTTCCGTAGGGTTGGAAAGGAGGGTAATCGGATCTGTGTTGAAGTGGCAATCTCTCTTTTCTTTCAGAGTTGGGCAAAATTCTAATATATGGAGCACGGTTGTTGTTGAGTTACAGAACGGGCAGCAGATGGTACTGTTTCTTCCGAGGAGGTGCGCATGCGTCAGTATAGTATGTCCAATCCGTAGGCGAATGTAAGGTGTTATAAAATTGGTTGCTACTGTTGATGGGTATAGCGGTTTGATTCTGGCTGTGTTAACTATTGAGTAATGGTGGTTATATGAGACCCAATCGAGTGCCAATTTAGAGAGCCTATTTTGGTGTATGAGTCGGAATATATCAGATTTCATGAAGAAACTGAATGTAATTGTGGGCGTGTTGGATGCATTCTTTGCTAGTAAATCAGCGTAATTATTTCCGGATAATCCAGTGTGGCTTGGGACCCACATTATCTTAATTTTATTTTCATATTTAATAAGATATTCTCTAATTGCAGTGATGATGTTAGTGTGGTTGTTGCAATTTTGAATGGCTTGGAAACATGATAAGCTGTCGGTGCATATGACATATTTTCCAGGGCTTTTTGTGGCATGTAGAACAGCATGTAAAATCCCAGTGGCTTCAGCAATGAATATCGAACAAAAGGGGAAAAGTAGTCCATATGAGATTGGCTTTCCTTTCTCGCTAACGACCGCAAAAGAGGTTTGGATTTTTTTGAACCATCCGTGAATATAAATCTCCAACTGCCATGTTTCAGAGTATTCATAATTTCACAAAATTCTGATGCATAGATCGCATTAGGTGTGGTGGATTTAGGCAAACGAGCTAGGTTATCAATAAACGTGTTTATTGGAATCAACCATTGAGGATGACGACGTTTAGGAAGTTTAGCAGGTTTTAGTGGTAAGTTGTTTATTTTGGCAAAAAAGGTGCATTTATATATAGCTGACTCAACTTTTGGAGGTCGGATACGAGTTGATGATGAAGAAAAGGCATCTTGAAGCACATGGTTAGAACCAAGGATGATCTTCGGGTATAATTTGTATGTGGTGTCTTCCATATTGTCTATCAGAGAGGGAAGACCGGACTCTGCTAACATATTTTTGATTGGTGACGTGGGGAATGCTCGAAGCGATCTTCTAACAGCTGAGTGATACGGTGCGGCCAACAATTTTAGGTGACTTTTTGAATGATGCCCATATATTTCAAGAGTGTAGTTGATGACGGAGAGTATGAGTGCCTTGACAACATTAATTAACAAAGACGGGCCAATGAGCGAACGCTTGCATGCTAGGTACTTAACAATATTTGAGTTTTTAGTAATTCTATTTCTAATATATTCACAATGTTGTTTGAAAGCATATTTACTATCTAGAATTAATCCAAGAAACTTAAGAGTATGAGAACATGAAATATTTACATTGTTGAAAGAAATCGGTGGAAAATTACAATTATGTTTTTTACAAATGTGGAGTAGACAGGATTTTGAGTACGAAATTGAAGCGCCTGAGGAAAGGGACCATAGGGATAGTTGAGAAAGGATTTCTTTAAAGGTAGAGGATATAGCACTAAGGTCAGAAGATTTTGAAAATAGAAGGAGATCATCAGCATATAATTGATGCTGAATATTAGGGAAGGAAGAAAGGATAGAACTGATTTCATCAAATGCTATGGTGAACAGAATAACTGATAGCGGTGATCCCTGAGGAGTGCCGTTATCCAAAGGAAGAGTCGGTGAAGATATGCCAGAAATCAGAACTTTGATTTTGCGTTTAGAAAGAAAGGATTTAACAAAACTAAATATACGGGGGCCAACCTTCCATTTGATTAATTGTCTTAAAACTACATGTATGCCCACGCGATCAAACGCTTTTTCGAAATCAAGCGAAAGAAGAGAAGCGTGATTTTTATTAGCTAAAGCGTCACATATGAAGTGGTCAAGGTGTAAAAGAGCGTCGATAGAGCTGTGTCCTTTTTTGAATGCGACCTGATTAGGGTGAATGAGTTTATTGGAATGGAGAAACCAAGAGAGTCTAGTAGCAACAATTTTTTCTAAAAGTTTGCCTAGACAGGGTAGAAGGGAAATAGGACGATAGCTGGTAACTTCGCACGGAGGTTTGCCAGGTTTTAGAATAGGAATGATTGCGCTGGTTTTCCAGATTTGGGGTATGGTGGCAGTTCGATAAATATTGTTGTAATGGTTGATAAGTCGTTTGAGGAGGTGAGGAGGAAGATGTTTGATGATAGGATAGGAAATTTTATCTAACCCAGGCGTTTTACCTTTAACCGTAGAAAGAGCTATATTGAGTTCTATTAAAGATATATCTGAGTCGAGGTATTCAGCTGAAGGGGATAAAGTAGATGAAACGTAATTATAGGTAAGTAAAGAGTTCTTATTAGACGAGTATTCAGAGGAGAAATTATAATCAGAGGAGTTAGACGAGAAAAATTTGGCGAATTCTAAAGCTATATCCTGTGGATGTAGTAGATTGCCTTGAGAGGAGTTGAGTGAGAGAATAGGAGAGAAAGAAATATTGCCAGATAGTCTTCTTATATTTGACCAAATCATTTTAGGGTTAGAAGAGGAATTAATGCTGCTGGTAAATTTCTGGAAAGATTTAACTTTTGCTTGCTTCGCTTTTCTTCTGAAGATGGCATTAGCTTTTTTATAAGCAACAAGGTTTGATGATGAACGATTTTGTTTGAAATGATGCCATGTTTGTTGCTTATGCAGTCTGAGAGAAGATAGCTCACTATCCCACCAAGGAGGGTTATGATTACGAGGATTAGGAGAGGTTTGAGATATAGATTGGTTGGCAGCAGATCTTATAATCTTCTGAATTATGGCAGTTTCCTGATTAATAGTATCTGCAGGAGGGAGGGTGTCTGAGTAACGTAAACAAAAATCTTGAAATTTGGGCCAATCAGCTGAATCGGTGTTAAAAAATATTCTGGGTTTGAAGAAATTGGAATTATGGGAGGAGATTTTGGCTATGATAGGGAAATGATCGCTACCATGCAAATTGTCTATACAGTGCCAAACAACTTTGGGAGAGAGTGAACTGGAACAAATTGTAAGATCTATATGGGTGAAGGTGGAATGGGTGGAGAAATGGGTAGGGGAGCCATCATTAAGGACAACACAGTCCGAACAGAGGACAGCATCCTCAATAATGCGGCCTCTGGAGTTGGTTGAAGAAGAACCCCAAAGAGGGCACCAGGCATTGAAGTCACCAGCCAGTAAAAAAGGAGTCGAGCAAGAAGGGAGAAGGTTAAAGAAGTCTGCTGAAGTAAAAGTTTGGTGAGGAGGGGAATATGCACAGATGATTATGATTTTTTGGGGGGAGGAAATTTCGATGGCAACGGAAGAGATATTCGAAGGAGGTATTGGGAGAATATTATGCGGTATACTTCTCTTAATCAGGATTGCAATACCTTGTTTGCTTGATGTGATGGAAGGAAGGTTATAAAAATGACCAGCATATGCTTTTGGGGTATAAGCTGATATATTGTTTGCAATATGCGTTTCGTTTAATAATATTACAGAGGGGTTATATTTTTTAATTAAAATTTCAAGTTCAAAGTAGTTATTAATGTATCCGTTTATATTCCATTGAAGGAAAGTTAACATAGCAAAAATAAAGAAAATTAAAGTATATACAAAGTATGAAAAATGTAAGTTTTAATTGGAATTTAATATCTAGAATTATGTATCTATGGGTACTTGGGTATGTGATTGTGGATGGGAGGGGGTACAGGTGAAGTTGTGGAACAGGTTATAGTGGTAGGAGAAGTAGTAGTGGAAAGGGGTGAGAAGGGTGGAGAAGGAGAATTGTAAAGGGAAGAAACGGAGGGAGAAGGGGTTTCGGGGCAATCATTATGGATTGAATGTATGTTGGTAGGAGATGAAGCGTTATGTTTTGAAGTTGTAGCTTTAATGATGTCATTAGAATCTATGGTGTTTGAAGTTTTATCGTTGTTGATGTATTTTTTTGAGTGAGAATTGTTGTTGGAAGCTGTTACATTAGCATAAGAGAATGGTGAGGGGGTAGAAGGCAATTGAGATTTGTATAAATTGATGGCTTCACGCATCGAACACTTGTGGATAGTTTTAATTTTGAGTATTTCTTTTGACTGGACGTATTTTGGACAGGCGTTAAAGGAAGAAGGGTGTTCACCATCGCAGTTAGCACATTTGACTCTACCGCATTCAGTGGGAGGGGTATGATTTGGGGGAAGGTTGCAGATAGAACAAGATGGGGACTTATTACAACGCTTAGCAGTATGACCCAGCAACTGACAATTCTTGCAGCGCATGGGATTGGGATAGTACGGACGGACATCAAGGGTACACCAAGCAACTTCAATACGACTAGGTAAAGTATATTTATCAAAAGTTAACAATAAAGCACCAGTAGGCACACGATCACCATTGTTTATCTTGGTAAATTTATAAACATCAGATACTCCTTGTTCTTTTAGACCATCAATTATTTCGTCATCAGTAAGCTGACAGATAAATGGAGCGTAAATTGTACCCTTTACTGAGTTCAAAGAGTTGTGAAGAGATACCACCACAGCACCAGCTCCGGGAAGATGTTTGGTTTGTAAAAATTTGTCCGCGATTTTTTGGTTCTTGACCAAAAGTAGTAGGCTGCCGTCACGAAGCGAAGTGATTTTGTTGATGTCTTTGCTTATGGCTTGAATACCTTTATGTACTGCAAAGCAAGAAGTGGATGCAATAGGTTTCCTGACGTCCTGTGATTTGATTACAAGGTACTTGGGATCATCCTTCTTAGTAATAGGTAATTCCGGGAAGAATTCCAGCGTTGAGTTTTCTGGCTTTTTTCTCTTGTTTTTTGGACCCGGGGATAATAGTGCAAACCTATTATCCCCCAGCCTGTTGGCCCCAGGGGACATTGCGAAAAGAAATTAAATTATTGCCCGATTAAATTGTGGGTTTAACTTTATAATGAAAAGTATAAAAAAACACGCGGAAAGTATAACGAACTGAAGCACAAAATGTCAAAGCTAGGTTATATTGCTCGTACAGAAAGTAACGAGAAGTTATGCAGCGAGTACGTAGTATATGTGCGCACGATATGAAAAAAACAACCGTACACAACGACGAACGACGAACGAATGATGCAAATCGTAAATATTTACTATAAATGTATGTATCACCATTACTTATCTTAATTCCAGCAATATTGGTAGAATTCTTCGATTTATTTCAGCTGTTAGGCACCAGTGATTTCGTCGTTAATGTCAGGATATTCGATCGACATTTAAAATTTTGAAGACATTTCATGATATTTGAATCGCATTGCCCTGAAATAATAGGAAAACGTCAATCAAAAGGCAGTTTTCAAAATAAACCATAATTGGGATCGAATGCTGTTACAATCAGAAAAATTTATATCTAAGGCCTGTGCTGTATACAAATGTAGATCGTGGAAGTATCAGGTAAGTAACATTTTTATAATGGTACATATACCATATAAGTTAAAATTTTAGTCTCTCCTCAATCCTGAGCCCAATCAATCTTACATGAAAGCAAAAGAAAATATTGCGGGTTGAATTCAATTCAAGAGACTTTCTCATTAATATATATTACTAGCTATAACTGCTTGATCTATTGATTATGTCAGTTTATTGCATGTACATATATCAATTTATTTGATTCATATCAGTTTTTTTAAGTTTACACTAGTTTGTATTTTTTATACCAGCTCATTGATTTATACCAATTTATTTGATTTATACTAGTTTATGGTCTTACACCAGTTATATTGATTTATACCAGTTTATTGTTTTATACTAGTTAGTTCGATTCGCCACAATTTTGTATCTCAAATAGGTCGTCATTGTTTATCGTTACTCGTTACTCACTCAAGAAGGGCGTTATCATCGATGGATTTCAGGCAAAACTCTTACATTAGCTATGGGTCATTGTCGAATATTATCTACTTGTATATAACAAAATAGTGACTGAGTATAATGAGCGTCCCTGAACTAAAAGATGATCCATTTCGAGTTTCTCTACTTTTTTAAAAGAAAAAGCATAGATTCTGCAAATTTAATTTGGAATGTTTATTGTCATTCAAAAGAACATTCTTTGGCATTTATGTTTTAAAGATTATCTCTTTAATCTCAGATGGTCCATCCGTTGAGATCAATTGCCGATAACTCGTTCGAGCATTTCGATTGGCAACTGGCGAATGACACTCGTGATGTTTTGCCTCAAGGTCTGAATCAAAGCGGGATTGTCCCAATATACTTAAGAACTTGCATGTCTCAACAGGAAAAAGTCTAATCTTGTTGGCTAACCGACCCGCCCAAAATGTGAAATTATCTGCTCACCGTAGTGTCCTCTCAATAAATCCGTAGATTACTGTTACGTTCGCACCGGCATAATTTTTTGAGGATATCCCAGTTATCCCACCCCCACAAAACACACTGAACCGTGTTTTTTCTAGGTAAAATGGCAGCTCTTGAATCTCTTGAAGTTGATCTTCGTCCCAAATATGGTAATTTTGCTTGTTTACCCCCCTATTGAACGGGAAATGGGCCTCATCGTTTGACAAAATTTGGCTCGGATCACGGGTGATCTGTCAAAAAAAGGTTATTCAAAAAAGTATCTCTGATGTGCGAATCCAACGCTCAGTGAGCATTCGTGAGGCCCAGTTAACCCATTGTAGACTGCAAGTACAGGGTAGGCCATTTAAAGTTGACCCATCTGGCAACGCTGTAACTTTTAACAGCGCTGACAAATCGGCTAATGTCATACCGCGTTAGAAGCGTCATTCGAAGACAATTTATACCATGGAACAGTACACTCCAAAAGAACGCGCTGAAATTGTTCAGCTTTATATTCAAAATAACTTTTCAATTGTGTTAACTCAACGTGCGTTTCGCAAAAAAAATAAAGTGAAAAGTGCTCCAGTTAAGAACACAATTAAGTCTTTATACGCAAAATTTGTGAACACCGGTAATCTCAGTAATGCCAGTCATGCATCCAGACAACGCACAAGACGTTCTGATGAAAATATCGAAGCTGTACGAGCCAGTATTGAGGAGACTCCATCGACATCGAGTTATCGCCGCTCTCAGGAATTAGACATCTCTCGCACCACTCTCCGACGCATAATTCATAAAGATTTGAAGATGTTTCCATATAAAATTCAAATGGCACAAAAACTAAACCCAGCTGATTATCCGCGACGCCTTAATTTTGGCAAATGGGCCATCGAAATGGCAATGGGTCAACTTTAAATGGCCTACCCTGTAGATACGTTACTAAAGAGACCAATCGTCTTTCAAGCTCATTATCCGAATAGTTTCCAGCGATTCTGAAACACCTATTTGAGTTAGTTTTCGCTAATACCTTCGTAGTTGCTCAGTAAAATATTTAAGGAAAACATAATGTTTCATCAAATCACTGTAAGGTTGCACTCAAATTTTGAATGTGGTCTTTTCTGCAAGCTTCGGTCTATTCAATTAATCAATCAACACGCTTTCAGCGACGCACTTCTCTCGCCATTTGCCATTTTATGCGTTGTGAAATACTTGGCACACAGCGCATTTACAAAAACATCGACAAGAAATGGAAAAAGGGAAAAAGAAAGAAATCTGCACAAGAAAATCTACTGCAACTGACATGCTGAAAGTAATTAACACTCTTATCCCCTCAGTTGCTTGTCATTTGCTTACGTCAACCATGAATAATTGGCATTTGAACGTAGTAGCAACAGCGACTACATGGTTATGGTTGCATGTGTTCATAGATATTTTATGTGAGTTCATCTGAAAATTAAATAGTAAAAATCTTCCTCTTCGGGATCCCGATTATCCCGATTATTAGAATAGTGTGAATAGTTCTAAGTCAACCTTTTTAATGACAAAAAACGGGTCTCGTAAGTTATGAGCCGCTTCCGAACGTCTGATGATTTTTTTTGAAAAGCTTTTCAATATAATCACACCTTTGACATCGACTGTCAAGCACCACCATCCTTCCATAACAATAATTTCTTCTGCCTTTGTCGAGGTTTCATCCAATGATTTTTGAAAGTACAGCTGGTAAACATACGCTCAACCCAGTCAGCTTCGATAAACGGCTGCCAAAGTTTAAGCGAACAAAGTGTTCCCTCTACCAAACCGAGGTCGTGAATATGTCTCGGTTGGTGGTATACAAATTATTTCTCTTGTATAACATAGGATGTGTTTTTCATAGGGCAGAAAACATTTTCAAAATAAATTTGAGATGTGCTGCCGAGGTGGTAATCTTTAGATATAAACCGGGAGCAGTTCTGGTTAAGTAAACCTGACTGTCAAGAGAACTTGGATACTGTTAAAATTTTACGTTTCGGCCTTAGCAATAGGTTCTTGAATTTGGGTACGCCTTAATGGGTACGTATATCAACTATAAGATAGTTAAAATTATTCGGAGACTGTTCACTGTGGACATATGTATGTTTAGTAGTTCGCTATGAAATTTCGGTACGTTTTGCTAGAAAGTGGCTGGGCATTGGTTTTCCAAAACATGCCAGTTGTTATTTGTTGGAATGCGGTATGCTAGGCTTTTTTATTGGCAACCTGCTGTCTTCGTTGAGGTTGAGATGTGAGAGACATCCTATCAGCGATTGTGATACAGTGCTCTGGCGACTCTCTGCTTTATTCATTTGCCTTCTTACAATAACCGATGACTAAACTGGCGTTCCGACTAAAGATTTAAGGGTTTTGTTCTGCTGTTATATGGAAAATTATTGTGGCTGCTCAAAACGGAATATTATTAAAAAATATTATATATTATTATTATTAAAAATTTAACTTGCAAACAATTTCGGGATCCCGATTTTTCGGGACTACCAGAACAAATTTGTGTTTGATGTTTTTACTTATATAGCTTACACAATATTATTTCTAACATTTCAAACATTTCGGGATCTCGATAGACCGAGACTGTGTTTGGTTTCGAATTGCAGTCGCTTCAAATGCGATATTTTTATAAGAGACAATATATAAAGTCTTTTGCACCATTTTAAAAATTTCGGGATCCCGATTTTTCGGGACTACCAGACCCAATTTGTGTTTAATATTTTTGATATAAATAGCTTATGAAATATTATTTGTAACATTACAAAAGTTTCGGGACTCCGATTGTTCGGGACTGTATTTGATTTCGAAATACAGTTGTTTCAAATGTAATATTTTTAAAAGAGATAATATAAAAAATCTTACGCATCATATCAAAAATTTCGGTATCCCAATTTTTCGAGATTCACAACATTTTGCGCTACATTGTACACACATCAAATCCCGCACCACCAGTCGGCTGAAATGCAACTGAAGATCCTGACCAGTAACATTTGTTTGTACTAACCCACCGTTTAGCGGAAGGGTACGACACTTTGTTGCTGTTGGTCATTTGTGTGCCACACTCCTCATAGTCGTGGTCGTCTTTAGAGTTACGAACTTATGGGCACAAAATCGCTGGGTGTGGCGTGTTATTGTGTTTTGGGCCGTGGCCGACGCCGCCGCCGAAACAAAAACTTTGCTAATTGCTCTTCTGCAAGTGCTGCAACTATTGGATTGTCGTTGCTCCTCGCAGCCTCATAAAATACTACAAGTTTACAAATGTCATTGTGTGCCCCTATGTGAGTGTGTGTGTGTGTGTGATAATGGGTGTATGTGTAGCGTGTAAAGTGTTTGTCACTGGTTCTGCAGCCATAAACTATGCAACGTTAAAGTGTTGACTCAGCATTTGACAATGCGAAAAAGTGTAAAAAGCTTTTATTGTTGCTGGTGTTGTTGTAGTTGTTTTAGTTCACTGCATTGTTGTCCAGTTGTTTGTGTGCACATTTATTTTCGTATTTGAGGCGGAGCGAAAAGAATTATTGTAATTGCATATTTTATGGTTGAGAGGTCAAAATAGTAAAATTCATTTAGTTTGTAAATATCTAACTATGTGTGTATGTATGTATGTATGTAGTTAGATCATGGTTTTTTCTTCATGAATGCCTTACATGTTATATTTTTCTGTTCAATTTCAATTAAGTTGATTTATTTCGGCGCATAATACCTATAGATGCACACATAAATTGTAAAGTACTTCTAACTACAGCCGCTGCCGATTTGTTTAGTAATTGACTAAAAACTGGGTATCATAGGTTCGGATCCATACCTCAGTGAAATTTAGTGAAATTTAAAAATCCTGTACAAAAAATCTGGATACCGTTTGATGAAATTCTTTATGGTGGTGGTTCATAACTCAAAGAAACTTATTAAAATGTACAGAAATTGGTTGATAGGACGATTTGGGAACTGTTGTTTCAAAATTTTTTTCCAAATTTCTTATGAAATTGCATCTCTAGTCCAATTCTGACCGTTTTTTAAGGTAGTAGTATGGTAACTTGGGTTAAAAAAATCGAATTTTTTTTGCTAAATTTGGAAGTATAATGCCTTGAGAATATACTGTGAAAATTTCAGACAGAAATTCGAAATATTTCGGGAGTTATAACGAGTTTCCTCTCTCTCAGAGTTATGGAACTATAAATGCGTTTTTCTCAAAACATTGTTTTTCTGGTCGGCCCGGGTCCTAATTTTTTTTCTACTGAACCGATTGCTTTCAACTTTTAACAGGCTGTTCTACACACATTTAGTTTTCGTCGGAACTAACGAGAATTTTTTTCACCACTAACTTTTTATTTTACAACCCATTCTTTGCCAAATAGTTTTTTTTTTCAAAAACCGCCATTTTGTTACTTACCCTTGAAATTTAACTTCAGTAGTACCGACCAGAATGACATGTCCATACATTAAGAACAAACAAGAATATTTGATTTCAAATAACATCAAGAGCCAAAATCACCCGGGCCACCCACGTACATTTTTTTTTGAGGTTCCTTCTTGGAGTGACACTAATAATAGTAATAAAGTATTAAATTTTTTCAAATTCATTTTTTTTATAATTTCAATATGCAAATAAAAACACTCTAAATATTCAAGATAATTCATTTTTATTTTCCTATAAAAAACCACCCTCCAAAGAAGTCATGAAAATAGGCATAAGTTACCAGACTACTTCCTTAATATAATTGTCGTTTTACAATCGTGTTCGCGTCGCTGTTCCGAAGGAAGTCAGCTTTGTGGTTGGAACCCCATTGAAAATCAAAAAAAAGTTCCTTAGAAGATTAAAAGTAACTTTCGAATTATTTATCATGAAATTCGAACTGAAATATTGGCACTACTGTTATTTGGCGAGTGATATCCTGTAGCTTCTTCACTTTCCATACGACCCACGGAGCAGATTTTTAGTTTCGAGAAAATATCCATAATAGTTGTTGTTGTGTAAAGTCAAGACAGATTTGCAACATTATTACGCATATACCACAATCCAAACAGCTTTATCTTTAGTTCATCTTCAGATTTTTAAGCACAATGCTTTGCAGTTTTCTTTTTTTTCGTACTTAACAAGGGTTTATCAATAGTTTCGCAAGGAGTGTTTTCTATGATTTCACGATTATCCCTAAATGCTTTAAGCAACTCAACAAATCCTGCTCTTAAAGCAGGAGACTTTTTAAAATATTATTGCCACATAATTGTCTATATTTTGTAAAAGTAGTTTACATGTCAAGCAAATAAGCTTTCCCTTACATAAAATACCCAGACTAAGTTTTTTCGCCGTATTGTAAAGTTTGAACCATTTCGAGGGTCCCTACTTTTTTAAAGAAAAAATACAGTAACTTCAATTCTAATGAGGCATGTTTACTATCACTCGAAAGAACATGCTTTGGCATTTGTTTTTGGAATATTATCTTTTTGAAATGTTGGCTGCGACTACGTCTCAGATGCTCCATCCGTTGAGTTCAATTTTCGATGACTCGTTCGAGTATTTTAACTGGTAACTGGCGATTGACACGGTAGGTTATTATAGCTCAATAAAGGTCGCCTTTGACGGCTACGTTCCCAACGGCATCATTTTTGAAGAAATATTTGCCAATGATTCCACCGGCTCACAAACCACACCAAATCGTTATTTTTTCTGAATGCGATGTTACTTGGGAAGGTCGAGCAGCTTCAGTTTTTGCACAAGCTGTATTTTGAACGCTTTTAATTTAAGATCTTAACGTGAAATGCGCCAACTCCTTCCCTACATCAGTCCGAGTTGCAGCGAATGACGTCGAAATGACACATACTCTGATTTTCTTATTTTATTGCTTAGTTGTTACTTACAGCGTCTACCAACAGATATGACGTAATTTTGACAGCAGCCATGTTTATTTACAGATATGTGTCAAATTTTGTCAGTGCCTTTAAGTTAAGTTTGCTTTCATCATGTCACGTTTCACTTTGTTAGTACAACGTTTGATAATTGTCCAACATTAAAACTGCTTAACAAGAACTTAAATTCACATTCTCTGGTGGCTATATCTTTTTTTTTATCGAAAAATCATGTTTTCAAATAAGACCCATTTCTGATCAGTCTTCTGAGTTGTGTGGCCATGATGTTCAAAATTTATTTGCTCAAAACATCAATATGCTTATGAATATTGAGAAGAGGAAGGCCGTTCAATCTATATTCGCAAGTAATGTTTTAGCCTCTAAAGACACGTTTTCATCCCCCCAAAACCCCCTGCTATTGGGGAGAGTCACACCCTGTGATTCTGGAAACATAATTGAACCTCCAAAAATAGACAGTTTGGTACGGATTGTGATATGGCGGCAACATGGGCCTTATTACTTTTGAAATGAGGATTGACGCGGACGACTGCGCTTGGCCTAATTTTTTATTAAATGAGGGTATTTTAAATCAAAGGATTACGCCAATCAACCACCAACTATAGCCGAAATTCCAGTTGAAATGTCATCGGGTCATCGAAAATTGGCGAGCATTTAAATTGTCTGTTAGTTGTCACTTATTAATACCTTGAGAATATGAACTTGTGAAACGAATCCTTATTTTTAATCTGTCAAGTACTGCTCACACGGCAGAGTTTTTGAAATATTTGGGGCAAGTTGTATATCAAATTTGATTTGGAATGGTCCATTAATGCGGTATTCTAGTCTAGAAGCATGAATTTCAGGTAATTTTTAAAGTGTCGTAAAAAAAGGCAATTAATATTTTTAATATCCATTTTTTTATTAGTTATTTGTAAATTCTAGAAGAGTAGAGAAAAAACTAAAAAAAGGAAAAAATTTCAAAAATTATGAGCTGACGAGGTCGAGGGTCTCTTAAAATTCCCACGTGACCATACCCATGATTTCAGCCCTCCTAGATATCTGAAACCAAAAAGAATAAAAGATTATTAATCTAGAATAATGTCGCAATGGCCGGAACTACGGAAAAGTGGGTAAAAAATTTTTTCACAAAATGGCGACTGCCTAAAAAAAGGTTTTTTGGATCACTTTTTCTGACTATTTCGAATTTTTTAAAAATAATAAAAATAAAAATTTGGAGATGGGGCTGGTTTCAACCATAGACAAGCCTAAAAAGAAGACTCCATAAAAATTTCAAGTAAATCGGTCCTGTAGAACCTGAGAAATCGTGGGTATCGTTCCGAAAAAGTCAGTTTTGAGAAAGACGCGTTTAAAGTTTCGCGTTTCGGCGGAACCAGTTTGGATGCCGGGTCAAAAAAATGCCTATATCTCCGAAAATAATTTGAATTTTAAAAATCCTCTTGTACACATATTCTTGAATAGTTAAACTTTGAAAATAAAAAAAAAATGTCGATTTTTTTTTAATTTCTAAACTAGAATACCCCCTTAAAACTGCATACTAATACAACTGTTTTTCTTTTTTTTATTATGGTGTGAAGTTTAATTCGTATGTATCTCAGTGGCTATTTTTATCACAAAAAAAATTAAACTACAAGTTTGCTTGGAATCATGGCTACGGTTGTAATTGTTACCGAAGTATTTTGAAGCGTCTACTTTATCACGAACAAAAGTATTTGCGTGGCACAATGCATTCAGTAAAGATCATGAAGTCATCATCAATCCACCTCTGTTAATGACGATAACATCGAAAAATTAAAGAAAAAATGTCTGAAAATCGTTGCGATGGCATCAGAGAACTATCAGAGGATCTCAGTGTCTCTTATGGATCGACCCAAAATGTTTTGAGAAGCTGATTGGTAGAATTCGAAATTAGAATGGTTTGATTAAAGAAATATCACTAGCTTAGGGATTAAATTATTAAGTAATGACTTCTAACACTCGTTAAATATCTGTTTAGTTTTATCAAGTTTATAAAGAGAGCTGCCGGTACTACTCACTATATTGTTGACGACCTATTCGTGGCCTAAAATTTCATAGTTTCGACAGGTTCGTTAGTCATTAATAAACTATTATCAATTTCATTTATATTATGTGGCAATATTTGCACTAAATACCATATGTGTGCGTGTAACACTCTACGCCCCTCCTGCACACCATGCTGACTTCCTTAATTTCATTGCAAAAAAAGTTGGACTGTCATTTCTGCAAATTTCGTTAGTGTTTTTGTTACTTACATGAAAAATAGCATTCATTAAGGTTGCTCATTAGCAGCGACAGACGCGCAAAAACGTTTACGGGGGCTGCTTAATAAGTCGAAAGCTTAAAGGTGAATTACTGTTATTGTTGTTGTAGTAGAAGCATACTTTCAATAAGTGATATGAGAAATGCTGCCGAGTTGACGGTCCTAGGTCGCATAAAAATTTGGGTTTCTTACATTGACGTAGCTTTGACTCTCGAGGAACGACTAGAATGGCTGATATAGATATTCGTCTGGTTTTCAGTTCTGCGGTTAATACTCAGTATCGCTAGTTAAGCCCGCAGGGAACAACTTGCAATCCTAAGAGACATCTTTGATTGCTTGACTTTTGAATAATTTTTAACTCTAAATCCAAAAATTGAAAACTGTGATCCTTTAAGAGTTTCTGACTAAACTTTGGCTAGATATTTGCCTATCGGAAGCACTCGCACTGCCGTCAAACCGGGAGATAACCAAAGTTTGAAGCAACTACTTCAAAAATGTAATCCTTACGGTAATCTTGAGCTTCAAGAGTTTTGGAATGTATTAGATATTAATTATGTGAGCTGATTGAACTGGTATCGCCAGTTTGGTGAAGGTTTAATCGTTACCAAGAACTTTGGAACACCTCAAGTAGTTACCATGAACGGATCTTGTTACCAAGTCTTTCCAAAAGCAATTCAAACTTCAAAAAGTAACCAGCTTATCATGCTGCCTTCGTATAAACCTGCTGCTAACAACCTAAATACTTACACGTCCGCATACGTGGAGCATGTGAGCTATCACGCCCACAACTCTTTAACCTGCTGCCCCCACGAACGGGTGTCAACTGCCAAATCATGCGCCATTACTCACTAATAAAACTCATCGAACTGCTGCTGCTGCTATTTCTGCTGATTACGTTGGGAAAGTTTACTTAAGCATCCGTTGGACAGTGCTCATACCAAACCCCTTCCCTGCAACCCATACTTCGACGCCTGTAATTAGTGCCCACATTTATGTGCCACACAGATACTTACTGATTCGGGTGTGGGTATGGATGCCAGCCCGGAAACTTCAGCACGTTTCAATAGCAACAATACAAACAACAATGACAAAAGCAACAACAATAATATGCCATACAAAAAAGCTTAGAAAATAAATAGAAATATCGGCGGCAGATTCGCCCTCAATGCTGCATGCAACCACGTCGCCTGTTACTGGCTGAGACTAAGCTTGTGGCCGATACCCGTGCCTCGCACGACTGTGCCTGTGCTGTCGGTCAAATGACCCTAATCAATGGATAAGCGAATGCTAAAGCGAATGCGACTACAAAAATAACTATCCATTTATTCATATGCTTAAGTATTCAACGCTGCTCGGCGCTCAACTGCTTGGCGTGCTCGCCTGACCGCCTGCCACATGACTTATTGATGGCTATATGAGTTGACATGCGGTCCCATGTGGTGCCTACATATCTGCGCTTCACCTCACCCACAATCGCACGATTTGTACTGCTATCACCGAAAGCCCGCACCCCTCACGTTTATTCTTTTACCCACACACATGCGCTTGTGGAACATACACAGTGGTTGTGTGGTTGTGTGAGTGTGTGCACCGTGTCATCTTCGGTTGTTGCCACTTGCATTTAGCCTTTTCTATTTTCTTTTGCCTCCCATTACCACTTCCACTTCCAAAACTCCATCCACTGCGGAAGTGCTCGCCTTGGCTCCGGCGCCCGGTAGCCACATTTGCACCCCATCTCCGGTGCGCCAGTGCCAGTTTAATTTCGTTTATTCATTTGAGTGACCACGCCACGACATTTGGCTCATAGCATTCAAACCACTCAGCTGGCCAACCAACTGATCACCCGAACGCCAACTAACTCTTCTTTTCTGCTTTCTTCGATTCCTTGGGGTGTTGGGCCATTGCTGGGCGTGTGTGGTCCAGTAAGAATGTGTGCATGCATACATGCAGCTCTATTGGTTTGTTGGTGTGTTGCTTTTTCCGATTTGACGACGGTCGCTTCTTGCGGTATGGTAATCTTATGATGAATGTTTTCCTTTCACATTTGCAAAATTTGTTTTGACAATTGAATATTTTTGCAAATAATATTACATTTATTCTTTCCGTCATTTGGACAGACTATTTATTTCTTCATCCATGCGTCTTTTCCATTTGGAGAAAGGGTTAGTTTATATAACAGTGGGAGTAAAGCAAAAAGTGTTTGCTCGGACAAATTGGTTTGAGAAAGAAGGGTTAGTTAAGCCATTGTAAATTTTGTCCGAATTTCGTAAAAAACAAAAAAATGAAATGAAATAAAAAAAATTTAAAGAAAATGAAGACATACGAGAAAATGTGGAAAAAGTCATTGAAGATTTCGAGTTGCCTAATTGCAAAAGCTATAAATACGTATTTGGCATCTGATCAAATAGACTGAACCACAAAATAAAAAACAGCGCCTTCAATTTTAGACCCGTTTGAACCACGACTAGCATAGCACTGACTAATCCAATTTTCGTCGCCAGAGATGGCCTTCAGTGTGTCTATATAATTTTGTTTTTTTTTTTCGGTGTCGGTGCATTGCTGGGGGCCATGTCCCGCCGCCAGAAGTCAAGCGTTTGCTGAATGTAAAGTACTCAGTTACGGTGTCTAGCATTTTCTTTCTTCTTTAGTGACCTCTACTCGACGTCTTTTTAGTAAAAGATTGAAATATTTTGGTACAAGTCCAGCATTTACACGCTTTATAGCCAAAACATTGACCAATATATGTTGCGTTGTTCTATAAAAGCTGTTGAGATCCTCTGCTAGCTCTCTGACAGCAAAACAATGACTTTCAAACAATGTTTCTTTAACTATTTTTGATGTTAACGTGATTAACCGAAGTGGTTGGATCTGAGGCACGTTGTCGATGACTTCATGACATTAGTGAATGTTTTGTGGGTCTTAAATATAAGGTTTGTCAATAAGAGGGCTAAAAAAAATTAAATTACGAGGGCTGCTATATATATTTCTGGCCTAATAATGAAAATAGGCATATTTATCAACGAAAATGGTTTTTTTTTGTTGGATTTGGCTCGTCTTGGAAAACCCACACGGTCGATTGCTGTTTTTTTTCGGGCTCTTACGCATAGATCCATGATTCGTCACCTGTGACGATCTTATAAACGTCTTTTGAAGCACCGCGATCGTATTTTTTCAGCATTTCTTTACACCAATCCACACGAGCCTTTTTTTGAGCGATTGTCAAATTGTGCGGGATCCAACGAGAACAAACCTTTTTTACGGCCAGGTGTTCATGCAATATCGAATGTGTGCTGGTGGGAGAAATGCATAGGCATGCCTCTATCTGAAGGTATGTTACATGACGGTCTTGCATTATAAGTTCACGTACGGCATCGTTGTTTTCTGGCACAACGGCTGTTTTTGGACGACCTTCACGGAATTCATCTTTGAGCGAGCGTCGGCCACGATTGAATTCATTGTAACAGTTTTTCACAGTGCTATAAGATGGTACTTCATAGCCATACAAAGATTTTAGTTCATCGATGCACTCTTGTCGTGATAATCCACGTCGAAAGTTGTGAAAAATGATCGCACGAAAATGTTCACGAGTTAATTCCATTTTTTGGTCGAGATGAATTTTTTAATTCCCGGTAAATAAAACAATTGACGATTAAATGACAAAACGTTCTGAGTGATGTTATGCTAAAAAATGTCAAACTTTCCAATGGAAATGTCAGATTGCACCTGGCAACACTTAGTGTTGCCTAGGCCAGAAATATATATAGCAACCTATGTATTTATTCCTGTGAAACTATATTCGATGCCATTAGGTATGGAACTCGATTTCTTTTGCATGGCCACCACGGGAACGCTTGCAGAAGTTCAGATGCTGAACCCAATTTTCGACGGTTTTCAAGCATAAATCGGCCGATACTGTTGCAATTTGGCAAGCTGGCTTGTTGGCATAGACCATAGACTTGACGTAGCCCAACAAAAAGTAGTCTAACGGCGTCAAATCGCACGACCGACGCGGCCAATTGAGTGGGCCATTTCGTGAAATAACACTTTCACAAAACTTGGTTTTCAATAAATCGATTGTGACATTCGCTGTGTGGCTTGTGGCACCGTCTTGTTGGAGCTACATATTGTCCAAGTCCATATCGTCTAATTCGGGCCAAAAATATTCGGTTACCATTGAGCGGTAGCGATTGCCATTCACAGTAATGTGCCGGTCTTGATCATCACGGAAGAAGTACGGCGCAATGAAGCCGCAAATCATAAACCGCACCAAACCGTAATTTTTTCGTGATGCAATGGTGACTCATAGAGTACGTACGAATATACTTTCACAGGAATAAAGAATTTCATTGATATCCCAAGCCATTTTTATTTTATTAAAAAAAAACTTTTGTAGCGCTCTTATTGAAAAACCCGCTTTTAAAGTTGTGGCCACTGACTCCGAATTTCGGTAGAAAATTTATCTACTAATTGATATGTGGAGTTCAAACTTCACTCGAACGTTAAATCAATCTAGAAAATTAGATGTATATATTCGGTTTGCACGCGTAGTTTAAATGTAGCAGTCCGAGTCAAATTTCATCTCATAATATATTTCAATTCTTCCACAAATCTGATCTGCCATATACTCAAATATGTAAATCCAGGTT
Source organism: Bactrocera zonata (assembly GCA_037783105.1). Lineage (NCBI taxonomy): Eukaryota > Metazoa > Arthropoda > Insecta > Diptera > Tephritidae > Bactrocera > Bactrocera zonata. The sequence continues at coordinate 92,629 of JBAWJQ010000848.1, read as the reverse complement.
GCTCTCTTTATTTTGAAGTATACAGGTTTAGTAGCGATTTGCAATACATAATTCTGTTATAGTAGCCAATGCGGGTAAGTAGACCAGCAACTATACTTGAGTGTTCTTCCAATAGTTGTGTTGTTTTGATAAGGTTAGGGTACGTTGTACTGGCTGGGTATCACGCCATACATAAATCAGTAAATAAGTGGAGGTTCAGCTTAATAAGACCTGCAGTTTACGTCATGCAGGATGTCAGCATTCATTTTTTACGAATAGAGACTTGATAATTAATTATGATATTCCATCAGCCTTTTCAACTGCGGAACTACTAGATATTTAAGCTGATTTCTAGATAAGGCCGGTCAGAGGCAATGGTGGGTTCCAGCCACTCTCTCATGTCTACTTGCCCTGCCCTGTAAGTAAGTTGTGACCTGTCACCAACCGTCCTGCAGTAAATCGTGACTATGTGAATAAAAATCATGCGGGTTTCCTTCGGGGTTCTTCGGGGTATTTTGATAAGAATTAATGGAAATTTAGCACATGATAATTGCTATGAGTCTTCTTCATCTATAGTACCTCAAATTCGCGTTATTCGACAAGAATACTCTCTAACTCACGGTGTATATTAGCGAATCCATTTTCTAAAAATAAAAATGGAAAACAAAAAACAATTGAGATCGATGAAATCTCATTGCAGGTTAAAAATTGTTTGTTTGTCGGGTTGTGGATGGAAATCAATATCAATGAATGTTGGCTTATAATGTCTGTTCAGAAATGAATGAAAATTGCTTAGACGATTGAGGATTTTAACGGGGCGCCTGCAATCCTACACTGCAAACCAGGCTGTTCAGTTTTCGTAACAAAAATTTGATAGATGTCTGATAGGGAAAAGAGCAAATATTGACTAGCCTCCATGTTTCTAGACATTTTTCTTCTTCTTTATTGGCGTAGACACCGCGAGTTTACAACAGCGTATCAGCCGCCTCTCTTTTTCGCTGTTTGGCGCCAGTTGGAGATTCCAAGTGTAGCCAGGTCCTTCTCCACTTCGTCGTTCCAACGGAGTGGAAGTCTTCCTCTTCCTCAGCTTCACCGGCCGGTGCTGTGTCGAATACTTTAAGATCTGGGGTGTTTTCATCCATTCGGACGACATGACCTAACCAGCATAGCCGCTGTCTCTTAATTCGCCGAACTATATCAATGTCGTCGCATATCTCGTACAGCTTATCGTTCTATCGACTACGGTATTCACCGTTGCGAACGCGCAAAGGATCATAAATCTTCCGCAGAACATTTCTCTAGAAATTGTCCATGCCTCTGCACCATATAGGAGGACGGGAATGAAGAGTGACTTGTAAAGTTTAGTCTTTGTTCCTCGAGAAATGACTTTACATCTCAATTGCTTACTCAGTTCGAAGTAGCGTATGTGGATAAGAGTTCTTTGCGTTGAATTTCGATGCTGACATTGTTGTTGGTCTTGATGCTGATTCCAAGATAGACGAAATTATCCACGAGTTCATAGTAGTTACGACTGTCAACAGTGGCGTGAGGGTTAAGTCGCTAATGCGACGTCTGTTTGTTTGATGACAGGAGATATTTCGTTTTGCCCTCGTTCACTACCAGACCCATTTGCTTCGCTTCCCTATCCATTCTGGAGAAAGTAGAATTAGCGGTCTAAATATAAAACAATTAATAAAAATAGCAACATTTTCTGCCAGGGCGAGAGTGTGTAGTGGTTGAGCACTAAGGGCTAAGGACTAAATAAAAATATCTTCCTAATACTCACACACACACAAACATACAAACACACATTTAAAATTTAATTTAATAAAAAAGGCAAACACGAAAGAGAGGCAACACAGCCGCTTGACGCACTTCCGGCACAATGCAAAAAAAAAAATATTAGCCCAGTGTGTAAAATAAATAAAATGCTCAAGCACTGTACACATAATACCTGTCTTACGCATATCCTTTCCTGCGACGTTGGCATGCCATGCACGAGTGTGGGTGCGTCCTTGTGTGGTAGGGCCACTGCCACTGCCGTTGGCACCGGTTAATTTATGAGTTCATATGTAATTAAATTTTTCATTATTAAGTATTTTTTCGCCATTCTTCCTTTCATGTGCCGTGCAAGTAGTGCCGCCGTAGAAAAAACCGTTATGCGCGTAAGAGTTGGATTTGCGAAGCGTAAAAGGATAACTCTGAATAATAAAAGATTTAGCGGCCAACAAGTGGCGGAAAGGTAATGAGCGTGCGACTGTGTGTGTGTCTGTATGTGGACGGAAGCAGTTGCCAGCGTTAATGGCGGCTAAATAGATTTAAGTCATGAATTATGCAGTTGCAGTTGAATGGAAGATCCGCGCCGTAGTCAAAAGCCACTCTGATATTCATGTTCTCCACATACAAGTATTTAAAAATATAATTTCGGTGGAAGAATTCATGATTTATGAGTGAAGATGGCAGAAAAAAACAGTAAGAGAAAGTAGGAGAGGTAGAGGGGATTATGTACTGACTACTTTAGATTACACAGACTCGTAATATAAATAATAATAAATTCAGTGTTTATTGGGCATAGTAATGCCGAAAATTGCAACTGCGACACACTTCCTTCCTTAGACTATACAGGTAAACAGTTATGAATTTGCTAAAGTGTTTATTAGTGACAGTCTAAATTCTTTTATGACAGCGCAATTTTTCTTCTGCCCAACGGAGAGGAGGCATTGCTTTGAAACCTTTCAGAGTTTTACAGGGTTTGTCCGGAAAGTAATAGGAGTGATTTTCTTCCGCCGCGACTGTCCTAGCTAACGAACGAGCGGTTGGTCAGTTGTCTCCGAGCACCTGGAGAGTCAGTTCAAAGATTTTTGCGCATCATGTTTCTGTGAGTGATGTAAGCCGAAAATGCAGCGTTCGTTAAAGCACAGGTACGAGATTAAATTCTGTATGAAACTCGGCAAATCTGGATAATTTATGATAATCTATGGTTCATGACATTGTGACGGAGCAGTTGAATATGCACAAGATGGTCCCAAAAGTGCTCACTGACGACCAGAAATTGCTGAGAGTGGAAGAGTGCCAAGAAAATTGTACCAAGTGTGAAAGTGACTCTCAGTTTGAATAACATAATCACAGGTGATGAGTCATGAATCTTTGGATATGATCCCGATGAAAGGCAAGGATTTTGCGACGACAGAGGGGATCCAAGCAGTATGCACCTCGGCTCTCAAGGCTAGTCCGGAGAATGCCTTCTGTGACGCCTTCAATGGAAATCGCGTTGGCAGAAAAATACTGTTTTAAAAGGTTTTAAAGAATTGTAACGACTGGTTAGGTACATTTTTTAAATCGATTCGGTCCTATTACAAACCCTGTACAACTGAAATTCAGACAATTTCCCTTAGCCTCTGTATACTTAATATAAAGATTTTCGAACTACTGGGTGACTTTATTCCGCATATATCGGCCAATATGCTAGTTATCTTAATAAGAATGAAAGGGCGTGTTTTACTCATAATAGTGTATCTTTGGGCGTAAACTTGACCTAGCCCCCATAAATCAAATATGCGAATTTCGAACATCCGCACAGTGGTCGGTCTTGTATGGAATCAGCGGCTAAAAATACTTCCACTACCTATATTAAAGTGAAACTTTTGCCAAAGCTTTTTAAAATATCCCTCTCCCGTGTCTCACTCCGCCACCCCCCGATGGCAACAAATTTTAAGTAATTATATTAAATTAAAAAAGTTGATAAACGAAAAAAATTTGTTTGAATATTATTCAACTAAACCAAAAATTGATTTTAAGAAAATTGATTTACTTTTGCATTATAGTTTCTTTGACTGGTTATGAAAGGATCTAAACTCAAAAGCAATCGGCTAAGCAAGTCCTAATTTGTAGCGATCCGTTAGTTCTTTCGTGTATGATGGAGTCGATACATCTTTACGTCCTTATTGCTTGACTCAGCAGATTCTTATGAGAGTTCTCCAATTGAAACTGGTGCATATTGAATAACATCGGGAGCGATGTTATGACTGACGAAAGAAGATAATACCTGGAATATTTTGAAATTAATTCCTTTGCAGGATCTAGCACAAATCTAGTGCATTTAGGGTTTGATTCCTTTTGAAATTGAATTCGAAGCGGGTGGACGAAGGTCTGCAGTTTTTCTAAATTTGTTTGTGCTCTTCATCAGTTTGCAATTTTATTATCAATTGTACAGGGACATATGTCGTGACAAATAAATTATTGTCTTCCAAATTATTATTTTCAAATTTCTGCTTATATTCGCTCTGACCGGAATTGCCATCAAAGCCACATATTCCTATTGATAATAGGTAATTAGAGGGCTCATTCCGTTTATTTTACATTTTTGAGGCAATGTGGTGCAATAATTTTTGTTTATCTTTATTTCAACATCAGATTCTGGGACCTTTATTTGCTCAGGAAAACTGTTTCTCCTTTAAAATGTTATCATAGCAGGGTAAAAAGTTAATATCAAGTTTTTTGTTAACGAAACTTCAAATAAATAAATACTGAAGCTTTATTAAATTTGCTTCGGTGATAGGTGATATTTCTTCACACATTTTCTAAACACCATGATTATTATGATATGATATTATGATATGATATGATCTGTCTAAATAAAAGTACGCATAAAACAAACATTTGATAAAAGTGAGAAAATGATAAAACCAAAAGCTCAATATGTACATATATATATGATGAAAAAAACATAAAAAAACAATAAAATATGCACGAATATACATACACGTAAATATAAAAAATTATAAAAAGTAACACACAAAAAATCGCATGCCTGGGGGAATAACACGAATAACAAAGAAAGTTGCAAAAAGTTGCAGCTGAAATCAATAGCATAGACGTAGAAAACATTAACTAATATAAACAAGCTTAATTCATTGGAGGGCGAGACAGGGATCACAGCTTTTTGTATACCTGAAATCGATGTTTAAAGAAAAACATACCACTCAAAAGGGCTCTTATAAAACAATTGTTTTAAAATAATAAAACAATAGATTTTTATATAAAAACCACTTTGTTATACAACATATATCTCTATTATCAATACTCATTCCGATTTATGGGGATTTAGCACGATTTTATATTGCAATTTAATTTATTATAAGAGATAATTTTTAAGCAATTTTCACTGCACAGTCCGCGTGTTTCTATTGTCTCACTTCTCGCGCTTTTCGTAGCCCCTACAAATGGGATAGAGAAAAAATGTATTTACCGTTAGTTTTATTGTTTTAAGAAATAGCTTTGATACAAACAGTGGTGAATTTCAAACTTTAATTTTTTTATTTTTGGCCTATGAAATCGACCAGTGTGATCCGGCTGATTGAATGTGAGGAACATTGATGAAACTCTGGAAACATTCTTTTAAGTCTGTGACATTTTAGTTGAACGTAGTCTTGGTTGACATAGACAAAATCGAATCAATAATGCTCTCAACTTCCATAAACTATTTTTAATGATTTTCGATTTCGTTCGGTCAGTGAGTATTATTTATATATAAAATTGCTTCAAAATATGTTCTCAAGTACTTTCACTACCCCCAATATACACCATAGAAACTATTACCATCTTTCCACTAGTATTTAAACCGTTCAGGTTGGTAAAAAAATCTGATACTTTAATTAAACTAAATGGAAAAGTTTTCTTAAAAATTTATTGGCTTAGCGCTGAGTTAGAATGGAATAGGTCTATACCTCGGTCCAAACCTCATTTCCCTAATATAAGGAATCCTCTGGTTGATCTATTTCCTGGGCAAGAGTATAAAATGCTCGGTAACTCTCGAAATTAGTCCTTCTTTAATTGTTTTTAGATACTTTACCTGTGTCTCCAATCAGCATATTGGGGAAAGTGTCTGCAAATTTCATATTTGATTAATTCGGGAATTTTCTTCAAAATTAGCATCTTCCAAAAACGCTGAATATTTTCATAGTATTTAAGTAAGCTCAATCTTTGCAAAGTGAAGTATTTTGTTCTCCTTTTTAAGTTCTAAAGTAAATGTAGTTCAATTTTTCAATAATTTCCTTAATCTACACTTTTCATCGTCTTTCAATAGCTTACTTCAATTGCTTACTCGTTTTGAGTAGTTAAACAGAGCTCTCAGAGTAGGAAAGGTTGAGTAAAGATTATCTGTTCCGGTTCAGGTTTTCGATGCCGATATTTCTTTCGATTGCCAGGAACGTATTCTTAATTGTGACAATTTCGGTCCAAGTCGCTATTCGATTCTTATATTGTGCCTACGCTTAGACTACTGGAAGTTTTTCTATTATCTATTTCTTCGATTTGGTCTTCTTTTACTGAAATCAGATTCTGCGTATCGCCTGGATTACGGTCGATCCTGAAAATTTTTTTAAGGGGGCAAAATTTTCTAACACTAAAGCAGATACCTTAATTATCTATCTTTGCATTAAATTGTGCGTGTAAATTTTGTGTTTTCAGTTATTAATGTTAAAAGAAAAATGTTAACTTCGCCTGAACCGAAACTATTACCTTTACCCTTCACTAGTGCATTTTTATAGCATAAAAGGGTTTAAAAATCTTTATTTCGATTTTGATTGCTCGCTTTATATGACAGCTGTTTCCTACAGTGGACGGATATCAGAGGTTTTAACATATGTGCAGTTTCTTGGTGGGAAAAGCTCGGTTAGATAATTCCTCAGCGTGGCGAAGGAACTGTTATGTGCAGAGCCTTGCGAAGTCAAGAAAAAAACTGGTATATTTGGCTATCCACTAACGATAAAAAGCCGTGATCTCATCACAAATGTGTCTAGTTATTTTATCTATACTTCCGCTGTTGCATTTGAATCTCTAAAATTATGACATTTTAGGAGTTTCTGTCCTTGATCTCATCTTCCTTTATACAGCTGTTGCGGCTGGCATACGGAAAGAAATTTAATTTTACCACATGAATCCTGATCGGACAGTGTTCAGTTAGAACTCCGACAATCATTGGCAGGTAGACCTTGCTCAGAGCGAAGAGTGCTTTAGATCTATTTTGATTTATCATGGGCCAGAGAACCTTGCGATTGTACAGCTTGATGAGATAGTTCTGCAATACCACCATAGCCAAAAACAGTCTTATCATATTATAACTCGATGCTAGGGTTAAGGAGTTTAGTCAACCCTTAACTAGGCCTAAGTGTCCAGTCACCGAAGGCAAAACTAATATCGCTGCTTATTATTGTAGTAGATATATACTCTTGGTGCGAAAAGATTGTGTGCAAAATTTCAGATCCTTATCTCAAAAACCTAGGGCCTCCTAATCAGAATATGAAAAAGTCTTTCATCCAAGATTTATGATCTCTTTTTTATTGGTGGATTCACAAAGATATCTGATTTAGACAACCTCAAGTGAAATATCAATTTCTGCTTATTTTTCAAATTTTATTCAAAGTTTGTTAAGTACAAAGCCTGAAGGTCTGCTTCTGTGTCTCGTTAGTAAATATCATGTATTTGAAATGACTTCAACAAAAATGTGTCTTCTTTCCATTTTTTAAACATTATCTTAATTACTTTCTGCTATGTATGCACATACATTCCACACAGGAGTACAATATATGTACATATTTACATTTGTATATATGTATTTGAGACAACTTGCTGCTAGACTCTTTGCTTTGAGGCGCCTAATAAATTTTGTTTTAATTTTTTATCTCCACAATTTGATTTTAAAAGAGACACATTAATATGTATGAGTGAGTACGTTTTTGACATACATGCAGCCATACATAACAAATTTGCATACAAAATATATCCTTTAGCTATGGAAGGAATGCGAAATCAAAAAGAAATTTTTCATTAAACCAAGTAATGGCGCTGAATGAGAAATGAAAAATGCCTTAACAAGTAAAGTGCCGAATCGAACGAGAGCATGTACATATGTGTGTTGGGGAAAATACAGACCAATGTTTGTTTACGAGTACAGTTTGGAAAGTCCACAGGATTTTTGGAATTTTCAATATGCTTGTTTTAAATATAAGAAATATTATATATATTATATATGACATAATAATTAGTTGTAGACCATCGCAAAAAATGGTGATACAGAGGTTGAGGTGCTAGATATTGAAGGCATGCATAACTTAGATCCTCATAGGAAAAATATACAAGCAATACTATGTAGATGTAGTATATGTAGATATTCGACAGGTGACATCAAGGGACGGTAATTGGACGGTTTTCACTACATCCTGGCGACCATACTGGTGCAGTGTTTTTGTGGACCGTCTGGCCGGTTGCCTTGTACGTTGCCAACGTCTTCTCTTTGTCCGTTCTCCAAAAGCTACCGGTTAACGACTTGAAGATTTGTTTGCATGTGCTTTAGTAATAATCACGGTCGCATGGGGAATGAAAGAATACAGGCTTTCAAGTGTAACGGCTGTAAGTTTTAGGGTTGTTGACCATCGGAATTTTAATGCCATCGACTGTCAGTGAGAGTGAGTGTTAGGCTCCTTGCAAAAAAGAAGCGAAAAAGATCGGAGAGTTAGCTCTTTACTTTCCTCTCCTAACTCGCTGAGGTTAATGAGGTTTGCGTACGCAGTTGCCATATGAAACTGATATGTATTATGAACAAAATCAATTTTTAGATGTCTGTCTCTGTCCGCCTATCTATTCGTTCAAACCATAACTAGTACAAAAATTTTGGTAAAATTTGCTAAACGTGTTCCTTGGCGCTCTACATATGTGAGTAAAAAATTGAAACAATCTCGAAACTGAAACTTCAAAAACTTGAAAATAAAATGATCAGGATGACGAGACGAGTTGAAACCCGGGTGACTGTATGTCTGCCCGTCTGTCCGTTCGTTCGTGCAAGCTGCTAAAGAGCCAAAAATTGAGATATCTTGATGAAATTTGGTACACATCTTCCTTAACAAAAGCGTAAAGCGGGGTTTGTAAATGAGCGTAAATGGGCCACCGCCACGCTCGCACGAAAAACGAATATAAGGCCCTAACTTAGCACTAAATTAAGGTATAGAATTGTAATTATCCCAGTGGCAAAGGGCACCTGTGCGCTACTGATTTTGAAGAAGTTTGATTATCCCGGCCCTCTAATAAGTTTAATGTATACACCTCCTAAGCCACTGAAGCTACAACAACCAAGTTCGCTTAGCGCAAATAAATCGGTTGATAATCCCGCTCACACCGCATATTATATAACGGTACTGTCAAAAACTACTAAAAGGTCGATAAATCAAAAACTAAATACGCCAGAGACATTTTACTCGCGGGATGGAATGAGAAGGCTGCAATGGAGCCGGGGTCGAAATTGGACTGAGGGTGTGGTCCTACTCACTTTTACGTAAAATCGCCGTATCTCGAAACCCGACCGACCAAATTTAGCACGTGACATTCCTATAAAATTTTTAAGTGACTGTGTGAAATTGGTTATAATCGGACTACAGTCACGCCAACTTCCTTTATAATACAATTTTAATTTCCATTGGATTCTTTTACTTTCCAATGCCCAAATCAAGAATGAATTACTATATCAAGATATGCTCTAATATTGCCTAATATTGTCTAATATTGCCTTTGAAATATGCCACCTTGTGACTTAAAATTCTTGAATCTAACCAAAACTGTTCAAGCCCCTAGGCCGCGAGCCTGTACCCATCGCCTATAGTTGACTTTTTTTCGAAAATAGCGGTCAATGTGTGAGTTATATAATTGAAATTCAGAGATAATTATTTTCTGATATTAATATGCCTGAGTGCTACAATTGGGTTGAACTGGGCCATACTTTCCTTAACCCCCATATACCAAATATAGAGATTTTCAAACTTCCGGGTGACTTTATACCGCATATATAGGCCAATATGTGACTTAGTTTAACGCAATTGAGAGAACTTGGTTTTCTTATAACGGTACATCGTTGTACTTAGGATGAATAAAATTGGGTGAAAATTCGCCCTAAACTCCATATAACTAGCAAGCCTTATGTACCTGAAGCTACTTCCCTGGCTTTAATTCTTGCAAGTTACAAGAGTATGAAATCTTCGGTTTAACCCGAACTTAGCTCTGCCTTACTTGTTTTGCGTACGTTATTGCACGTTGTCATCAAACAGCCCTCGTATTCTTTGATTTATATACATACATATATATTACATATGCGTGTATGTATTAAAAATGTTCTACTTATATGAGACATGCGTGTAGGTTGATTTTGTGCGTTGCTATTCAGGGGGTGAATGAATTTGAAGGACCCGCAGCCACAATAGACTTTCAACGCGCAATTAGCAACAAAGAAGAATCTGCTGTTTGCTTTAGGAAATAGCCACACAAACAAATATACTAAGAGCACATATGAAATGGCATGAGGATTGCTTAATCAGTTACTTTCACATTGGCTTGGCTTCTCAAAGGGTTCGCAAAGTCGCTTTTTGGCTAACAAATTTTATTACATTTTTCCCATTGTTCTCCAGCAGCTTTTTTCGACTGCTCAAACTGGCAATCAAAGAGCACACAGGAAATGTGTTTGCACATTAAACTGACAATCAGCAGGCCCCCGGAGAGGGTGGGTGCCTTGGCTGCCACCGCATACTTTCCTAAGCAAATTCATGTAAATTCAAATTTTCCCAAAATTTCCATAGGCAAACCCGCATAGGAGCGCCAGCATGCGCTTTGATGCACTACTATTTCCTCTTCTTCAGCTGGGTCGTCTTCTAAACGGTTTTTGCATAAAATTCGACCACATTAAAGGTAACTATGCAAATATTTGTGGGGCGCTGCCAGTGAACTCAACAATTAAGGGGGTGAGACAGGCATGCGAGCATTCAACCGCTGACCACTAACCACGCACACACACATTTTTACTTATGCGACCTCATATCTCTGTGTATCGGGGTTAGGGCGAGCACCCGACTGCTGATATGGCAACGCGGCGCAAAAGTGTGGACCACCATCACAAATGATCAAATGAGCTATAGTCTCTATTTGAATAGTTACAATTGTTGCACTTGTTGTTGTAGCGATTGTTGGCTAGTGAAGATTAGATTTTCAAATGTTAACATAACCTCTAAAACTACCATTATGCCCGCTGTCCGGCAATATACCGCTTATGAGCATTTGAACAGCGTTAACGAGTGCGTGGAGCGGTGGGCCATGCGAGCCGCAAGATTTCGTTTGATTGCCGAGTGCCGACGTGTTGTTGCCCTTAATTGTTTTGGTCGAAATTTTGTTGGTTTTTCGGTTTTTGATCTATGCGTGCTAGTGATATGCAGCCAGGCATCCACAAAGAAACGGGTGGGATCAACTAAGGTTCGCTTTGAATTTAGTTTTTGGAAAAGTTAAGCGATTAAAGGAGAGTTTTCTATTAGTTTGGATTGTGTATAATCGAATCTCGTGGGATGTAGCTTAAAGCTGAAACAGGGAATGCAGGAGTAGAAAAGATAGAAGCGCGTTATTCTATGTTCCCTAGTTGAAGAATGTAATGTGAAGGGTTCTAAAGTTTCTGAAAGGTTAGGTGGGGTAAGATTAATCTGGTTTTGGTTCTTTGCGATGTCAGATGGAGTTCAGTTGCTAGGTCCAAGAGGAATGGTCATCCGTTAGGATGTCTCCGCTTGTCAAGGGTTTTAATAAACTCTGCGGCCTCACTATCGATACTTCCTCCAGTGTAAGACGCCCACATCGTAGTCTTGCCAATGCAGGAAACGAAAGTTTGGAAGCCTAATTCAAATCTACTAATCTATAGCGCGTTATTTTACAAGATCTGATGGCAGTCAAAACCCAGTGAAGCCCTAGACTTTTCATTGTTAATGACCCCTTCGAAATCTATGTGATGCTGGAGATTGACTCTTGTGAAGACTTTAAAAATTATAGAAGTAGAAATCTTCGTTGTAGCGAGTTCATCGGATAGGTAATAAACTTTATAGACTTAGTGTACAGTGAACTTATGTGAATAAAATTGTTGGGTCATAAGTCCATTTTATATTTCCATTTGCATTGACCGATTTAAGACCAGCTTATCGACCTCTTCTAGTCTTCTTGGGGCTTAGGTGATTTTGAATGGTCGATCCTAATAGAGATCTTACCTAGTTAGCGTAGAATAGATAGCCGGTCGGTTGTGGTACCTTCTTCTTCTTCTTTAAACAAGCGTTGTCATGCAGTCATAGCCGAGTTTACAACAGCGAGCCAGTTGTTCTTCCTTTTCTCTGTTTGGCGCCAATTGAAGATTTCAAGTGTAGCCAGTTCCTTCTTCAGCGAAGTGGAGATCTTCTTTTTCCTCTGCTTCCCCCGGCAGGTATTGCGCCGACTTTCAGAGCTGGAGTGTTTTCGTCCATTCGTGGTACCTAGTTGCACCTAGAACTTCTATAAAATTGATCATAACTTTGAGCTCATTACAAATTTGTTGAGGCGACCACTAAAAGTTTTGGCTCTGCCTCCTGGTTCACTTAAGGTGTGATTTCCAGAATGTTTCCACTTCATTTTCTTTCGTAGAACTTTGACAATTTGCGTCCAACTGGATTTTTAGTCTTAGTGCATGAATGCTTACTGGGCAATGTCCAGTAAGAACCCCTGCGATTGCGGCAAGGTAAACTTAGCTAAGGGCAAGCACTTCAGTAGATCTCCTACGTCCTTTCTATGTAGGCCATACGCCCTTCTGGCGCCTCGCAGTCACACAAGAGCTGAACGCCGACCAATTCCTGTTAAGCGCACGCGAGGTCCATAGACCTATGGTGCTAGAACAAAAGATGACAATGGTGAATTCGACTCGTCAGCACTCCTTTGTGAGTGAGGTGCGTGTGTTCGTTTTTGCTAGCTCATCGACTTTGCAGTTTCCAGCACCCAAACGAGAGATAAAGTAGCGTGATGGCGTTTTTAGCTTCAGCTCTCTGAAAGAAGTCTACTGCGACCTTAACACTAAGTTGGAAAATTTTTCAATTTCAGAAAATTTCCATTTAACCTTCTCTCTTAGCTTTGACCCATCTGTCAACAAGCTCACTACGTCTGCTCTCCAGCGACTTTTCATCGTCCAAAGGTCCCTGGTCGGTATGTGAATAGAGAAACAGTCACCGGGAGCAGCTTTTGGGTCGCTGTGGTCCAAGTTTTCAGGGATGCAATTGAGGGAGGAAAGAATTACAGTCTCACCCGTTTTGGATCTTGGTATGAGGAGCTTATGGATCGTTGACTGAGATAGGTGAAGTAGAATACTCGAAGATGCATTTGTTAATAGTAACATTAGTAGGGATATCCGATAGACTAACTATGAGATGAAGGGTTTAGCTGTAATTTGTAATCGAAATATTGCCGAACTATGAGTAGAAAAACTAAGTACTCCTTCCTTCGTTGGATTCAGTAGCTTAGTATTCAGAGATATAAATTAATTAAATTCAATTTATATTGAAAAATCCAGATCAAAATCCAGACATCTGCTGAAAGCTGAGAAATCCAAAACTTCGAAACCAAATTTAGCACAGTTTTTTTTTAACATTTTTGCTAAATTCACGAAGTCGAACTTTAGTCGCTCTTCTCGTATTTTTCTAAGCACGTGTTTGCTTGTACCTAACATAAAATGCGCACAGTTTACCCCCAACTTTTTGTTAGTTTTAACCAGCATTTTTCGCTGCAATTATCCTGGAAAGCGCACTATTCTCGTTTATTTAGTGACCGACCAGCGTTTGAAACACATAGTGCTGTCCAATGGGGGAGAGCTCGTGGAGACAATCAGTACCTCTAGCATTTCGTTTGCTTTGTGCTTTTTGTGGCCGGTATGTGTGGAATGCTTAATGAAGCCACATAAATCAAGTTAAGTACCAAAAATGCTGTGGTCACACTGGACTCGCTCATGCACTTTACGCCCCGCTTACCGCTGTGCCTTCCTTATCCTTTTCTTATGTGTATAGTATAGAAGTTTTCAAAAGGTTGCTAGGTGATTTCTATTGTGGCAAGTGTTTTAAGCTGATGGGCATTCTGATTTGTGAAAGAACTAAGAGAAATATGTAGGAATTGATTAGACTTTTGCTGTATCATAGTCATATACTCGTAAAAGTGGTTCGTAAGACTTTCAATCGGAATTTGTGGAGCAAATCAATACATAATATTACCCTGCTGTAGCCTCACTAGCCAATAGTTGGTGCCTAGTAAAAATCTAAAAAAAAAAACAAGCTGAATAGCGCTCTAAGGGCACAAACCGATGGGCGATATCGGCCAACGTAGAGATAAATGCCAACAGGACGGATATGGTACTCCTTACTAGGAGGTACAAAATCCCAAGGGTGCGATGGAATGCCTTAAGGACGTGCATTGCCAAGATCATATTTACGAGAATAAAATTCGTGTACATTTTAGTCGTCCAGCTTTATCTAGAACTCGTCTTAGGTATCTAGGAGCTTCGTAGTTCACAGGACGAGATGAAGTATCAAAAAACTCTTAAAGTTCGCAAAAAGTGATGACTTCCAGTAGTATGACGAATACTTCTGCTCATTTGTAGCAACTCCGTATCCTAACGGGTGTGAAACGTATTAATGCTGTATTTATTTAGTGGGTTATGAGTCTTTCTTTTTTGAGAGCGAGGTCGCGTCCACTTTTGAAAAAGTTTAAACCGCAGTTTTATATCCTTATTTGTGGTTTAGTTATTGAACTTTATATGCTTTTGCTTAACGGTATGTATCGGGCGTGGCGATGGTCCGCTTCCGCCCATCGGCAATACCAACCGTCTTAAGTTGCCGGGAAACCTGCGTACCAAGCCTTATTAAGATATGTCAATATTTACGACCGGTCGCACAGACAGTCACCCGGAATTTTAACCGTCTTATCGTCCTGATCAATTATATGTACATAACATATAAGGTCTGTCGCAAAAGAAACAGAACTTTTTAAATATAACTGTTTCTGGTAGCGCCACCTATTGGTGGGTATATGAAATAAAAAGTTTGATCTCTTGTTGACATTTCGTAAAAATTTTAAGACCATTGGATAACTACAATCGATGTTATCGGTCAAAAGGTGACAGCAGCTTTTGGTCATCGGTCGTAAAATGCATTTTGAACAAAGCGCAAATATTAAATTTTGTTTTAAACTTGGGAAAACGTTTACTGAAACAATTCAAATGATGAAAAAAGTTTATTTTGATCAGTGCCTTTCTCGTAGTAATGTGCATGAGTGGTTTAAGCGATTCCAAGAAGGTCGTGAGGACCTGTGACGATCAGAAGTCACCGAAAAAAGTCGTCTTCAGAAGTCAAAAATAAAGACAATGCTGATTTGTTTTTACGATTCCGAGGGTATTGTACACCGAGAGTTCGTCCCACCTGGCCAAACGATTAATGCTGTGTTTTACCTTGGTGTTATGAAGCGTCTTCGTGCTCGACCACAATACCGTGAGGCAGGGTCCTGGCACCTGTTGCACGATAATGCGCCGTGTCATCGGTCGACGTTTGTCACTGATTTTTTGACAAAAAACTCCATATTAACCATTAATCACTCACCCTACTCACCTGACCTGGCACCCTTCGATTTTTACCTATTTGGAAAACTTCATTTGCCCATGAAAGTACACTGGTTTCAGGACATTTCAGCTATCCAAAAGCCGACGACCGATATTCTCAAGAGCATTCCGAAAAGTGACCTTAAACGCTGTAGCGAAGCACAAGGAAATTACTTTGAATAAAAAAATATAACTTTTGGAAAATATTAATTTTTTTTTGTTTTTTTTTTAACAGTCCTATTTCTTTTGCGACAGACCTTGTAAGTGTATAATTTTATATCTATCTCAGAGACAAACAATCGGAAGGTAAACAAAATTTTAATAATAATTATATATTATATTAAATAAACAAAAAAACAAATGTCTAGAAATAGAACTAATTTAATAAAGAAACCAAAAAAACAAAAATTTACTTGAAATAGTTGGACAATATTTGTTTACAGGTGAGTATCCTCCAGTTTGTATGGCAGCTACATGCTACAGTGAATCTACATCAGCCGGACATGACTAAATTGATTCAGCTCGTATCATGATAATCATCATTTCATATACATTTCATAAGGTCTTTGATTTTTTCTTCAGCGTGTTTCAAACAAATTTAAAAATATGCTTTCTTCTCCGTTTCTTCCAATTTTCTAAAACTCCTCTCAAACCCCTTTAATTTGTTACTAAAATGATCAAAATCGGTTAAGAACTGCCGAATTTACGAAGAACCGCTATTTTTTTTCAATTTCCCAAAACTCCTCTTTAATCCTTTTAATTTGACATCAAGATCATCAAAATCGGTTAAGATTTGCCGAAACTACGAAAAAATCGCGTCTGGTCACCCAAGCACGTTTCCTCAATTTTTCGCCAAATTCATAAACATCAATTTCTACCAGGCGACCATAAGTGCCAAGTAAGCAACTGCCGCAAAAAATTAACCAATTTTCGTTGCATACCCCACAGGCGCTCTTGGAGCTGCGGGAAGTGGTGGGTAATACAGTGTAAATACAGTGCTGACGGCATATTCGCTATAACTTCACTAACACTCAACCGATTTTAATGATTTTGGTGGCAAAATAAAGGTAATTTCTTCAAGAAAACGATACCGGTATGTACTTGCTTTCAGCTCATACACACGGCATACTATTAAGCTAGAAGAAAATTATGTTAAAAACATGCGCTGCAGTTGATGGTCTGCAGTTGAAACGATCATATTTACGGAATATATTAACAAAGCGCAACTCTTTCGTTAAGTAACACCAAACTCATTTCATCTGTTTTATAAATATAAATATTCTTGTTTTTCTGCATGGAGTTGCTTACTTACCTTTTCTTTGAAAATACTACTTCCAAATGTGCTTTGCTAATATTTATTCATATGCGATCGTGTAGCCGTACGCTTGCCCTTTAATTTGGTGCTTGAATGCGCAAAATCGGTGGCGAATTATAGAAGTTATTCCTGTTAACGTGGCAGCAGCCTTCACTTCCGGCTGTCCTGCAGCTGTGGGCAAGGCAGTTTCACTTGCGCCTTTGAGGTAGGCTACAGGAAAAATTAATTTTTCGCGGCAGCTAACTACTGGGCGATTCTGGGTGCCTGGTGCAAATTGGCGATTTGGGAAATGAAATTTTTTGTTTGCGCCGCCGTGTGGCTGGGGTGACCAGATTGGAATTTTTTCGTAATTTCGGCAAATCTTAGCCGATTTTGGTGATTTTGGTGTCAAATTGAAGGGATTTGAGAGGAGATTTAGAAAATTGGAAGAAATGAAGAAAATGACGATGTTCATAGTTTCGGCAAATGTTAACGGATTTTAATGATTTTGGTGTCAAATTAAAGGGATTTGGCAGAAGTTTTGGAAGAAATGAAAAAATGGTGATTTTTCATAATTTCGGAAAATCTCAACGGATTTGGCCGATTTTGGTGTCAAATTAACGGAATTGGAGAGAAGTTTGCGAAAATTTGAAAGAAGTCTAAAATTTTGAAAAAAATTTATTATTACCTATTTATTAGTATTAAGTAAAAAACTCCTCATTTCAATTATTTTTGTTGCAATTTATTTAATCTCTAAATTAGGTTTTAACATTTAATTATCATTTATCAATACAATCTTTTTTATTACGCTTTGGCTTATCCCAATAGTATCGGTAAGTAGGGTTTAAATATTTTTTTTTGTTTTTGTGTTTTATTTTTGAGTGCTCCTTCATCTACATTTGCTTATGTCTTATGTCTAATAATACTAGAGTTACCTTTATGATGTGTTACATACAGTATGCGAAATCGGAGCTTCTGTGCTTGCTTACTTTCAGATTTTGTTTTTAATGTTTTCTTAAATATATTTTTATTAAAAAGTTCAGCGTAATTTCTTGTTTCATTTCATTTTCGTTTTTCTTTAATGCTAATAATTTGCTGAGCAATATTCTACATTACTTTATTTAATTTTATTTTTGTTAAATTATTTTATTTTTGAGCATTTTTTATGTTTTAATGTTTATATATATTCATATATATATTTTTTTTATTTTTATTTATTTTAATTTTTTTACATAATTTTTTTTTTTATTTTAATTGTTTTTTAATTTTAATTATTTTTTATTATATATAAATGTTTATTTTAGTTTGAGTGTTTTATGCTGTTTCAGTTGGAAAATGCCGTTTTTAGACACTGATAAATTTTGTTGCAATTTTTTTTAAATAATTTATTTATTTTTTTTTTGTTTTTGTTGAGAAGTTTGTGGAATTCTATATTAGGGTTGTTCTTTTTGGTTTATTTTAATGTTTTTTTTTTTACTTTTTGTATACTATTATTTGTTTTTAAGTCTATTTTTATATATATATTTTTTTAATTTTTTAATATATGTATTTATTTTTCTTAAATTTTTTTAAAATTATTTTTTATATATTTTCTATGTATTTTTTTACATATATTTTTTATTAATATTTTTTTATATTTTTTATCGCTTTTTCAAGTATTTGCCTTTCTTCTATGTTCTGTATATTTCTTAAATATTTTTCTGTATTTTTGAGTTAAGCTATTTTACACTTAAAGCTAATATTTTTATTGCACTTTAGTTGATATTTGCATTGTTGCTATTTGCTATATAGAAAACTATTTTTTATTTAGTACACATAAGAACAGTTTTTATATTATTTGATACATAGAAATACATTTTTTATATTATTATATAAATTACTATAATTTTTTTTAATACTTTTTTAGTTTTTTTATATTTTTTTATATTTTTTTATTATTTTTTTATTTTTTGTATTTACAGCCTAAGTTTATATTCGCCATTAACATGATTTTTCATTAAGTTTTTACTTTTACTTGCTTGACAACTTATTGAAATAATCTATTTGAATTAAATATAAATTTTGATTCTTACTTTCATATATTACAGTGTTCAAACTACGTTATATCATATTTTTAGTATAAATTTCTTTTTAAATTATTTTATTTTTTAATTAGCTACAACAAAATTGTGTTGGAAAACAAGTTACAAAAACAACTTTTTATTACAAATTTCAAAACCACACATTTATACTTACACCTTTTTTAATATTAGCAGAAAACAAGCAAATATCTTTAAGCAAAACTTTTTATAAAATCGCTATATATATGCATGAATACCCCTAATGGTGCTTAGAAAATGATTTTTACATTTACAAACATACATACATACATGTATACGTTTTTGTTGTACATATATACAATTTCGTTTTTATATACGTATACACCGTCACATAAAATTTAAGAAAAAGTTGTGACAACCAATATGTACCAATATATAACTGATATATAACCAATATATAACCAATGTATAACCATTTTATAACCAAAACTTTTATTATTTTTAATATGAGTGGCTTCTGGTATATCCTTATTCCCTCGCCTGCAAACTTATGAAAAGTGAAGTTACGTTATTTTGCATTTTAGGTGACGATATATACTCGGAC
The DNA here is from genome assembly GCA_037783105.1 of Bactrocera zonata. Classification (NCBI taxonomy): domain Eukaryota; kingdom Metazoa; phylum Arthropoda; class Insecta; order Diptera; family Tephritidae; genus Bactrocera; species Bactrocera zonata. Next base: position 73,262 of record JBAWJQ010000848.1, on the reverse strand, counting down.
ATAGCGAATTAGTGGGGTTTCTCTAATACTTCGCTGTATTGCGGAACTGCACATCTATTATAAATTCAATATTTCTAAATAATTTACATTTATATACATACATTTACCGTTAGAAACTCTAATACTTAGCGCGCTAAAGAATATCAGCGGCAAAGTTCTCTTTCCTAAACACATACACAAATATTTATATACAATTGAGGCATTCTCTCTGCTTTTCTCTTTACTTTTACTACAACTCTGCTTCGAAAACTTTCATATGCTTTCAGAGTCACAAGCTAACTGGCTAAATTAGCATCTTTAGCAGCTTTCTACGACTTCCCTCCACCGTCAAGTCAGCTTCCAAGCTTTCGAAAAGTCCCATAATGCTCGTATACCCTTTTCGATACCGTAAGTTTATCAGTATTCGATTCAGCATAATTATTTATTGTTGTTGTAACTGTATAAAACAACAACAATATACATATAATTAGTACTCATACATCGATAATTATAGCTAGAGCTTACTTTATCGAGTTAATTTTCTGACTAGTATTTAGTACCCGAACACATACTCCAATCTTCGCCTTGAAGATCCGAAAAAAATATTTTTCGCAGTTATCGCTTTTTATCTACATAATTACAAATCCATATACAGTTACAAATATTTTCTGAATTTTTAGTAGTTCTAATTATTTTACAAATTATTTAAGTAGATTTTGTAAGGCTAATGCTTGATACCTGTCTTTTCGCTATAATAATTATGAATCTATATTTCATTTTTATTTAATCTCGATTTTTATTCTCCTAAGTTATGCTATGTACATTAGTATATTGACAAAATATTGAAAAAAGTGCACTAATTTTTATCCAGCAACAATCCCAAAAATCATACAGAAGTGTTCTTTACCTTTTCACATTTTCACCCTCTGAGCTTTCCTCGTTATTTGCCTTTGCTGCTAAAAAGCTTTCAATTCTAATATATTATAGGAGCTTTCACTTGTAACGTTATGGGAGCTTTCACTGAAGCTTTCACTTGCAATATTATGGGAGCTTTCACTGAAGCTTTTACTTAGGAATCCTTGATCTATGAAGTCATAACAATATTTTCTCCCTCTGAGCTTTCCTCTTTATTTGCCTTTGCTGCTAAAAAGCTTTCAATTCTAATATATTATGGGAGCTTTTACTTGTAACATTATGGGAGCTTTCATTAAAGCTTTCAGTTGTAAAATTATAGGAGCTTTCATCGCAGCTTTCACTTGCAACATTATGGGAGCTTTCACGAAGCTTTCACTTAGGAATCCTTGATCTATGAAGTCATAACAATATTTTCTCAACTTAGTGACAGATTTATAAAGGCTTTTATGTAAAATAATAAACATCAAAGCACAACATGTTAGGTGAAACAATAAAAAAAACATGAAATTATAAACAGACTTTATCTAATATCATAATATCGAGCTGTCAGTAAAGCTTTCGTCTATGACAATGACCATGAAAGCTACTACCTTGTCCTAAACGTTTGAAACGTTTTTATGCGTAACAGTGAAAGCTCCACATGTTAAACAAAGTATTTCACTGATGTTTTGACTCATTGAGCTTTCATCCTTGAAGCTATGAACCAATAACAATACCCCTAAAGCTTTTTATACTAAGGTTAGTGGTCAATTTTGAAACGTTTTATGTGGTGAAAGCTCCACATGTTGGGTAAAGTATTTCACTGATGTTTTTACTCATTGAGTTTTCATCTTTGAAGCTGTGAACCAATAACAATACCCCTAAAGCTTTTTATACTGAGGCTAGTGATCAATTTTGAAACGTTTTTATGCGTAATAATAGGAGCGAAAGCTTCTTACGTAAGATTTGTAAAAAGATTCTTGATCCAATGCCATATCAAGGGCCTATCTGCTGTATCCATACATTCAATGTGACCTCATCTTAGGAAAGAAACTCTCAGTCTATTGCTTAAAAAGTCATAAAATAGAGCTGAATCATCCTACATTTCTTATTTCCACTTGGCGGGACTGTAAGTATTTAATTAATATAGATAATTCTATGCCTAATAGTGGGATATTGAATACCTTACCATCCATCCTAAATCTATCTCTACTGTACATATTTGAAGGGGTACACCGATCCTTCATATTGTTTAATTCACAAAATTATAATTTAACTCACCGTTCTACCGCTTCGTATTCTTCCTGTTTTCAGAGCTTTCTGGTGTTCTATGCTGTGTTCGAACCTTCGTAGAAACTATCAAGGAAGGATGATTCAGTTTCAGCTAATTAAACCCAATAGTCGCGCTCCCACACCAACCCGCTTCTCATCCACGCTTAAATCGGCGTCGGCATTAGCGTATAGTCTTGATGCAAACTCGGCTTAACTGTATCGTACATCGCACGACCGGCATCATCGGGTAGTGCATAGACATCGGGTGGCACACAGAGTGACTGTAGCTTTGATATGTATGAGTCGAAGGGTTCATGATGCGCATAACCAGCCGGATGATGCACGGTGTACGGATGATGTGGCGGCATTGAGGCGCCATGTGGTGGCGGCGGCGGCGGCGGTGGTGGTCCCAACATACCCGGATGAGTGCCGGCTAAGTGGTGTGGTGGCGCTGCATACATGGACACGGCACCGCTAACCACATTTGTTGGCGCAATGGAGGCTGTGGGTAGTGGACTCGGTGGTATGAGTGTGGGATGTGATGGATGTGGCACACCGTAAGCGCTGGTCAATTGCTGATTACTTAACACTTCGGCGGTGGCGGGCAAACCCGCCAAATTCGAGGATAAACTATTGCCGAGACCATCACTTGGATGACCACCTATGCTGGTGCTGCTCACATTATTGCCGCCGCCGCCGCCACCGCCACCGCCTAGTGGACTCATGCTTGTGCCACCATTGCTGCCGCCGGGTGGTGGTAGACGCACGTGTTCAAGTAGTGTGATAACGTTGTTTCGTAAACTCTCGTAATAGGAACTGGATGTGGGTGGACCGCCGCTGGACGCAGTGGAGGAGGTGGTGGTGCTGATGCTGACGCTTGGCGGTGGTGTTAAATAGCTGCCGCTGTGACTATGGCTGTGACTGCCTATGGTGCCGGCGTGACTGCTGGCGAGGGAGTGTGAGATGTTTGTGCTGGCGAGGGCGTTGCTGTTGTTGTTGCCGCCGGCTCCACCATTGCCGCCGAGGTTGATGTTACTGTTGCCGTTGGCGCTGTTGCCGCTGCCGTTGTGATTGCTGAGCGGGGACGCGATTGAGGCGCTGGAGGAGACGCTCCCAAGAGCTGTTGCTCCTCCAGCATTGATAGTCACCGCAGCGAGATTACGCTGTTGATGAGTACTCAGCGGAGAAGCCTCCTATAAAGCGCAAGTGTGCGAAGAAAGAAGCAAAAATGGGAATATTAATTATATGAAGTGATATGGAAAGTGCTTAGTAGGTAGAAGATGCTAGATATATAAATATAAAAAACGGATTCTGCTTTTTAAAGAGGGTTTCTTTCTCAATTTATAAAATTCGAATATCTCTGCTTATATTTTGTCGTTACTAACTATTTTTCGTTGAGCTAACGTAACATGGAGCCATGTGAAAGAGTTCACGCAAGTGAGGAAAGTTCTCTTAGCGGCATTCACAGGGGATGGACCGGTAATGTCTATTTTACATACGGCTCCAACAGCTCACGACTTCCGGTCTTAGACCAAGTATCCTCTGGATAGCCAAAAAACATTCGTTTGAAGGCGGGCTAAAGGAAGAGAAGGCTAAACATCCCTTTCCATGGTTGTGCGCTGGGTTTGGGACCCGCCACTTAAAAAAAACACCAACCAATGAAAAGGACAGGGGAAAACGATTAATCAACGACGACTTCGTGCTTTCTGGCGCTCGCCAAACCGTAGACAAGCCTATCTAAACTTCAAGGCTGTAATCTCTAATGTACAACAGTGAGGTCCTTTGAAGTAAAGGGTATTCCCAAATTTAATTTACCAGAAAATTTGTATTAGCTGACAAAATTTGACTACAGCGGCTGGCTCGAGTAAATTTCAGTCGAGAGTCCCAATGTTAGACCACTTTTTGGACTTAACTGCGTAGACAAGCAACTTCCCATAATCTTACAAAAAATAGTTCAGCGGTGTTAAATCGACCGATTTTGGAGTCCACGACCCATTGACCCAAAACGCGAGACATTGCGCTCACCAAAAATCTGAAAAACCTGTTTCCTTCAATAAATTTGTGGTTTTTAATCCACATCGTCATCCTGGAGGTTTCAGGCACGAAAAAGTCATTATAGCGTTCTTCATTGACTGTAACAATATAGCCGGTTTATTTTTTCAAGAAATATAGACCGATGATTCCCTCTGCCCATAGAGTAGACCACATTCACCCCACTATATGTCATATTCTGGTCAAACAGTATGTATTTGGTAGCTTTTTGCCCACGATGTGGAAAGTTTCTCTGGCGATTTTTACCATCGAAATAAAATTGAACAGCTTCCAATGAAAACACGTCTACGGAATCGTTTAAAATGTTGCAGAAGTATTTTGGGGAGTCTAGTGTTTCGTTAAGTCTTCGAAAACTTGCCTCATGACTCGTTTATCCACCTCGAAAACAACGGAAAAGTCAAAAAAACAATGCTTCAAATGGTCGTGTTGGAATCAGAGGGATAGTATAGGATCAACCCAACACATTTTGGTTAATGTTTTGGGTATGAAGCGTGTCAATGCCAGACTAAGTACTATAAGTCCTGAATCTGTTGCAAAAACGGTGTCGTTTAGAGGTCGCAAAAGAGATGCTTGGATCCGTAGCTGGGAGCCCCACATTGATCAATCGCATTATTACAGGGAACGAGACGTAAGTTTATGAATATGAAGTCTAAAGTTTTCACCAATCCAGCGAATGGTGCTCCACATCGATACGAAACAGAAATATACAAAATCCGGAAGACTCAGAGGCCATCCTTGCCGAGTCTTATAACAAGGAAAATTAAGTTTTCGTCGCATAAGCGCAGGAGTCGCTTTTAAAGACGATAATAAAGACTTATATTAAAAATAAAATATTAAAAAATTTATATGAAAATGTTTGTGTTTGTCTGTCCGGGTCAAATTTGATCAGCTATAATTTTATAACAAGGAAAATTAAATTTCTTCGTTGCATTTTCTCAGAAGTCTATTTTAAAGAAGATAATAAAGACTTAATTAAAAAATGTATATGAAAATGTTTGTGCTTGTCACTCCGGGTTAAATTTGATCAGATACAACTTTGGGAAAAATTGCCATAGGAAACCTTTCTGGAGTCTAGGCACCACTGATGAACAGTGTCAGTGGCTAAATTGCTCGGCTTTGCTTGAATTCTTCATAATACTATATTATTCTGCGCTCGCCTCGATAGGATTTCATACTTTTCTTTTATGTTATACGTCATATTTGTACTATACTCGTATACTACTTTTATGATTTAAAGAGTCTAAATGTCTAACATTCTACTTTTTCATTATTCAACATCAATAAAGTTAATTTTTTAGATCTTTGGGTTATGTTTGATAAGTTGGAAGAATATAGTGTGAAGGACTAAAATGATTTTGTGGTGGAAAGTAGACACTTTTTCTTCAAATAAGTCTCAATTGGAGAACAATTAGTCTCTTTGGAGAAAAGGAGAAAAAATCTAGAAAGTTATTTGATCTGTTTCAGTCTGTGCTAAACTCTGCGTGACTACTAATCAAATGACAGCAACATAAACACGCTTAAAAAATTTAAAATCCTTCAACCAATGTAATAAGACAGCCATTTAAGAAGTAGTACATATATATGTACATACGAGTATATACCTATGTATAGATATAGATGAAATATTAAATTACGCTCATCGCAGTCAATACCATTATGGCATACCATCAAAAGCATGAATAAAATAAAATAATCCACATTAATTAGGCATCTTCATCTTCATATAGCAGGCTGTCATTATTCTTCCACATCATTTAATAAAATCATCTAATTGAATTTAATTCAATTGAATTTCATACAATTCAATTCATACACGAGTCGTTGAGGCGTAATAACGATCCGACAGAAAAGTGAGGCACCTACCAAATGGGCCAAATAATAAAAATGAAGTGCTTCGCCCAATGGGGAGCATACACAGATACACGTGTATACATGTGTTTACAGTTAACAAAGACATGAATAGCCACGGCCAAGTGGAAGAGAGGAGCAAAGATAATATATACCCTGCTTATACCGACAGTGCAGCAGTGCGAGCGAAAGGGCCGAATAGCGCACGAAGCAAAGAAAAAATCCTGAAAAATTGCATGGAGTAGAAGAAAGAGGAAGAAAAACGAAAAAATCGAAAAGAGCGAAAAAATAAAGAAAAACTCAGAAGAGCTGCTTGAACATAAAGCGTCACACACACACAAACCCGAACAAGAATTTAAGTGGAAAACACAAAAAAAAATCTGTTCTGCGACGCCCTCTTGCGCGCAAGTATATAATGTAATACATGGCTATACACATACACAGGCGAAAATATACAGGAAAAGGGGAGCTGGCAGGCAGTTGGTGTGCGCTGTTGGCGCTGCATTGTTGTTGGCGCCAATTGCGCTGTGGGGGTTGGCATGTCGGCGGTGGTGGGCCATGGCGCGCTGGGATACACACCGCAGCTTGAGTACCACATAACACATACACACACGTATATATACATGTATATGCCAATATTCATGTAGAAAATGCTGCGCGCTCGTTGGTTAAGCGCCAGCGCAGTCCAAGGCACGGCGCCTCCTCAACGTTGTTGGCCTGATTTTCCCTACCAAGCCGCACACAAACACCTGTATAGTTGTATAAGCGCTTGTATGTGTGTGCGTGTAGTTGGCCACATGGGAGGCCAAAAAGGTTACACACAACTTGAGCAATTCTCATGTGACTACGCAGTTGGGAATGTCTGCTTGTACACCTACATGTACGTGTATGTGTGAGTTTGTAAAACATGCGCGTATGTATTTGGTTTGTTGTTGTTGGTCGTATTGAGGGCGACTGAATAGGAGCGAATTGCAATGAAACGCGATTTGTTGATTTATTTACGACCGAAAAGGGACAGCTGACTACAAGTACAATAACGACAAGAACAACAACAAATACAGCTAGCAACAACAACAAAATATAGCAATCGCATTAGCAAACTTCGTGTATACTCCGACGGCAGGTGGGGTTGGCAGGCGCACACGTTGCTATTTGTGAGCAATTGCATATGTATTGCATGTATGTATGTATATGTGCATGTATGTATCTGTAGATGGTACATAGGTGACCACTGGGGATAGGGTCTGCTGGCTCAACGCCAGTGCAATGCTTGACGCGCATGCACAGGTCGCCTTTAGGGATTTGTGCAGCTGCCTTCAAACTCACGCGCTGCCTGACAACGATTGCATACATACATACATATGTACATATAAAACATATAAATGCGGACATATATGTATACACATATATACACATACATATATAAAGCAAAGTGCGCTTGCATTTACTTTGCCGAGGGATGTTGCCGCACTGGAAGTCCTTCTGCGGCCCAGCCCTTGCATGGAAATGCAACCAAATTGCATTAAAGCTCACTCATTGGCCGAAATGTTATTGTTGTTGTTGTTACTTCTTGCTATATAAGTATTTGGTTGTCAGCCGAACGCCATTTTGTTGTATGAAATCACACATACATACAAATAACCACTATTATATAGCATCTGTGCACTCGGCTGATTGCCAGTCACTTTTTTCTTTATTTCTTGCTGTCGCTGTGTGAGTGCGTGTAGCTGTGCGTTTGTGCTTGCAGTGCCCATGCAATTCATCATCATTGCATTTGTTGAATTTGTTTACCTCATTTACAATGTGTATTTGTGTAATTTGTATTTACGCTTTCGTCTTACCCCGCGGCGTTTGCAAACTTTGCGAAAATTTAAGCAAAATAGAAAAATAAAACTAACCTCTTTTTCAAGCAAAAAAATTGCTGTACTGCAAATGAATAGCTGGGTATTTAACTAGGATAAATGTTGCTTGCAAAAAAAAAACAATATGGAAATTGTTTTTTGAATTTGATTAGAATATGTTAAAGACCCCCACTCTTAAACAAACTAGTGATTTTTGCTAAAAAAGTGCGGTTAAACACGATGTTTTTCTACCTTAAATATAAATCATATACATATACAAAATTATATATAGTATTATATATACTTATGTATGCATATTACAAACCCAAAAATATGCCTTTTCACAAGTTTAAGCTTACTGAAAACGGCTGATGGATTTTTGTAGAAGCTTTTAATGGCAAAAATACACCAGACTCAAGATACAGCTTTTTTAGCGAAGCATGCACGCTTTTGGAAATAAATTTTTCTAATTGGAATTTCAATTTTAAACCCAGAGCCCTTCGAAACACAACTCCTGGATCTACAACTCTCTTTGAAATAGCGATGTTGGCGGTTGATTGGAATAAGAACTTTGAAGAACTATAATTTTGGCTAATATTGGTTTCTAAAATAGCGAGAAGAATTTTTAGCAAAATTATTGATTTTTTAAAAACATCTTCATTTATTCCTCTAAATCTATGTCCTTCCCCCTTGGCTCCAACAGAGATTTTGCCATAACTGGAAGAAGCCAGAAAATAGCTTCGTTCTAAACTTATTTCTCTGGCTTTACTGTTCTGTGGCAAAACTTTGCGTCACCGAATATAATTTAATATCAGAAAATGTGCGGATGCTTCATTAAAGACTTTAAACCTCAGCAAGATTTTGCTTTCAAACTTTATCACCGAATGCAATATACTACTGTGAACAAAAAATAGTAACGACTTTGTTCATAATTTTAAAAAACTTAATTTATTCTTCAAAACCTATGGCGTCCCCCTCAAAGTAATCCTTCTTGGCCCCAATACACTTGCGCTAAGGTTTTTTCCAAACCTCAAAACAGTTGTTAATGTCATTTTCCGGAAGAGCCCTCAACGCGTAGCGATTCACGTTTAATGGCTTCAATTGACTCCAAACGGTTTCCACGGTGGTTGCGGCACGATATCGGTTAAAAATTTTGCCAAAAGCTCACGAAAAATCAATGCAATATGCGACGTATCATTACCGTGGCGAAAAAAGAGTTGTCCGCCCATATTTCCGGCCTCTTTTCACGCATAATTTCGCACAAACGACTCATAACATTCAAATAGTAGTCCTTGTGGACAGTTTGGTTAGTCGGAAAGAATTCGAGGTGCACCACACCGCGATAATCGAAGAAAACTGTTCATGTAACCTGATTTTTGAACTGCTTTGCCGTGGTGTTTTCAGCTAGCCAGGATATTCGTTCGATTGATTCGATTGTTTCCAGGTCGTAAGCATAGATCCAATACTCATCGCCAGTAGTAATACGTTTAATGACATCCTGTTAGTCGGAAATCATTGTTTCGCAGAAGTTAACGCGACGCTGTTTTTCCAAAAAATTGAGTGATTTTGGAACCAATTGTGTTTTCACTTTTCTTAGGCCCAACTGAGCTTTCAAAATGATTTTCCCTAATCCTTTCGATATTCCAACGATATTAGTAAGATCTCTGTCTGTTAATAGTAAATTTTCAAGCAAAAATTCCTTTATTTTATTGATGTCTTGATCGATCATCAGTTGGTGTTGATGGCCGTCCTGGACCTGTTTCGTCGTCAACTTGTTTTCGCCCCTTTTTGTATAATTTGTACAATTAAAAACATTTGCTCGCGAAAAACAATTATCAACGAAGGCCTTTCCAACATTCTGTACCAGAAATTTGATTCCGCACACGAAATTTATTCAACGAAGAAGTTTATTTAATGGAATTCGCTCATCGTAAAAATCGTCGAATGCACTTTATGTACTTCAGAAAGGCAAGCGTATGCTAAACACTAATGATTCTTTTGATGTGACATTTGGCACAGATGACACTGTCAGTCATACCAACTTAAAAAAAAATATTTCGACGAATGGATTTTTGCGCGAAATTTAAGGGGTCAGGGGTAGTCAGAGGCACGAAAAAATGAGAGTTTTCAGTATCTTTTTTGTTACTAAATCATGTTATTTTAAAAAAGTAGTAATATGACATTACTATAGGATGTGTTGACTTGAAGTCACAAAAATTTCAAAAAAAAAAAAAAATTAATAATAATTAATTAAAAAAAAAAAATCCTTTGATCAGGCCAGAGTTTATTATGTACTCTAAAAGCTGTATAAATTTCTGTATCTACTGATCGGTTTTCGAGTTATAGTTGTCACCGATTCAAAAAGCATAGTTTTGAGAAAAACGCGTTTAAAGTTTCACACTGGCGCTTTGAAGTGCCCGAGCTCTCTTTCTTATTTCTCGAATAACTCAAAAACTAATTATCGGATCAACGTGAAATTTTCAGGGAATATTTTTAAGATATTACACTTAACGAAAATGCAAAAAAAGTTTTTTTGAAAATTCTAACTACCCCTAACCCCTTAAGTTAAAAAGTCGAGGCGAAATGTTAACGTGTAAGCCAAGTAAAGGAGGGAGGAGGGATGATTGTGAATAGTCATTATCATATTATATTGAAATTCACATATTCTGTGATAATGGTAAATAATCCAAGACGATGGAAATTGCCTTTAGATTAAGATTGGTAGGAGTATGGTCGTACAGATTTTATATAAATTTGGGACCAATGCGAGACACCAAACAATTAATGGCATTTAGAATTTACTCTTGCTGAGTGGTACGTGGTAGGATGATGTAGGGCTATCGCCCTTAAATGGAGACGAATAATAGAACTATCGCCCTTAGTCATCTTATTCATAATATAAATTTTAATAACACTCTGTGGCTGTTTCCTGAAGGCATTACACAATCCTATCAATTTCCTAAGCAAAACTGAATCAAGATTTGATAAAATCACGCATATAGTATCACATGAGGCGACTATGTTGGTAAGACGTAGAATATTTGAGCACAAAACTTTTGAGCTGAATTGTAACACAGATTCTAACTAAGACTAGTCTTCATGGGGAATTCTTCATTCAGTTGATATTTTATTGAAGAGCTTAGAGTTTCTGGTGGTTCTACGAGTGTAGAAAACGCACAGAAATAAGTTCGTTTGTACGACAGTTGGATGCACGCAACTGAAACGGACCCTGACTTACTCCGACCTAGCTGTTAACACATTATTGTTTGGAGAATGCTTTCTGTGAAATAAGGATGGTGATACAAACCGTGCTCCTCGAATGCCAAAAATTGGAAGTTAAAATTAAAAATGTTATATTTTTTACCGCTCATTGGAGAAAAAACTTTTTGGCGACATTATTTCAAATCTCTCTCCGGAAAATAGTTTTGAACGATACTGTACCAATTAAGGATTTAATAGCAACTAGAAATACCGTTCGAGTGTGTCTAGCAAATGTAGATTTTAGCTTGAACGAACAGTAAAACATAAGTATGTAGAATTTCTCTTTGCTTCTCATTAAAAGTAGTCGAGTAGTCGATTGTTTTGTGAGCAAAATATAGAAAATTTGACAAGACATAACATGAAAACATACAAAATTTCCGTTGTTGTTGGTATGAGCGAAATTATCTTCGTATTCCATCTTTATAGAGAATGAAGTGAGCATAATTTTATTGAAACGAGAGGCGTAAAGAAAGCTTGATTATCCGATACACTGTGGGAACAAATCAGAATTTACTAAAATTTACATTCATTAACTCTTTAATAACTCTTAAAGCCTCTGTATGCTTACACATATGTACATATGTGCGCCTTAAAATTCCAAACAAAATGGCGTGCCGTGGAAAATTCAATACTTTCAACAACAATTCGACCCAGAAGTGGGACTTTGACTTAAGTTATTAATAACTTTACGCCGAAACTTTAGTACGATGACGAATGCAAAACTTTAGCTGTTAGACTATAAACTTTCTGCTCCAAATTTTGCTAAGCAAAACAGCGCAGACACAGCGCCGCGGACGGCGTCGACGTTGACGCCGGCGGCAACGGTACAAGTCCATTAACCGCAGCGACCAAACGCGACTAAAGCGTGTGAAAGTGTTTTAAAGCGGGCGCGCGAGAGAGACAAAGAGAGAGAGAGAGAGAGAGCGCGCTATGAAAGTAACGAAAAGTGCGAGAACTTTTCATAAAAATTAATTGATAAACTTTGATAAAAGCGCAAAACTTGAGTTAAGTAGAAAGTAGCGCCCGACGGACGACGGCTGTGTAGGGGCGAGTGAACCCTGGGTGCGAGTTGTTGTTGTTGCCGAAGCTAAAAGTATGAGTCATTGCCAAGTCAGACAGGAATTTTCTAACACTTTTCCGAGACCGAACGCCTTTAGACGCCAGCTGTCCGCTTGTCTGGTGCTCGCGCCGTGCCGCCCACAGTCTATCGCAGGCTATGGTTTGTGTGAGGGTGTTTGTGAGCTCTGTACTTTGGCAATAATTTAAATAACAAAAGTTGTTAAGAAGAAAAAATTAGAACTTTATGTTTGGTGTTTGGATTTTAGCGGTGATGGCGCTGACGTAGACGTCGGCAGACGCCGGCAGCGCGCTTCCTACTAGGTCATATGGCAAAAGTTAGCGGTCGCTGAGCAAAAGTTAGAAAACTCGAAGTTTTGAGTTTTGGTGTGAAAGTTGTTGCGCCTTTTGCCAGCCGCCGACAACGCCATATTTTTTTAGTGTTTTTCGTGTTGTTGTTGTATTAATAAAATTTGCTAGCTAGCTCTTTCGCACGCACTGTCTGAGGGGGTGCCTACTTTTCAAACTGTTTTGCGGTTCAGTGGAAGCCGGTTTCTGTTTGAAATTTCGGCGACGACCTTGAAAAACTGTAATAAGAAGTTTATAAACAAAGTCAAATATACAAATCCAAAGCTACAGGCAAACAAATTTAAACGAAACACACACACATGCATACATATTATAAATGGTCTATAACAGAAATATGTGGAAGAAAGTGGAAGCCTTAATTTTTAAGGTTTAATGGGCGCTACAAATGTGGAGTAAAGGTCAAAAGGTCAAGTACTTAACTAGTGATACGCAACCTACCCCGAAAATCATTTCGAAATTATTCTTCAATCTTAAATTTTCTACGACTTCGGACCTTTCTTTAAGCTCCTCGCTACCCGGAAACGCTACAAGCACCTCACTGTGACCTTCAACTCACTTACATACAAACATACATATGTTGCTACATACTTATACGCTACTGATATTTGTTTGCCTCAACGAACCTGAGCCTACGTACCCTATCGCTGGTGTGCAACTGTGATTCCATGGCATTTATGTCGGACTTGAGGCGCATCATTTGCGATTCGACACGCGCATTCTCCCGTTGCAATTCCGAGATCTCCGCTTCGAGCGTGTTCAAGTCCTCACCCACGCCGCTGCCATTGCCGCCGCCGCCATTTGTTGAGGGCACGTTATTGTTATTGTTGTTATTCGCGTTATTTGTTGCGTTATTGCCATTACTGTTGTTGTTGGCGGTATTGTTGCCTTGCAAGCTGTCGGGCAGTGTTGCAGTGCCGGTCACCGACGACGAGACATTGCCCAGCGCAGCGGTTGAGCTCACCACCGAGGCGTTGTTGTTGCTGCTGCTATTGCTGAGATTACTTGAAACGGAAGCGGACGAGGAGACAGCGGAACCGACACCGCCCATCATCATGTCGATGCCTGCGCGTAGAGGGAAGCATAGAGAAATATAAATATACTTATATATTTTTGAGTTGAAATTGTTAAGTAAATTTTTATTAATTTATAAAAAGTTGTGGTTTTAGAAATTACAACGAAAAATATATGTGCGCGTGTGCTAAATTTTAGTTGTACCAAATTTATTAATATAGTTTTGGATACAGTCTGAGCTAAATACAAAGGTGTAAACAAAATTGTTGTAAATGATAAGAAATCTGTCTTAGTACACTTTAAAATTGTGTACTAAAATGTTATTTTGGAGTAGCAGTTATGCAGCATGTCTCGCTAAGCACTAATGAATCAAAAGCGGCAACAAAATTGTTGTACTAAAAATGTACTAAAACTGTACTAAAATAAAAATATGCTTATTAATTTCTTTTCTTAGAATTTTTGAGAGTTTCTATCGGTAAATTAATAAATACTTTCTGGTAAAGGTAATATTGCGAGCAACATGTTTATTTAATTTAGTACCGAAGTTGTGCTTTTATAAAGAAACATCAAAAAGTTGCTTGAGCGTTAACTTTTTTTACCTTAGCAACATGTCCGTAGCAACAAAAAATATTCAAACATATGTATGGTTACAATTACATATGTATATTATGAAACTAAATGTAAAACAAAATTGCAATGTTGACTTCTTATGGAAATATATTTCTAGCAATATATGTTTAGAAACTTTTTTAAAATACATATTTTTATACAAGAATCTATACATTATGCTGAAATATAAACAAATAATAAAAATAAAAAAATTAACAAAACCCAAAATGTCGCTGGCAACATTTGCTGAGCAACATGTTTTTGAAACTGATTTTTTTGCCAAATATAATTGATGATGAGCCGAAAGTATAAGCAAAAATATTTTATGAAATAAAAGTAAAATGTTACCAGCAACATTTGCTTAGCAACATATTCCCATAGAAGAAAATTAAAAAAAATTGCTGGCACCATTTCTTTTATAAAAAAATTAAAAAACAAAAAATGTTGGCAGCATTTGTTTTGCAACATGTTCTTAAAATATGTAGATTTATTGCCAAAAATTATTGATAAAAAGCCGAAAGTATAAGTAAAATTTTGTTACAAAATAAAATTGAAATGTTACGGCAACATTTATTTAGCAACGTATTCCTTAAACAGATTATCTTTTAAAATAAAGAAATGTTGCTAGAAATATTTGTTTAGCAACATATTATTAAAATAATTTTTTTGCAAAAAATTGTTCATTATGAGCCGAAAAATATTTTATAAAAAAAATGTTGGCAGCAACATTTGCTTAGCAATTTTTTTTTTATACATTTTATGTAAAAATTATTAATTATAACAAAAAAATATATTTAAAAATTTTTTGGAAAAATTATTAATTATGAGCCAGTAAAGTAAGTTTAGAAAAAAAAATGTTGCTGGCAACATTTGATTAACAACATTTTCTAACACATTATTTTTTCTCAAAAATTATTAATTATGAGCTAATAAATATAAGTTTGCTTAGCAACATTTTCTAACACCCTATTTTTTCGCAAAAATTATTAATTATGAGCTAATAAATATAAGTTTACGAAAGAAAAAAAGAAAATGTTGCTGGCAACATTTGCTTAGCAACATTTTCTAACACTATTTTTTCGCAAAAATTATTAATTATGAGCTAATAAATATAAGTTTATAAAATAAAAAACAAAAATGTTGCTGGCAACATTTGCTGAGCAACATTTTTAGAAGAATTCATAACATGTTGGTGTACTTTATAATAAAAAATTTGGTGAAAAAATTGTTGCTAACGCAAATAATATGAATAAGTGTAAGCTTATAAGTATTTTACAAAAACAAAAATGGTGGACTGAGCATTAGAGCTTACCTTAGTCTTCATGTCAATCGATCGGTGGGTAGGTGATACAGTATGGATCGGTACGATTCGGTTTAAATGTCGTTACGATATTTAGATATAAGGTACTGTGTGTATTTTTATATAATTATATTTTTTTTTATTTTGGGAAGCAAAGACTTTTCAAAGTGAATTTTTCTTTTAGAGAGTGGCATTTGAAAAATCTTGAACAACGCTGTGTTTGCTATACATATACTTATACATATTTAAATATATGTATGTATGTATGTAGAAGTGTGTTTAGTATTGGTTTTGCTAATCAAAATGCTCATTCTATAGCAGATATTCGGCACCGATACAAAACGTCGCGTAATCTAAACACAAATAATCCACATGAAACGAAACGTATAAGAAAAAAGAAAGAAAACGAGAGAATAATTAGAAATGAATATTAGAATTTTTGTTCGTATTGTTTAATTAGAGATAATTAAAAGTTAATTAGTGGAGTAGATCACATACAATTACTGCATTTGCTAAGTGCTTAGCACGTTGCTAATTAATTACGCAATTACTTACTAGAAAATTATAATAAAATATTTCGAATAATACGCTTTCTTGGCGTAATAATAAAGTACACTAAAAAATTCTATCAAAGAAAAATTGAAGTTACTTGATTAGCACACGCACACATACGAAATCGAAATCGAAACCGAAACGAAAAGCATAAAGTGATTTCATGTACTTTTCAGTGGTGTTCGAAAACAAAAGCAACACATGTTCGAAAAAAAGTTATGCGAGCCAATTTCATTGCTTACCTGTATAGCCCTTAGGGTAGACCATTGTAACATCGTCGAATTTCGGTTTCTTCATGCCTTGACTGGCAGCGCTGCCACAACCTGCAGTTCAAACGAGTGTGAAAATGAGAAGAAATTGTAAGAAATGTAAAGGGTTAGTTATTTGCGCCGCTGTTAATGAGTTGGTTCGCAAGACATTACCAAAATGTTGAGCATACGCACCGTCAAACTTCATCGCAGTCGCCGCAGCGACGGCGGCTTTATGCTGTTCTACGGTGCCGCCGGCCTCGAGTACGCGCATTTTATTGCGATTCGCGATGGGACAGCCGGAGGCGCTGTAGAATGGAGATGGAGAGGTGAGAGAGAAAGTGGTTAATTATGCGTATGCAGTGTGGCAAGTAACGAAATTGGTGTTAATACGTGTGTTCTTTGTGTGGGGTATGCATGTATGTATGCATATATTGGTATGTTTGCATATGTATGTGTAGCTGTAAGCAATATTTACCTCCTGTGCGATAAGAATTTGCCAGTGGAATGGCCAGAGCCGTCACAGCCGGGTATAGGACATCTGAAGAGAGATGAGAGTTTGAGATTAGGTTAATGTATTCGGTATATTAATGAAAGATCCTTGGATCACAAAAGATTTTATTTGCTAGCGTAAAATAAATTAAAACCCCAAGAGCAAATATGTTAAAAAATCTGTGGGACACAAAATATTAATTTCTTTCTGAGGTACGCAAACCAGAAATATATTTTCTAGTTCCCTTACAACCACTTAAAATATTGAAAAAATCACATCAATGTCAGCTAAATCAGCTGAATTTGGATGGAGAGCCACTAACGAAGCTCCATGTACGTAAGTTGTTTATAATAAATGCAGAAACAGGAGAAAATAGCATAAATAATAAAAAAAATTATGCTCCGACGAACCTAGAAATCGAATAATCACTCGCCTATTCTTGTTGTTGAGTTCCCAGACCTCAGCTCTAAATGGCTTACGATATTTTTTAAAGTTTCATCAGCTTTCTGATTTATTAAGATTACTAATGCCAGTATCGGTTATATCTCCTGGTTCGCCGAAGGCAAGATTGCCAAAATGTTTCAACTTCAGCCTTGCAAAGGTTTGGCAATGGTGGAGAAAGTCTATTTGTCTGATGATGAAGTAGATTGATATTTCTAAAGCAGACAGGCACT
Source organism: Bactrocera zonata (assembly GCA_037783105.1). Lineage (NCBI taxonomy): Eukaryota > Metazoa > Arthropoda > Insecta > Diptera > Tephritidae > Bactrocera > Bactrocera zonata. The sequence continues at coordinate 55,803 of JBAWJQ010000848.1, read as the reverse complement.
CATTGACTAACTCTAAGCGCTTAGTTAGCGATCTCAGTCCTGGTATTGCCGTTCTGATGTTGGAGTGAATGCTCACCAGCTCAAAACAATACACAATGAAATTCCGGATCAGGTTGAGAAGGAAAATCATGGGCAAAGTCATCGAAGAAAACACTCATGCTTTGTGCATACAAAGTATCGAAGGCACTAAAAGACGGTTGTTGACAAAACGACAGATCACAACTTACGGGCATCATTTTCGAGCCTAATGGACATTAGTAACGATGACTCATGCAGAAAGTACAAGGAAATAAGAATAAAAGACACGCTGGAGCACCTCCTTTGCCACATTCCGGACTTATATAAAACTCGTTTTCGTTTTCTTTATTGTCGTAGACACCATTTATATGGTTAAAGCCGAGTTTACAAAGAGAATATAAGGATGAAGTCATGTGTGGAGAATGGAGTGATGTGTAGAATTTCACGCAAGTGAGGAAAGTTCTCTGAGCGCCATTCACTTAGAAACGGCTTTCCTTTACAAATGGCTTAAGCAGCTCACGACTTCCGGTCTAGACCAAGTATCCTCTGGGTAGCCAAAAAACATCCATTTGAAAGCGAGCTAAAGTGAGAAGGCGAAATATCCCTCTCTAGGGTTGTGCGCTGGGTTTGATAACCGCCACGTAAAAAAACAACCCAAATGAAAGAAAGAAAACAGCCTCGGAGAACTCAGCTATGATATCAGTATTAAACGGAATCACCATCTAGGGATACAAAGGACCAACGTATGTATTGCAGGCTGTGTAACTTAATCTAAATTATATACATATTTATGTATAAACTATAAATGATTTAAGTACTCACCTCAGCGGCTCTGAGTCTTGTCCATCGCGTGGCTTACTTTTCGGCTTATTGGCGCGCGGGCAACCCGATAAACTGCGATGCGATGAATAATTGCCGGTGACATGACCCGAACCATCACAGCCGGGCGTGGGACATTTCAGTTCTTGCGAGTGTGGCTGCAGATGATTGCGATCGCTGCGCGTACAGCCCGTCAAACTGTGGAGGTGGATACAAAACAAAAACCGAAAATTAAAATCTACCTTAGAAAGGCAGTTAGAGCAGTCAAGCAATAAAATAAAGAATTCTTAAGAATTGTAAGGCATGCAATGAAAACTTTAAAACTGCGAAGCTGGGGAAGCAAAATCTATCAGTATCTCTGTCTAACCGAGCGCAATGACGGCTGATGTGTTTAAAAATCAATCGGCTGATAGCAAACAGATTTTGTCCATACTGAGTTGGCTATTGAAAGTTTGCTTTCGGTTTAATAAATTTATCTGGCAAATTGCAAGCTTATCGCTGGATGCACAAAGCGCGCACAAAGAAAACTAAATTGAGTGCCAGCTAGAAGAGAGTATCTATGCGGGTGTAAAGGTTCGTGTATGCACAGTTAGAAACGGATAAACCCGTTTATCCAACTATCAATTGGTCAGCGTACGCCTGAGTGCGCACTTAAAAGTTTAAGTATTCGAGTCCGTTGCTCTGCCTACCGTCAATCCGCCTGAATGACTGCTTGCTCACATCAGCGCACAGATTTGTATTGCAGCATTCGATTCGTAAAGCCTGCATTAAATTGGATTTCGATTGCCGTCGACGCGTGTTGTCTTCAGCTATAAGTTTCTCTGTGCGCTCCGAACTTCACTCAAGACAAAGGCTGGTTCAGTTAATCATCGCACACATTAAAGAATTTGGCTTGCTTTAAAGTCGCTTTGCTGGACGCGAGTGAGTCTTTACTGTTTTCATCATCGGTTAGCTCGTAAACTAGTTTTATGCGACAATGCGCTGCTCTGCCGTCGCCAACTCTCACCATCACAGCAGCACCTGCCGGTCGCTCTACGCTCGTGTACGTCCGCTCGTTTGTTAGAGTAATTTCAATTTATTGCCACTCTGTCGTTTGGGGCCACACATCTTTATAAATATTAAAATCTGTCAAAAAGGACACAATTTTCCAATGCAGCCCCACACTCGACAGTCGGCACACATTTTCATTAAGGTTCGACAACGTCACTACACACAATGGTCCTTTGTCAATGCGAAACAGAACTCAACTCAACTCAGCTCGTCTGATAAGTGTCATTATTGCATATTTTAATATTTTCCATAATATTCGTAGATATGACGGCCCACGAATGTCCTGCCAAGCGCTCAAGACAAGGACATTTGCGCCGGTGTGCTCTTTTCATTATCGTAATAACGAGACTAGTGTCCTTTCCGGCGACTGTTCCTACTTGCGTCACAACCACCAGTCCTTCACACACAGACGTGCGCTCACAGGGGTTGGACAAACTATTTTTCAGTGGACAAAAATGTTACATGCGCCACCATGAGTAACGGTGGTAACGGTACGTCAATACACATATGATGGTATAGGATACAACAATAATGTTAGTAAAAAGGATGCTAAGCACACGAATATGCAAACGAACTCAAACGAAGTAGCAATAAAGTAGCTGTTAGTAGTAAAGTGATTTGACTTGCCATTCGACTAACCTATCCTTTGTCTTGTCGTGCTGCGGTATATGCTGTGGCGGCGGCATGGAGTAACACGACGCTGGACTGGGTGAGTAGCCGCCCGATACGGGTGTCGGATATCCGCCGGGACCGACAGCAGTCGCATAAGGATTGCTGCATTGATATGCGGCTGGACCGTAGCCATGATAGCCGGCTGGGGGATAATCAGATTGTACGACCATGCCATAGCCGGGATGTGGGGAGTAGCCTAATTTTGCAAAGAAGACGAAAAAACACAGTTGATTAAAGTGTAAGTAGCAAGCTGCAAGAAACTAAAATTATGGCTTTGGTAAGATAGACACAAATCTTTAAACGCAAATCTTTGAACTCAAGACTCAAATCAATTTAAATCTTGGAACTCCTTAACGCTTTCACTTACCACTTGGATCACGATAGCTGTCGATGTAGTGCGAACCGCCGCTGTCCGGTGTCGATTCTCGACTATATGGACGCGGTCCGCCTATGTGTCCGACCAGTCCGAAACCGAGTGGCCGCGGGGGTCCGCTGAAATCTACCGGTTCCATTTGTGGTGAACGTGGCGCACCGTTAGCGCCGGTTGGTGGTACACCTGGTCCAAAGCCTTGTGGGTGACCGACGACTAGACCGTCGGGATGTGTACCGTACTGTGGGCTCGTGATAATACTGCAATTGAGAGAAAAATAAAACACTGATTAATGAAAGTGTCGATTTTTTCGGTTTAATTTGAAAAGATTTTGCTGGGAGGGATATGACTGGAGGGTTGAGTGGTGTATGATGTGTGAAGTGTTTGGAACTATGGTGTGCTTGATAAAACTAAGTGTGCCTAATAAAAGCAGTGGGTATGTATGGTGTCTACAACTGGAGTCGTTTTAAGACTCGTTGACTCTCATAAGCAAGGTATGAAGTAAAGTGGTTCAAGCAAAAATTTCAACATAGCCTAACAGGCCGATATAGTTAGGCCTCAGCCTTTCTTGAATACAAGTAAATACCGCACAGAAGTAAAGTGTTACTATTTTTAAATTCCAGATTTCTTCATAGCTTCTTCTTTAAAAAAATAAATAAAATAAATCCCAACCAGTTCCGACCGTAATTCCGGTCTCATGTAAAGAACAAAATATTTTATTCCACAACTAGTGCTTGGCAAGCTAGCCAAGGCATTATCCCCTTATTGAAAATTTCTTATTCCCCCCACTCCTCTTACCTGTGTGGCAGGCGTGTGACGCTCAGATCCAACGTTTGTCCCTGAGGACTTGGCACTTGCGGACTGGCGATGTTGGGGCTCGCACCAGGCTGTGGACTGCCAGCGCCCATGCGCTGACTGTACTGGTTGTGTGATGCTGGCGAGTTGAAACCGTGCGGACTGGACGAAGTCACCGAGGCGGAGGCTGACAAATCTACGACCGGAGCGCCAGGTGGTGACGGTGAACCGCTTTGCTTTGGTTGCTGTTGTTGTTGTTGTTGCTGCTGCTGCTGTTGATTTTGGTAAGCGGCTGCGGCGGCTGCTGCTTGCGCCGCTGCCATCTTTACCGACAAATTGATGGCGGAAAAACCTGGCGGCAATGGACCCATACTCGGATCATAGTGATACATGGGACGTGGATATATTGGACCACCATTGGCGAGTTCATCGTGTTCCGCTTTGGCCATTAACATTTGTTGTTCTTGCAAGTATTTCTGCTGCTGCACTTGCAAGTCGTCTGCGGACTGTGGCAGATAGTGATACATATTCGAGGGTGGACCCTGACGCTGTCCATTGCAAATTGGATCGTAGCGTTCAAAAGCCGTCGGCATACCGGCTACACTGGATACGCCCGTGGCATCAGCATAGGCGGCTGCAGCGGCGGCCGATGAGAGCGATGTTGGTGGGTTGGTATCGTAGGCGCGTGCATTGGGCGACATGGCATTGGTGGGTGCACCATTGGCAGTGAGCATTTCCTGTCCATAAGCAGAGGTGGGTGGTTTGCCGCCACCTAGACTGCCATCACCAACGCCGGCACCACCCCCAGCAACACCATTCCCAATGTGTTGCGCATAGCGCATATGCTCGTAGTGATGTTGTTGATGTTGTGTGTCGTCATGATGACCATCGGTGCGATAGGCATCGGCACCGTTCACGGAAGCACCATTGCCAGCGGACATCATTAGCGATGATGAGTCTTCGATGAATGGACCGCGTTGTTGATGCATTGTGTGCTGTTGTTGTTGTTGATGTGGATTATGTGGACTTTGTTGTTGCGCCTGCTGTTGATGTTGCTGCTGATGTGGGTCGGCCATTGTATGCGTTGGTGGCTGCTGCTGGGGTGGCTGCTGTTGTTGATGCTGTTGCTGCTGCTGCATGCTCACGTAGCCGGATGCTTGAAGTGTTCCGGTCGCACTTCGGACACCACTCAAGTGTGGCGCGTGCAAATTATCTGAGTTCGTTGTGGACACAGCGCCGCTATTGGGCACATTACCGTTAGCCGAGCGGTCTGTTGGGCCACCGCCGGTGCTGTCCGCATTGTTCATATATGGATGCATGGGACTTTTGTTGTATTCGGACTTGACGCTGGCGACCGGACTGAATTCCGATTTGATAATTGGCATTGCGTTGCTCGCCGCACTTGAGTTCGTCGTCGAGCTCGAGCTGTGGCTGAGTGTGTTGTGGCTGGCGGAAGTATTACTATTGTTGTTGCTGCCGGTCGTGATGTGCCCACTATTGTTATTAATGCAGCTGATGTTGTTGTTATTCAAGTATTGATTTGAGGCAATTTTTAACTTTTCCAAATGAGGCAACTCCTTCGGCTCGGACTTCAGCGTGTCTACAACAGCTGTGGGTGAGAAATGGAGAGTATAAGAGTGGGCGATTTCGATTTTGTCGTTACGTCTAGCGAAAAACTTGAAACATACAACAAAAAGTAATGAACAAACAAGGGCCAAATTGAAACGTTTTAAAAAACACGAGCTAAAACCTCAAACTGAGGGGTAGAGATTTTTAAAATATTTAAAAATGGAAATAATGCCTCTCATAAAGGCGACAAACCTGCAACCTCACTGTGCAGCTCCTCTCGCAGGGGTTTCAAAGCATCTTTTGCCTCAAGTCTCTCACGAGCTGCATTAGATTTGCTATCAGTCGTGGTGTGACTAAGCGTAATTGTTCTCTTGCTTAACACCGCTTGTTGCTCTCTTTTCGCGGCGCGTTTTACTGCCTTCGGACAACCGGATAGACTGCGATGTACACTACGATGTGCCTGCACATGACCACGTCCATTGCAACCCGGTGTGGGACACTTGAGAATTTGCTCATGTAAAGCCAATACTATACGAGTGTAGGCGTTTGGAAATGCAAGCATAAGTCAAAGAGGGTGAGAGAGTGATTTGTGGGGAGTGAGAGAGAATGTTTGTATTAATTTTCTGGCAAATAATTTCTAGACTTATCACAACACCGTTCTACTACCAGTACGATTACGTTTACGATCACGAGCATTTGGCATTCCACAGAGTTCAGAGTTAAAGTAGTCGACACTCAGGCGTTGCCGAACAGCCTTCGTCAGAGGCAGAGTTAAGAAAAGTGATAGTTGACTAGTTAATAGTTGTTTAGTTTAGGCGTTCCTTATTGATAGGCATAGTCACAAAGAGAGTAAGAGAGCTACTGATGCTTGAGCAATGCCGATAGTGGATAGCCGAATATTGTAATTAGTGAGTAGGAGAAGAGTTACAAACATGTATGTAGAGAGTTACGTCAGAGGAGAGGCTGAGTATGTGAAAAGCGGGCACATTTACTAGATACCAGGTGCTTTGGTATATATTTATTTTCTAGTTTTTTTAGGATAATTTTTTTACATTTTGATTGATGATAATCTCTACCCCATTGAAAGTAGTTCAGTGTTTCAAAAATTAATATTAATTATACATTAAGAAAAAAAAAGTATTGTGTAAAAAAATTATTATTTCACATAATAAAAAATAATTTTGCCTAAATGAAGTTGGAGAAAAGTGTGCTTTACGGATTACCAACTGGCTTCAATTTAAATAAAAACGAATAATTTTTACAAAGCGATCATAAAATATATAAAATAAAATAAAAATTAAAATAAAAAATATAGAAATATTAAAAAAAATATATAAAAGAAATGTTAAAAAATATAAAAATATTAAAAAATAAATAAAAAATATTAGAAAATAAATACAAATATAAAAAAAAAATAAAATCATTAAAATAGAAGATCTGCTCAGTTTTGAAAAAAAATTTAAAACATAAAATCAAAAATTTCGTTATCAGAACATATATAAAAATTCCAATCAATAAATAAAAATTAATATTAAAATTTAATAAAAAATAAAAAAGACACTCAATATTGACTTATGCATGTATTAAAAGGAAAAAGTCCTTTTCAGCCTAGCACAACTGCGCACTAAAGTATGCAGCACTCATTCCAGAACCAATACAAACTGCATGCATTAAAGAGAAATAATAATTAAAATAACAACACTCATACATACATGCCATAACTCAGATAACGGTACATTACAAACATACAATCTGTTAAAAAATATTGTTTTCAACTTACATTCCGAGGTGACTTTATCACGTTTTGGACAACCAGATAAGCTATAAAAGGAGTAAAGTAAACGAAGGGTTATGTAGTTTTAAGTATAAAATCAGCGTTGCATTTTTCCTATAAGTTCACACTGCAGAGCTGATTTCAATACTATGCTTTTCTTGACCTAAAATGAAGTTAAATCTTTCAACAATTGGACTTTAATTGTCATAAAGGTTATGATTCAGATTGACTGTTGACAACTGACAGCTGACAACTAAAATGAAATTTGCACCGTATTATGCATAATTGTTATTTGAAAACCAGAATAAGTATTTTTTGTAATTATTGCTTGATTTTGCTAAATATTTGAAGCATATCAGAATAATAGGGTTGCCATATTGCTTAATTTTTTATCTAAATTTGTAAATAAAATGTCAAAAATATATTTTTTTATATGTAATTTAATTATTTTGCTGAATTTATTAATCACATTTGAAAGATATGGCAACCCTTCCAACCTAAGGATTCATTTTTTGTTTTAAATTTGTTAAATAAATTATTATTATATTTATTCTCAATCGAAAAATTAAACAAAGTCCAGTTGAAACTTATAACCCTTCATTGAAACGTAAGGTTTAATAGTTGCCAGGTGACAATTGACAGCTGACAACTGAAATTTCGCACCATATTATGCCTAATTGTTATTTGAAAATGAAAAAAAAGTATATTTTATATTTACTGACAGCAGTTGCTAAATACATTAAGCGTATTAGAAAGATGAGGTTGCCATATTGCATAATTATTTATTTTGGTTTATAAATAAAATGTAAAAAAAATTATTGGGATGCCATTGCTTACATTTTTTTTTAATTTGAAAATAATTTCTTTCTTTTTTGAGTTTATTAAGCGTATTTGAGAGATATGGCAACCCCTCACACCTAAAAATTAATTTTTATTTTTAAATAAATTTTTATAACATTTACTTTTAATAAAAAAATTGAACGAAGTTCAGTTGGGACTTCTTTGAAACGTAAGATTTAATAGTTTCAGTTGACAACTGACAGCTGACAACTCAAATGTTGCCCCATAGCATGCCTTATTGTTATTTAAAAAAAAAGAAAAAAATATTTTATAATTACTGCTATTTCTTGCTAAATATATAAAGCTTATTACAAAGATAGGGTTGCCATATTGCTTTAAAAAATGTTTAATATTCAATAAAATATGTAAATATACTTAATTATTTTTATTTGTAAATAAATTGTAATTGTTTGCAGAATTTCTTATACATACAATACAATATTACGCAGATAGGGTTATCATCCTGCTTAAAAAGAATATATTTTGTAATCAGTGTTATTTTTTTTCATAATCGGAAAATTTTTTTTTGAATTTTCACTCTTTGCGATTTTATTTTTCAAATCGGTTTTTAAGGTTTAATTTTTTTTAATCCAGTATTTAAGATAAGAAACTAATTTTGAAGTCCGGTATTCGATATTCAAAATTCCAAAACTGTTTCTAATTAATATTATCGGGGTTAAAATATAGAAAGAATAATTTAATTTTTAATTCAATAATTTTTTTATTGCATTATTGGCAACCCTATTCCTTCTTTTTTTAAAAACTAAGCTTTTTCAACAGTGTGAACTCAATATTGCTTGAAAAAAAAAAATAATTTGACATGCGTTTTTGTACCTGCGATGGTGTGAGTAAAGCCCCGTGATATGTCCTTGGCCGTTACAGCTTGGCGTGGGGCACTTGGTGCCATCTGCAACGAATGTGGTAGGAACGGTATAAAAACTAAAACCAAAAATGACGCACAAAGGCACATAGAAGAGCACAATAAATGACAACTTTATAAATAATTAACAAAATAAATAATTAAGAAATAATTCTCAGAAAGTCTTAAAGGGAAAATTCAGATAAATTCAAAAAAATAATAATAATAAAAAAAAATAAATAAAGTGCAATAAAACGCGTTTGGCACTTTATTAAATATTCTTCATGCCGACTTTGAAAAGTAACAGAAATATGAGCTGGATCTTCAAAATTTTATTATCAAAAGCAATGAAGTGTAGCAATATATGAGTTTTCAATGCTTTGCGTATATACTATATATTAATGTGCGTATGTATGTATCGTTGCTTGTGCATGTGTGTGTGTTAATTTACCCATCGCTGTCAGTCAGTCGCTAATTTTTGCTTTTTAATTAATTAAAAGTAAGCAAATGCAGACTTGACAAGCGAAGCAGCGCGCGTTGATCACAGCTAGTAACACACACACAAACGCAACGGCAGATATGTGGAAACACAAATATACACATACATCTGCACATTCTTAAGAACTCTTGCTGGCGGAAGAGAGCATACTTGAAGCGCTTTTTGGCATTTTTCCTAAATAATAAATTAAAATTTGATGGAAAACAGCTTTGCATTATTTACACGCACTCAAGTAAACACACATACACACACACATATATGTGTAAAGCCAAATTTACAAAATAATTTAATAGCGGTAGTGGCGGCATATAGGCAAAAAACAACAACAAAAAAGAGTCTGTCTGAGACGTGCTTACATTCGCTAATTTCATACAGGTTTTCCGTTTTACGTATGTGCGTGTGTGCATGTGTTTGCGTGGGGTGAAAAGGGTGACATTTTCACAACACAGTGTGTTGCGAGTGTGAGGTTAAAAAGAGTTTGTGGAAAATGTTTAGAAAATATTTGTGTCTATTACGTGTGAGGTTACAGAGCACGGCATAATATTCAGATCACACGCACACACACATGTACACATGTATATGCTTGCTGCCAGCAGACAACGCATGGTTGACTGCCTGCATATTACTTTGAGTATGTGTTGTGTGTTGGGATATGTGCGCTAGAAGTACCTGAGATGCTGCTGCAAATGCTTAACTAATTAGAATTTAATGAAAATAAGCAAAAATGACAGCGGAAGTAGGATGGGTGGAGAGAACTTAGAGTTGATATACTACTTATACACAGAGATATATATAACATAACTAGTTATATGTACATACACTATGTAAAAAGTTGAAGTTATAAGCGCTAGTTTTTTACGCAAGCGAGCAATTTTGAGTGTGCTTAAAATTTTTCATTGAAAAATTGTGCGCAAAGGTATGTAATATAGCTAAATACAAGAGCTCAGCATTATTGATTTCCATTTTTGGGGGTATACACCGTTGGTTAATGCAGAAAATACCTTCTAGGAGTTTTTATCATTCGTAGAAAACAATTTAAATTTAAATTGTTTAAATTTATTCAAATTCTGCAACTGTTCAAATTTATTGAAATTTTAGCTGGAAACAAGATGATTGATAAAGCAGAATGATTTTTAATCAATTTAACCAGATATCGATTTAGATGGAAAGGTAACCTTTTCTGATATTAAACATATTAAATTTAATATTCATTTGATTTTTTTTTTGCAAATGTACGAAATTTATTTGATTATTTAGCTGTTGAAGGCAAGGAATATTATTATAACGCGGAAGATTTTGAATTTGAAAGTATTTTTTTTATGTTTTATGGTAGTCAGCCACAACAAACAAGGAAAAATTTTCAAATATATGCTTTCTTTCAAAAATTTTCTGAATGTGCTCCTTGAGTAATAAACATTTTGTAGAAGTAAAAATTAAAACAATTTAGTGTGACAAGTAGTTAGTTAGTATAAAATCAAGGTTTTCGAAGATGCTTAAATATATCAAATAGGGAAAACACAATTTAAATAAAGTTTATGTAGTGATTGAAAATTAATAAAATATTTAAAGAAAGCCAGTTTTTAGAAAAAAATCACGAAAAATTTAATTATAATTTCAATTACACAAAAAATAGTGAAAAAAATATTTTTATCTAATTTTCTAAAAATATTAAATTTTAATAGAAAAAATATTTTTATAAAAAAGTTTTATTGAAATTTTTCTAACTGAAAATTAAAAGACATCTATGTATTTTTTTTTAAGAAAAAAAAATTAAAATTAAAAAAAAAACACGTTTAAAAGTCACTTGTCTTCAAAAAACTTTTTACAAAAATAATAAATTAAAAAAAAATTAAAATATATCTATTCTTATTCGAACGTGTCGAAGTTTTAAGGAGCACAGCAATCTGACAATACAATAAATTTTATAAAATTAAAAAAAATACATATTTTTTTGTAGAAAAAAATATTAAATGTTTTTTAAGAAAAAATAAATAGGTTTCCAGAATCCATTTTCTATTACACAAAAATACTGGAGAAAATATTTTTTAAATAAAATTTTATTTTAAAGAATACAAAGTAAAATTAAAAAAAAAATTAGTTTAAAAAGCATTACTTTGTTTTCGAAAATAGTTTTTTAAGACAATTTTTTTGTTAGAGAAAAAATCTGAAATTAAAAGTCTGTTTAATTTAGAAAAATTTCGAAAAATGTTCTTACAAAAGATAAGAAATTAAAAAAAAAACAAAAAAATAAAATAAAAGGACATCTCTGTATATATTTCTATTCTATTCATTTTTTTCAATCCCTTCATGAAATTTCTATGGAAATACCTTAAAAAAATTCTCTGAAAATTTAAGCCCTTAATATTAACATTAAGGACTGGTCCAAAGCATGTAAAAATTTTCCATTGGAAATACAAGACAATCGTTATTTACCTCTAAATTTCTATAGCTCAGAGGCATTTTATGGCATTGCTTCCAAGGTCAAAATCGCTATCAATAATACTTCTCAAAATATTCGGTTTTAAGTAAGGCTTTATAGAATTTTCATAGATGGTATGTAATAAAAAATCCATACAGCCATACTTAAAAATCCAATGCATAGCTCGTAAACGCCTAACTTCATCGGTTATCATTTTTAGAGAGCAGTAAAAATAATAGTTTTTCGAAAAAAAAATTTTCTTTTTTTAATTGTTTCTGTGTACTCTAAAAATATATATAAAATATATATATACCTAAAAATATCTGTAAATATAAATATATATACATATATACTTTTAAAATTTTATAAATTTTGATTCTCGCAGAATCGTCTTTTCTTTGGCTTTCATTTTAGGTGTGTTTCTAAATAAATACTTTTTTTAGAGAAATTTGGGAGGAAGAAATAATTAAACAGAAAGCAATTTTACATTTCCCTTAAATTTTTTATATTTTATAGCTGAAAATATTAGGCTTATTTCGTATATTAGGGAGTTTTTCAGTTGAAATTTAATTAAAAAAAAATAATATATAAAATTTTTAATAAATAAATAACTAATTATATGATTTTGGTGCACTTCTAAAACATAAGTTTCGTAGTCTTGAAATAAAATATCTGTTTAAAGAGAGTATTTTAAAATCAGAATTGATTGTAACTACCCGCTACTATCTTGATATTAAACTATGCTAGGTAAAACAAAGAAATTTTTCATATAGAACGAGCAAAAGTATAAAAAGGGCAAAAGTATAAAAAGGCAAAGAGTTTAAAAGAGTTTTCATTTAATAATTTGATATTAATAATTTGTAGCCTAATTAACATATGCATAAGAAACTTTCCCCAAAAGGATTTGGCATAACTTTGGGAAAAAAAACTTCCACCACGAATATCTGTATATTATAAATCCTTTTAAAATAATATATAATCGATGAGATGAACTTAAAAAGTTTTTGCATACCAAATTTTAAAATGTCACATATGAGCATATTTGTACATCATGGCTTAAATCGTCTTAGCTACTTTACCACCTACATATGTACGCAAATGCCACCTCACTTAGAAAATTTCGCTTAAAATGTCAATCAAATAGATATTTTCTCTTTTAATTTATGCTCAACATGCACAACAATTAAAACCAAAACTTTACTATACAAAAACAAAAATATTATGGGAGCATAAATATGCTATTAGCTGAAGGCAACACAGAAGTTACTCATACGACGTGACGCACCGCCGTAGAAAATCCGCAGCATTGAATTTCATAAACTAGGCAGAGGAGAGCTGAGCCTAATAAGCATTGCCGGCAGCTATGCTTGTGCAGACGTAACTAATGACTTATTATTTTCATAACGTGCATGCATGGTGTGGGTGCTCTATACACATACATATATAAATATATGTAGAAAATATAAACAAAATCGGCGTATAAATTATTGACGCTTGCCTTGCTGTGGCAGCGAGTGCAAAACTATTTAAAAAGTCATTCAAATTATGGCAACGCAAAAGCTAAAGTAACACTAATACACACGAGCGCACTTTCACACACATACGTGTGCACCTACACACTCACAGGACATGTAGCGAAATTCATATACATGAGAAATTACTTTGAAAATCTACTTCCGCAATTAGTCGTTGTTTCTGGTGTTTTTGCCATTGCTTATGGCGTTGTTCTTGTTGTTGTAGTGCTTAATGTAGCTAGCTTAAGGCTTAATGGCAGCTAAACATTCATGCCTGATAGCATTAATGCCGACATAATGACAAAATAAATATGCGAAAGTGGTTTTTAGTGCGACGTGCCACACACACACTCCCTCCATCTGCCACAACAAGTACTCGCAGCACAATAATAACAAAAAACACGCTTCATAATAATAATTTCTAAAGCGTCTGCTACTCTCATCCTGAGCTGCTGCCGTCGGTTTTTGGTAAAAAGATGAATTTTCTAAATTGTTAGAGGCACACCAGCACACACACACACGTGGTGTGTTTATAAAGCGCACGTACGTGTCTAATGTGCACTAATGACGCCTCCGTCGCGTTGCTTGACTTAGCTGCGGTGGAATAAAGGGTTCGCCCAACAACTTTCTTGCGCTTTGCTACAACTAAACACCGGTGGAGTGCTGAACAATGGCATTAGTAGTCAAGTGATTTGCCTCGTATGTTAGTGGTGTGAGTGTGTGTATGTGCGTAAGGCGAAAGGTGCGGTGTCGGCTTAAATGCCAACAAAATGCGCAAATAATAACAATTCTTATGATTGTGATAACAATTTCTATTATTACAGCACTTGTGTGCGTGGGTTTGAGTGTGTGTGTGTGTACTTTATATCTTATTCTTCTTATTCTTATAAGCACTTGTAATGCTCCTGATGTGAGTAGCTTTGTTTTGTTTTGAGGAAGTAAAGGCGGCAAGCTGAGGCTTGTATTGAGTAATCAAGTTAAAGTAGCTGAGTATGCAACAGAAATTGTATTTTAAAAAGCACTGTGCAAATGAATTTCGCTTTCCTTAGAAGCAAAAAATAGAAAAGATTATTTGAAATTAACAGAAAACAAAATATTAATAATACAATTTTTTATAATTTATACAAAACTACACTTTTCCATACCGAAAAAATAATTCAAAAATAAATTCTCCATTTGTGCTAGAAAAAACTGACAATAGATTAGATAGACACTTTTTTCTTAAATAGTCGTAAGAAAAACCTATATGAATATTGTTTAGCGAAATTGAAAGAATGAAAAAAGGCCACTCGATATAAAAATCAACAGTTTATCTTAAAAATACGTTGAGAAAAAAAAGTTTACAAGAAAATCCTTAACATCGATTGAATCGAAGCTGTAATACCCTCCACATATACAAAAAAACTCCTTACAGAACTTGATTTTGTTTGGTGCTATGTACTATAGCCATTCGATCAATCGAACGATTTCTCCAAAGAGTGGTCCACTGGCCTAAACAATAATCCATGCAAAATCGATTGAAGATATTACGTCAAATGATGCTGATCGTTCAGTTTGTATGCCAGCTATTTGCTATAGTGATCCGATCTGAATAATTTCTTTCTAGATTGCAGCAATATTTTGGACAATTAGACATACCAAATTTCGACAAGATAAGATACCTCCTCAAATAATAAAAAAAGTTTTCCATACAAGGACTTGAATTCTGAATGGATCCGCTAACGGCGGTTCCGACAAATGGGCAACGTCTTATGCTTCATTTAGTCATCGACTTGCCGGCCTTCTGCAGTGATGTGGACAAAATTTGAGATCGATATTCCAAAATCTGAGGGACTAGTTCGCTTATATACTGACAGACAGACGGACATGGGTAAATTGACTGAGTTCGTAAGTTGATTTTTTATGTGTTACAAACTTCGATGGCAAACTTAAATATACATTGTTTTAAAAAAAAAGTAAATAAAAAGTCAAGCAAGATAATTCCACTATTGAGTCTTTTAAAAATAAATAAGAATCACTGAAGTCTTTTAAAAAACAAATAAATTTAACAAAATTTCAAAAAAATTTAAACTATTGTAATCAAAATGTTCGTTTGGAAATTGGGTGAGTGTTGGAAATTGCTTATGGTAAATTATAGCATATTGTCAAAACACAAGCCTACGTATTGTTGCTATAGTTGGTTGGACTGTCAGGACTTTGCAGCTGCTTAGATACTGATTTTTCTGGTTTCCTGAATCAGCGATTTCTTAATTATTATTAATTGTTTTGAGCGAGTTCGTGAAAAAAGTGAGCATTAAACGTTATAGTCGAACTTATGCGTTTTGAATTTGCGCGCCACGTGATACTACTTACATGAATCATATCATTTCATAGTTGCGTTCCAAAACTCGACCGAGTTCAATTCGCAAAGTGTTTTCGGTATAAAATTCCTGCATATGCAGCGGTGACTCAGTTTTGACTGAGGCCGATATAGCAACACTAAGCCTACGAGTGGTGCAAAGCCTTCAATCACGGTCGAGAGATCGTTAAAGACATGCCTCGGTTCTGACGACGTTCGACCTCTCCAACTAATGAAAAATACTAAATTAAAAGGAAGAATATGGTACTTGAAAATCGTCGAGCAAGTGTTAGAGAGATGGCAAGAGAGCTCGTCATATCTCGCGAGTCCGTCCGAATAATTTTGTTGGATATATTTTGGTATGACAATGCGTTCTCGCTCGACTCGTCGGCTAATAAAGCGGAATTTTTTCCAAACAGAGTCTCTTTGGATATGCTTGATCGTTCGAAGATCGATTCCACATTCATGGCTAGAACTTCCATCAACATGTCATGAACGAGACATAGTGCTTATGAGTTTGAAATGCAAACAAGTCAACAATCATCGGAATGGAGGAGAAAAAACGAGCCGAAACCAAAATTAAAAAAAAGACAGACGCAAACACCTCTCAAACATCACGGTGATGCTCATTGTGGTTTTCGATGTTCGTGGTTTGGTGCATCTTGAATTTGTTCCGGAGGGACGAGACGGTCAATAAGCAGTTCTATTTGTCTGGACTGAGGCATTTGCATGAGAATATCCGTTGAAAATGGTCAGAATTGTGGTACAATGCATATGAGATAGTATCCGAATTTAAACTAAAAACGAATTGAATACCATCGATTGACATACAGTTTTCACTAGATTTAGCACCTGGTGGTGATTACTTCTGAAGTTCGACCAAATTGAACTATGTCGATTCGTGGAACCAGATATTTCAGTCGATTGATTATATAATATAAAATTCGGTGGAGGAGCTGAGGCTATCTCACAAGTTTTATGACATATAATTTTCTACGAACTGGAAGAAGCGTTAGCATAGACTGTATTACATCCGGTGACAATTACTATGAGGCGATAAAATAAATATTAATGAATATTTAAATATCTTACGTTTGGTTCACGAAATCCGTGTACTCTTTTAAGCCACAATATATACATGTCCTCAGAAGGATTAAAAGTGCAAGTTAGCTAACAATGCTTTCTTAACGTTTGCAATACATGCATACAGAGTTGGGCTCACATAGACAACGTTTACATAATGAAATTTCATAAACTAAGTGTCCATAAAGTTGATTTAACAATATAAATATATAAATATGCTATACGCCGCAAGACTTCTGATTGAACAAACGTTTTTGTAGTCTTGTTAGTTTGTATTTTTGTGAAACACGTTGAAGACATTTAGGATAAGGAAAAAATCATTAAAAAATGTGCTGAATGGTGATCTTAGATATTTAGAGCTTTTACAATCATTAAGGTTTTCAGAATGTACTGTGAAATAACTTGTGTCAATAAATGATAATATTAATCATTATACATATATTGAAGGCAGTATAGGCTTTTGTAGATCATATTTTAGACTTCGAATTATTAAAATTATTTGAATTAAGTAAATAGGACATCACTGAAGCCATGAAGTTGGTATTGAGACCAAATATTTCATAAGTTATAAGTTCAAAGCCAGTAAAACACAGCTTGAGCTCTGTAGATCTTCATAATTACTCAAACATCATTGCAAAAATTTCAAGGATTTGACGAAGCAAATATCACAGCTCATAAAGCAAGTAAATACTGAAGGACTCATTGATCGGCCAAAATATAATTTATGAAAAAAAACAAATTAATTAACCAAATTGTATTCCTTGAAACGAAAAAAACTTTTCCGAGAAAACGATGGATCCAAACAAATATTAAAAGGTAAATGGCTGGTCTTGAATTGAACTTAAAAATAAGGAAAACAACATATTTTATCAAACTCCTTGGCTGCGTGAATCGGTACCTCTCGGCCTGGAAAAAAATTAACTGTAAATATATTATATACGAGTATATACATATGAGTTCTGCTGAAAAAAGAATACCTCGGGGGAGCGATAATACTAGCTAAGAAAAAGGGAGTACTCTAAAAGCACTTTTGTAACGCTAAACTATTTCTCTCTGTGTAGATATGTGCCTGACTAATGTTGGTGTTTGTTTTGGGTGTGCACAGTGAGTACGAATTGGTGATGGTTTGGAGTTTAAACTCAATGCAACAAGAAGTTAAGCACAAGTATACGCCGATTCAATGCACAAAACTTATACAGAAAAACATAACCTCAAATAAAATCATAAATTGATATTGAAAACCGAATTATCAATGTAAGGAAAATGACTTCAATTGGAACAAAAATGCATACAACAACAACAATAGTAATAAAATATTAATATTTTGTACAAAAAGAGGGCAGTTGCGCGCGGCATACTGCGGATCTACTTACCGCCACGATTGATGCTGCCCGGCGAGTAGGTCGGTTGTGGTACGCTAACCGTCGCACCAACACCACCGTTGCCATTGTTGCTGCCCACAGCTGTGACCGCCGTTACCACGCCCTCACGCGCTATATCCTGCATCACCGATGCTGCACGACTGCCCACACCGGCCGGTTGCAGTATGGTGTAGTGCTTAGTATCGGTCGCCGTTGCTGGACCACCAGCTGAGGCGGCGCCCACTACGCCTGGCGTGCCAAGCGCTTCGTTATGCTTATGCAGCTCCACGCTGTTTGCTAGAGCGGGCTTGAGCTCCGTGATTTTGCTATCGGTGGTGCCGATTTGCGAGGCGATATCGAAACCATTGGCGTGGCCGGGCGTTGTCGGCGTAGGACGCGCGGGTGGCAGCATGGACATTGTGTTGGAATCGGCCAACGCGTGTGGCTGATAGCTCAGGTATGCAGCCGAAGAGTCATTCATGTTGGTGTAGATGGGGTAATGTGGCGGTGGTGGTGGTGGCAGCGAGGACGCTACTGATGTCATAGCTGTTGCGCCCGGCGGATAGGGTATGAGACCGTTGCGTTTGATATCGTGTGGTGGCTTAAAGGCGGACGCTTGCGAGAAGGCTGTGGTACGTTTACGCTCGTCCAACGTTGTATGTTCGGCGTGCTGTGAATTGATACGCGCCTGATCGTTTTCCTTTTGTCTGTGGAAACGTAAGAGATCAGTTTGAAAATAAGTTTCTTTATCGGCTGGTAGCGTTTGTGTGCCATACTTTTGTTTCTCTTCGAAGAGATTCTGAAAAGGTGGCGGATTCTCGTCCTGATCCTGCAGACGGTACAAATTGTTGCGCGCCTCCGGTGGCCAACTGCCCGAGAGGCTTTTGAGTGCCGCTTGTGTCTCACGTATGAGCGTCTCGTCGTCCTGGTCGTCGGCGGTCACTTTTGCCGGTGTGGTTGTACTGACCACCGCTGCTGGAGTCCTGTCTGGTGAATGCAAAGTGGTTGTTGTAATGTTGTTGTTGCTGTTATGCACTGAGTTTTGCAACATGGCAATGTCGTGCGGCGTTGTGTTCGCTTTATTTATGTTGTTGCTGTTAGTGCTGCTGCTAACAGCGCGCTTCTTCTGTGGCAGCGTTGACAATTTGTCATCGTTTTTGTTGTTGTTATTATTGTTATTGGCCGTTTCATCATCGCGGCTGGCGCGCTTTTTACGCTTCACCGCCGTTTCGTGTTCCTCGGTTTTATTGTTGTTGTTGTTATTATTATTTTCAGCCAAAGCGGTCTCCTTGGTGAGCGGTCGTTTGGACAATGCCATGACGAAATCGGTACGAATCTAAATACATTTTCGTGTTAAAATTGAATATTTCGACATATTTTGGTATAATTATGTAAAATTTAGTATATGCTGTTCTTAAAAAAGAAGCTAAATTATTGTGGGAAAATATTCTGTGCGGTTATAATATTGTCAGGCTATAATTTGATATAGTCAGCGTAGCTTTTGGAATTATTTAAATATTCTGGTTAATAAAAAACCATTAAAAAATTTTGTCAAAATCACATAACTCAAAATAAGCAATTTTTCATTAAAGTTCCTGAAATTGTATGTACGATACAATAATATGTTGGATTTATTCTATACACTTTATATATTTGATTATTTCATAAAACTGTTTATGAACTTATAATTTTGTAATACTATTCTCAGAAACTCAGATAGTCCCTAAAAGAAAGTTTGTAATTGTAAAGTTTAATAAGTGGAACTGTGGAATGAAAGAAAGTAATTATATAGTAAAAAATAGTTACATATTAAATTTTTGTTTCCTTTAGCATATACGTTTCAAGGAACATATAAAAATCTCTTCCGATTATTTATAAGAGTTTGGAAAAGTGAAATACTACCAAAGGGAAATAACATTTCCTCTTAAATATTTCAAATAAGGAAAACAATGTATATTTGGGACATACATATGAAGCTAAAGTTAGACCGAATTTCGTAAAAGATAAAAGTTAATGAACCCAAGAACTGGGATAATTGAATTTTTGTTGAAAATCTTTTCATTATCTACAACTTCTTTTTTCTGTAAGAATCCTAGTTTCGCTATAAATCATAAAGTCCTTAAAAATTCAACCATGCTCTTCCCTTTCCCGATTATAGATTGCACGTAAATTATTTTGCATTTCATTTGTGTTGTTTAGTCTTCCGTTTCCAATGGGTTAAAGCCTTCTATGTTTTGTTTTTTTTGTTCTCAAAAAAAAATCTACTCTGGTCTATATGTTGTCGGTATCGTCCTAATACAAATTTCTATCGATAGTAATTGAACAGTTTTTAGCGATTTATTTATCAATAGCTTGCTGGAAATATTTTGGTCCAAATAAGGTCACTAATCAGTCAGTAATACCTCAGTGTATTATAATATCCTTCACAATTACAAAGTATTTCCTTAAAGCCCTTTGATTGGTCACTTTTAATGTCAGCTATATGCTATAATTGTCCGATGTCAGCTGTTCCGAGAAATCAACAGCTTTTTGCTGAAAATATGATAGCTCAAAATACAGATAGACGGATGGCCAAATAGACAGACATGGCTAAAGTGACTAAACTTGTCACGCTGATTATTTCTCTGATGTTTCTTTTTGGGTGTTACAAAGATCTTGGATGTAAATATTCGGTACGTTATTGATGTGAACACAATTGCTCCAAAAAGAGGTTTGTCGCGGGGGTCATTTGCCCGAAATCATTTTTAAAACATGATGAAAAATCCTTAACTTTATAAAGCTTAATAAGCTAAACTCTTTAAATTATATGTTTTTTTTTTTTTAACTTGAAAATCACATGTCTAAAAACATATCCTTTACGAATTCATAAAAAAAAACAATTGGTATAAATAATTGTAAAACCGATTGAAGAAAAAATTAAAGCAGAAATCTCATGAAATCAACTACTGAATATACTGAAGCACTAGTTTACGCTCAAAGTGATATTAAAAAGAGGTTCAAATAATTCCCCAAATTGCTAGAGTTTTGCAAAGGAGTATATTTAGCAGCTTTTCTCTATGTTTTTGGATACGCAGTACTAAACATTTGAATATAAAAGAAATTTCTTGATCTTAATTACTAATATAAAGGTTTAACCCATAAATTAACATCAACTTCCAGAAGACTGCCAAACAAAACAAGGTGAAAATTTGTGAGACAAGCTGGGGTACTATATACGTAAGCTATGCACTCTTGAAGGATTTCGAAAGCTATACATTTATGACAGCTAATCCAATTTCGAAGATATCGAACAAGTATCAAACGATAATAGAATAAACATTTTAGTTTCGACTATTATATGAAAAATTGTAATAACTTTCAATGCACTTATACATTTTTATTGACTTTTGTATAAACATATGTGAAATATATAATAAAGTTAATCACTAATATTTTAAAATATTTGTTTGTTATGGAAAACAACATTTCGATTATTTGCTGTTGAGATGAAGAGGAAGTAATTAACTTGGATACTTTTGATATTTTACCCCACTTGTAATTCACTTTCGTAAGATTTCCATAATTTTCATGCTTTAGAAATAGAAAAGTTTGAAATCAATTTTTGGTACCTTTTCTCAAGAATCTTCGAAGCAATATTATGAAACTTCTATGCTAATTTTCGCGGTTAAGCTTGTTCACATCACTTTTCTGAGAGGGTAATCTTATAAAACTTCTGAGAAAGAAAATTATAATAAATTAGAGCTAAATATTTCAAAATTATACTAGCAATTATTTTACCCCGGCAAATGGGAGCATCGACTTATCCAAAAATATCTTTTTCTGTTATGGATAATTCATCAACAATGACGACAGATCATGCGGACCGAGGGTTACGTGTTCTTAAAGTTTATCCAAAACTTTGGTAAAAATATGAGAATAAAAATGTATTTTACGTACACTATTTAGGATTGGATTACAACACTATCGTTATAGAAACGAAAATTTTGAAAAATAAATATAGAATATTTCGAAGCATTGCTTTAATAAGGCTTTTAAAATTCGGAATAAAAATGATCATATCACAGCGATCCTGTCTCACTCATGTCATCGTCGAGGGGTTACTTTAACTCAACATATTGCTTACAAAGCTGTGAAGTAACTGTAAAAGAATTATCTTAAATATTTTAAGCAACACTGTATTTTGTTTTTAAAAACTTTGTATTTAAATATTTTTTTTATAAATATCTGAATATTGAAAAAATTTGTGCTAAATAAATAAAGGAGTGTTTAAATAACTAAAATGGTATATGCGATATGCAAAATATTTTCGAAATTGCTTTTTTCAACATAAAAATTTTTTAAATATAGTAAGTAGATATTTATTTTTGATTCTTGTTGCATTGAATTTTCAAGCATCAGCTGGGATTGCTATAAAATTTTATATTTGCGTTGTATTAAAGGCTGGTGAGCAATAAGAGGATTGGAAAAGTATGTAAAAATATGCAAGTTTTTTTGCCTTAATAAAATTCAAGTTGCTTTACCTAATGCAGTTTAGTGTTGGAAATTGCTGCGTAGCGAAAATTTGGTTGCGTTAAAATATGTTGTTGGATCACATGAACAGCATTTTTGAATATTTTTGAAATTTTTTTAAAACTTTCCAAAATTAGTTCGATTATTTTTGAAAACTTTTTTTTAATATTTTTGAAAATTACTTATTATATTAATTATATTTTTACAGTAATTTTTTAATAAATTTTAATATTTTTATAAATTTTTCATAGCTTTGAAGACTTTTAATATTTTTGAATTTTTTTCAAAAATTTTTAAAATTATTTTTGAAAGTTTTTAATTTTATTTGTTGCTACTTCTATTTTCAAAATATTTTGTGCACAAGCACTGCACTTAATTTTTTAGTTTTGTTGTTTTTGTTAAACAATTGCCACTTCAAGGCGCACAATATTTTATGTGAAATATTTTTTTGATTTTCAACACTGCCGTTTGCACTAGTGTTTTGTTTCAAAACTATGCCGCCGCCAACTTTATGCGCAATAACGGTGAAAACAACGGAAAAGGCTGGCAAACTTGTAGCACAAACTTTGTTTGGTTGAACTTTAAAAAGTTGGCTGCAAAGTTTCCCAAGTATAAGGAGTGCAAGACACACGTCGACGCGGTCGAAACTTTGCCCAAACTCGCCGAACGACCGAACGGAAAGTTTTTCGCGCCGCAACGCAAAATTACGCGCTCCGCTTTTCACTTTTTAATCAACTTTTTTTCGCCGGTTTTCGCGACGCTTATCATTGAACTACTTAGCCGCCGAACAATTATATGCGCGTAACGGTTTTTAGTGCCTACTTCCGGTTCGAATGCCAACACACAGGCATACGCATACCAATGCACAGCTGGCTGGCAGCGAAATTTTTTATTTTTCGCGAATTTTTACACACGCGACTTTGAGGTCACCAAAGTTTTTATGATAATATCGGCGATTCGTTTGTGCTGGTTGTTATTGTTTTTCTTGTGTGCTTGTCTTCGACTTAAGTTTTTTATAACTTCATGTTTTATTATTATTTGCTAACGGTACTTTCTTTTTAGCGAACTCCGCAGACTGTCTAGCGCTATTCATAAAGACACTGGCTTTGTAATAAATTTTTTGATGGCAAAACTTTGCATTTACCGTTAGTGTGGGTACAATACGCGCCGCACACGACCGACTGAAGAATGCGTTTCGGGCGAAAGTCAATTGGAGCGCCTGCCGTATACGCGGCAGCTAGTGTTGCACGCTGCTGGGCAGTCCGAAACGCACACACACGAACACACAAACTAATACACTGACGCAAGTGCACACATATACATATATAACTGTATATGTATGGGAATGTCCACTTGTGTGTTTGTGTGTTTTTATTGCAGTTTTCAGCTTCAACTTTCAGCTCACAATTTCAATTTCAGTTCAGTTCAGAGTTTAGAAAATTTCACCGCGAAGGAAACTCCAAAAGCGCGCGCGTCTCTACCTGTTCTAAGTTCGCAGCTAACTGGCATCAAACTACCCGAGCAGAGTTTTCCAAAGTTGTCGAACTTTGCGAACGCAATGAAAATTGCATCCAAAATTTGCTGTTGTTGTTGAAATGTCGCGCACACAGCGCACCGTCGACGTCCTTTCGTCCACACTCGTCGTACATTTCCCCAGTCGGCTTTGCGTGTTGTGACTTGACTTCGTCGTCGTCGTCGTTTGTTTTTCCTTTGCTACACCCCAATAGCATTCGTTCGTGCGTTGTTTGTGCGCTGCTAGCATATGAACATGCAGTGTTGTTGCTATTATTGTATGCTTGGTAGTCGTTTTTGTTGGCATTGTATCGTTCGTGTTGTTGTGGTTCGTGCGCCCACTTCACTTCGTCACTGTTGGCATGCCGTGCTCGTTTGTTGTTTGCCTCAGCCCTTCTTTGGTTTGGTGGTGAGTGCTCGCCGCAGCTGTGTTGAGTTGAGTGGGGTAATTGCCTAGAAGTATGCTACACATTGCAGGAAGCAGTGTGGCATAGTCAGCTGTGCTTTATGGGCGTAGCTGTCTCTCTTCAGCACATATTGTCAGTATCGGTTTGTAAGAAATTGAAATTGAGGCAGCGTTGTTGGCGAAATGTAAACAAAAGATTTCACAGGGAGCACAGTTTTCGGAGTGGAGCGGTTTGTGTTACTTTTCGGAGTTCTATCAGTTATGTAGCGGGGACATTATATTTCGATTTCGCTTTTAATTGTAGGTTAGGATTATTTCTGTCAACCAGTTTCTGTAAATATAAGGTAGGTCCCTACTTTAAGCCATACTATGGCTATTCCTACAAAACAAAAAACATATGACCCAGCTGACTTATGTAATTTTTTTGGAAAGTCTATTAAAAATTAGTGGAAAGTAGCGTGAGTTGGTTCTAAGGATCGCGTAAAGTAAATCAATATATTAATGTTAGCTCAAGATCTTTATACATATAAATGTGTATTTTTCTCAGAGTTCCAAGGTGAAACAGGGCCTTAATAGGCAAATTAAAATTAAATTTTTTTAGGTCTAGGATTTTGATTTGTCTCTATGAACGGTTTCTTGCAACTCAACTTTCAACTTTCGGCTCCATGTATTGGCTGGCCTTCATCGTCAGCGGCTCCCTGTATAATTCTAGTCAAATGCCATTCTTATGAAATTACCTTAAGGTTTTACCAATGTCTCCCCGATCATTTCCATTAACGGCGACGAATTTCATTGTGGATAGATCTTTGTTCGGTCGCGGTACAAAGGTTAGCATTACTTATAATATAAGGTCAGCTTCATAATCTTACGGAGACAGCGGCTAAGAAAGACTTGCTGAGTTGATAGCCCTCATGCTGTTAGATTCCGTGCTTCATATCCATATACAACTACTGATTTTAAATTTGCATCGAATATTTTTAACTTCGAGCGTCTTGATGTATGTGTTGCTCTCCTTCCTCAGCGCACCAATTGCGCCGCGTCCCTTAACTAATCGGTTGTGTATCTCTCCTGCTGACCAGCCGGTTTTTGGAATAATGCTACTGTGATAACTTGTTCATCATCTTCTTCCACCGGTGTGCCAGCAATCTGGAGCGTTGCGTTTCGGTGGTATCGATTCTCAATGCCATAACTTTCTGACGTTAATATTTAGACCGTAGTACCATAGCGTCGCTATCACTGAAATATTGCTAACATATCACATAAATATATGAAAGCAGACAGATGTCGTAAGCATAGTCCAAATCCTCCAAGTGGCCATTCAAACCCCATCAAATACCCCTGCTTATAGCGTTTTCCTTTTGAAAGTTAGGTTTATTTGGACCGAATTTTTAATCATCTGTAACACCTTTAAGGAAATCATACAGTAACCGCATTTATTTCGGAATCTAAACATTTGGAACCAAAGTCGGACGTTCATAAATATTCAAATGAGAGCACTTTACAGTCACTATTGAGGGCAGAATATTGAACTCGCATTTGGAAAGTATTTTAAAGTAAATAAAATGAAAAAAAATCTTCTTCTCTGCTTTCGAGATAGACAACGTCCATCACTTTTTCTAATTTTTAGTTACCGACAGTGACGTAGTTCCACAGGCGGGAGAACAAATAATAATTGTCCCCAAAATGCAAATAATCTTTGTAAGGGGTTTCTAGGTTGGAAAAAATTTAGGCCTACGCTGTCAAAGCTATCTACGCGTCCATTTAGAGTGGCCAGTTCTTTGGTTCAGATTAGATCTAGCATTATGAGAGCGAATCACCCTGCCCAAAACCTTGTTTGGTATCGAACGGCTCGGAGAGGCTCTTCCCCGATTGTGACGGAGCTGATATTTGGTTCAACGTTTTTTTTTTTTGAATAATCGTATGCGTTCCGGAGGGATACCAAATGTAGACAAGGCGTCGAATAGGTCGAATGGGTGCCGATATGCTTATCGTGAGATCTAGAAAGATGGATTTGATTTTGTGTATTGTAAAAATACGGTCTATGGCAGAATTGCTAGTTCTAAAGTCACACTGAGATCTCGGCTAGCGGCGTCTACGCCAATTAAAAACAAGAAAGTCATACTGATAACCCCCAATCAGGTGTAAGTGGAATGTGATAGTTACCCGGGTATCCAGTTATAAATAAGCTACCCCACCCACCCCCGTCCACCTCGAGGACCTTGGGCGCCTAAGCAACTTAAAGTTATTTACGGTAACCAACTAGTTCCCCACGGGGTCACTTTTAGAAGAGAAGCGGCTTTGGCAAAGACACTCCGAGATAATCGATTTAATGATTTAATAAGGTTGTAGGTGATCCTGCATGAAACGCTTAAAAACGTGATCAATAAAAGCTTCTCACGAGATGAGATTGCACCGCTGGATTTGAGACTTGCCAAAGATAGATACAGATCTTCTATATCTCATGTGGTCACAAAGTTCTAGCAATCTGGACAATTCCAGGAGCTTGCTGGGTGCGATGGAGATGGTGTGATCCTTGTCCACGTAGATGGATCCAAGGTCCTTGAGCCTGTTTGTACAAATTTCTAGGCAATATAGAAACAGGTCGAGATTCGCCATGTAAAATTTAATTCCAATGAAAGGAACGAAAGATTCCGAAATTTTATGGTTTCTTTCACTGACTGAGGTCATATACTCATTCTTTGTTTTTTTTTAATAATAGCAAGAAACTAGCGGTTTATACGCTAGTAAAGAAGAAGAAGAATAAAAGGAAATTATTGGATAGATTAATTTAACAAGCAGCAGCAGTGGCAAGTGGATTAAAAGATCCTTATAAAAAAATTACTTTCATTTGAATATGGTTTCCCCAAAACATCAGCTGATGAAACTCCCAGTGGCGCAACACCATTCTAAACGAAATAAATTCCGAATTACCCCAGCACTTTGTATAACAACTGCACAACAACACGCAGCAGAACCATGAGACCAAAGCAGAAAATATGAAACACGTGTTGGCTCTCGCTTACTAAACCACTTCACACACACACACTCTGGAGAAAGCGCTTCCCCAGTTTGTACGTCGTTCGCTTAACTGTTATACAAAGCATTGCGACCACCAAGTGCCTGCTTTCGGTTTACCCCTACAGGGCAACCCCAAGCGAGGAAAGTAATGTGAATTAGTGCGGCAGGATTTTTGTGTTGATTTCCTGCTTTTTGTGTCTCTTTTGTTTTTTCTTCGTTTATACGTGATCCGGACAGCACTATCCCAGTGCTAAGCCGAGATGCACTGCCGCACTCGCGCATATCCTTCATTCAACTGTAAAGTCCCAGCAGCGCTGCGACATATTTCTAATTTTTCGGCTTTTTCGATTTGCAATTTCTTCATTTTCATTTATTTCTGCTCATTTTCGGTTTTTGGTTTTTCATTTTCCAAAATTTCGCCAGCGTTCGCTGCGTTTCCGCGTTTTGAAGTTTCTCGCTGCTGTGGGGAGCGGTGCCCGGGGCTTGCAGTTACCCTGCTATGCTGATATTTGTGTGTGTGAGTGTCTGTGTACAGATTAGTTGGCTCGCTGCTGGCTGTTGCTTCTTCATTTGTTGTTGCCTAGTCTTTTTTCGTTGCTGTTGTTGTTGTTGCTGTTGTGTGTGTGCGTTCTATGCGGCGCATCCGTTATTTTGGCCTTTGATTTTTAGTTTTTGCCACTCGTCGCTGGTCGACGGTCGACGCTCCGTTAGTTTCGCCAAGCAAAGCCAAAAGAGATTTTGTGATTTTGAAGCGCTGAAGCAAAAGACCAGCTTTCTAAAGATCACGCTGCTGTGCTTCCGTGCTCGGTTGCGGATTAATGGTGTGTGTTTTGTTGTTTTGTGTCGGTCGCTGCAATTGACATGTGAGCCGAGTGTTATCTGCATTCACCTGCTTGGACGGCGCTCAGGCGGCAGCGTTGCGCCCTCTTTCTGTTGAGTGCCACACTCACGGCAGCTTAACACGTTGTCGTTGTTGTTGTTAATGTTTTTTCAAGTAAAATTGCGTTAAGTTAAAAATAGTATTTTTGGCGCGCAGCATTTTGCACTAATTGCGTGAATTATTTTCAGTTTTTATTTTGGCTCAGCAGTTCGAGCGCATTCATGTTTGTTTTGTGTTTTGTGTTTAGTGTGCAAGTGCTTTTAACTAGAAAATTACGTGCGGATTTGTATTTACCTACTTGGAGTAAAGTAATGTGGTATTTAATTGTAAAAAAAAGAATAACAATAAAAATTTATTAAAATCTAACAGATTGAGATTTTGAAATGTTTTGAATGCATTTTATGTAATTAGTTAGAAAAATGTGGTTAATTGTTGCTTTTTGAATTTACCGCATTTTGTATATATTTTTATTTACATAAACAAAAATCAGACTCGATTTCAGAACTGACAAATATCAGTTAATTTAAGAATAAACCGAAAAAACGTGAACTTCACTTGCACCGAAGCTGGAATATCCTTGACAAATAGAGTTTTCATACAAGAATTTCATTTAGATCATTCAGTTTATATGGCAAATGATGATGATATAGTTTTCCGATTAGAAAAATTTCTACAAAAGTTGCAGCGATGTTTGGCACAATAAATCGTGTCAAAATTCGTGAAAATATTACTTCCAATAAAAAAGTGTTCCATGAAAAAATTTGGTTTTTACTGCTCAGTTTATATGGTAAATAGATACGGATTTTTTTCCAGAATTGAATCGCTGGGTTAGACAATAACTTCTGCTACATTTCGTAAAAATATGTTGTCAAACAAACAAGTTTTTCATGGAAGAGAATCAAACTCGTTTGAGCAGCTTCTTGGAAAAAAAAACGTGAACAAAAATATCTTAAAAACAGAGAGTCTTATAGTATATGTAGAGAGACGGATGGCTAACGGTCATGGTTATAACGACTCAGCTTGGCAAGCTTATTATTGATATATATCATATATGTATATAATTTATAGGGCCTCCAACTTTTCCTTTAGGATTCTACAAACATCGTGGCAAACTAAGTACTCTGTGATCAAATTGAAAGGTGAAGTTTTAATTTATACTTCGCGTGTTTTTCGAAACGGTAAGTTGTTTTCTGTAAGTTCGTAGTACCGTTAGTGACATCTATGCTAAATTTCACGTCAAAATATTCATTAGTATTTGAGATACGAGTCGAGGACACCGTTTTGACTCAATTGAGGATATAAAAGCTGGATCGAAGAAGGCTCTGATGGCCATCACGGCGGAGGATTTTTTCAAATGCTACAATGACTGGAAAATTCGGGATTACTTTGAAGAAGATGAAATGGTCAAAATTCACCTTTCAATTTGATCGCAGTAGTATACATATAAAGAGAGACGGATGGCAAACGGACATAGATAAATCGACTCAGCTTGTCAAGCTGATCATTAATATATAATATATATTTACATATAAAGGGCTCCTCGGGTAAAAAACAGTTTTTTTTTTTAATTTTGGTTTCTCATTTAACAAATTAAATACAATTTCTTTTGTTACAAACATTCGCCTCTAACAAAGATATTCTGAAATTTTTGGAAAATTTTTTTTTTTATCCTTACAAAATCATCTAAAGTAAAAAATGCATGTTTTAATTTAAAACTTAAGTTAGAACTTGGACGAAAAAAAACTGAAAATTGGATTTTTAGCATTGGCTAGTTCTTAAGGCTGTATTTCCGAAACTATTACTCGGATCAATTTGAAAATTTAGGACAATGTTCTAGAGGTGTTGTAGAATTTAGTAAGACAATAAAAATAATTGATTTTTCGAAACCCGTAAACCCATTTAACACCTTAAAGGATCTCCAAGATTTCCTTTTGGGTATTACAAGCATCGTTGCAAACCATGTTCAGACCGTAATAATAGGAGGAGGAGATAGTAGTGATGGTTTCTAAAAAAGCTTTCATTTTAGTTAAAGAAATATAATATGGATATTTTGGTGTTTAGGATATATGTGTTTTTCATCGTAGAAAAATATGTGGTTGTCGGAGTGGAAGTGCCTAAAAATTAGTAAAAACAGAAAAACACCTATTAACCAGTATTCGTTTCAGGCGGCCTCAGTACAGAGTTGTTTGTTGGTTGTGTGATTGAAAGGGATGGCGCAGAAGAGCGAGACTGAAGGCGATCGCACTTAGGCCATCATCTGGTGATAACCATATTAAGCTCACTCCACTCAGTGGATTTGGCAAAAACATTATTATTTTCTATTGCTACTCAATGCTTCTTAAGTTGCAATATTGGATCAAAACTATGGATGATATTCCGTCTCATCCCGCCGAAGGCTGTGTATTCGCAGGGATAATGTTCCAGCTTTTGCTAATCCTCCGGGCATACTCTCTATTCCGCTGAATGCACTTTTCCAATTATTGGAAAGTGGGGTCTTAAGGGTGCTTTGGGATAACCCCTACAATGTCTAGAAGTATAAACTTTTTAGTCTGTACACCATCAACAATACCCCATTGTAACTTTGTGGTACACACTGTGTTGCTGGTGTTCTAGGAGCTGAGGTGTTTTTCAGGGTACAAAACAACCTTTGAAGGAGCTGAATTGTCTAAAGCAACTTAGATAAGTGGTATAACGAGTTCAAAGCGGGCCGAGGTCGCGTTAGAGACCAACACCGCTATGGACGGCCATCAACATCTTTTTGAGCGCAGTAGTATGCTATAGTAGTCCTATCTGAAAAAGTGGTTCGAAGCACCATTGTGAAGATTATCAAGTAAATAAGCTTCACATCCAGGAAATGGATTTTGATCGATCAGTTTGGATGGAGCTTTTCCTATGGTGTGCCAAAATCGTATATTCCTGCAAATGAGTAGTTTATTGGCGAGGAAAATGCGTGTGTAAAATTTTTGATGAATTTCTCATAAACTGAAGGACTAGTTAGAGTACGAGTATACACAGACAGACAGTCGGATATAGCTAAATCGTCTGTTTTGAAGAAAAATATCAACCGAACTATAAACCAGAATATCACCTTTGCTGTCTTCTCTATGGAAAGTTAAAAAAATTAATTTGCTAAAAAAAGTGTGTCTTTAACATGAGATGAAATTTACAGACTGCCTGCAGGGATAATATTATATTTACTTATTTTACCACTCACTGCAAAGCAGCGTCGCCTGAAATGCTAAAAATTGTACAAATGTCAGCTTCTCAAACGCTGCGAAATAATTAAAATAATTAAAATCCATTCCAAACAAGACGAGTCACACAAAGTAAGCAAATCTCAGAATTGAAAAGTCGTCACTGCCAAGAAGGAATTCACACGAGAACACATTAACATGCACAGAAAGGAGTAAATGTTATGTCTGTGTGTGAAAGTGTTTTAGCAAATGAAGGCAAATTAAATGAATGTATGAATGTGTGCAACACACACACTCGCACACATATCCTCAAGTGAGGCAAGTACTCGTACGAACGAAATTTTTAACCACAACAGCCGCAGGATATACTCGCACTCGTAGTCATCAGCAGCGCTTGGATTGGTATGAGTGACGTCAAAATGAAGACGAATGACGAATTGACGATTGTGTGTGTGTGTGACAACCGGAAGTTGTTGTTACTATTGAAAAGTATGAGTTCGCCTTGAAAGGAAATTACGGTTTTTGAGTAAAAATAAAAATGCAAGAAATTTCTTGTATTTCTTAAAATTACCACAGCAATAATGATGCCACAGCAAACATAAATTGTGTATGTAAATATGTAAGGAAGTATATACTAAAACTTATATGCAGTTGTGTAGGATAATTTATTACCGAAGCTAATTTTACTAAAAGAGTGTTATTTTGGTATTTTTTCAAAGCACATTTTTAAATGAAAACATTTATAAATACTGGGTATTCAGCCAATTAATCACCTTTGGCTCTAATTATATTTATTATGAAGCATTTATTAAAACTTTGTGGCCATACTCTAACTTTTTAACATACCTTATTATTATTTTCAAATAATTTTAATTTTAAACCAGGCAGCAGCTCTACATAAACTCCTTTTTTATACACAATCTTTCTAAAAAACTGTTACAGCTTAATGCAATTTAAATATTTTATTTGAAAACCTCTGCTTAAATTTGCCACCATTGAAAATTCTATAATAACTCTTACCGAGAAAGGCTGTTCGTCTCGGTTAATAGTTAATAAACTTAAAATAAGTCAGTCGGTGGTCATACGCGTCCGAAAAAGGCGCAATGTTTCGGTTGAAAACTCTATTAGGGCTCTTCCTCGACTTTTAACAGATGCGGATACTTGAAATATGATATCAATATATAAGAAAACACAAGGGATCGTCTCAGTGTGACGCTCCGAAAAATCACTGATTTTCGCGATTTTTTTTAAATGTTGAAATTAATTAATCGGCCTGGTTTTTGTTTTATAAATAAATACATTCCACGATTGTAGCCGCAATTTCAAAAAGACTATTAATCTTAAGGAAAGTCGCAATCGCGCTATGTACTTTTTTTTATTTATTTATTTTTAATTGAAAGTATCGAATTTGGCCCTTTTTTCGACAGTTTTTCGTAGAAAAAAAATAGAAAGATTTCCAAAAAAAAACAAAAAAGGTTCTATAGCGCGATAGCAATGACGTTAAAAATTTTCTCTCTAAACTGGAACTAGATATCCGTAAAACTCTTCTTTTGAGTGTGGAAATCGTTTTGAAAAACACTATTCTGAGAAAAACGCGTTTAAAGATTAGAGTCGCTATGTTCCTCAATCTGTTATCTTTCTATAAGAAACGTTGTAGCGACCGTAATAATTTGTATACCGATTTCATAATTTGAGAGAATATTTATTACAGTGTATAATTTCGAAAATTTCACACTGAGATGATCTCCTAATGCCTAAGTTGGCTCCTTTAGTGATAAATAAAGATGTAAGTCGATGGACTGCACGAAGAACACTTCAAAATATATAATATAATAAATAGGATATGATGCAGCAGTGGAAAAACTGAGAATTTATATTTATAGTATCGAAAAATTTCTTAAGGGGGTATTCTAGTCTAGAATCATGAATTTCAGGTAATTTTTAAAGTGTCGTATAAAAAGGCAATTAATATTTTTACTATCCATTTTTTATTACATAGTTATTTGTTAATTTTAGAAGAGTAGAGAAAAAAATTAAAAACTAAGAAAAGTAAAAAATTTCAAAAATTATGAGCTGACGAAGTGGGGGGTCTCTAAAAATTTCCACGTGACCATACCCATGATTTCAACCCTCTTAGTTATCTGAAACCAAAAAGAAAAAAAGATTATTAATCTAGAATAATGTCGCAATGGCCGGAATTACGGAAAAGTGGGAAAAAAATTTTTCACAAAATGGCGACTGCCTAAAAAAAAAGATTTTTTGGATCACTTTTTCTGACTATTTCGAATTTTTTAAAAATAATAAAAATAAAAATTTGGGGAAGGGGCTAGTTCCAACCATAGACAAGCCTATAAAGAAGACTCTATAAAAATTTCAAGTAAATTGGTCCAGTAGAACCTGAGAAATTGTGGGTATCGTTCCGAAAAAGTCAGTTTGGAGAAAAACGCGTTTAAAGTTTCGCGTTCCGGCCGAACCAGTTTGGATGCCGGGTCAGAAAAATTCCTATATCTCCGAAAATAATTTGAATTTTGAAAAATCCTCTTGCACACGTATTCTTGAATAGTTAAACTTTGAAAATATAAAAAAAAAGTTCGATTTTTTTAAATTTCTAGACTAGAATACCCTCTTAATAAACTATAATAAACTTAAAGCTCTGTATGTGTTCTAGTCGTAGAGAAAAATCCTAAAAATCCCTAAAAAAACAGTCCGGCACATGGGATGCCCTCCTTAAATTAATAACCAATTTCCTTGGAAAAAACGCGAATTAGCTTCTTTTTATACATTATGGTATTAAATTTTATAATTTTGATTATTAAGGGGTTACATGGGTTTACGGGCTTAAAAAACATCGAATTTTTTATGCCTTATTAGATTCCACAACCCCTCTAGAATGTTGGCTTAAGTTTTCAAGTTGATCCGAGTAATAGTATCGGAGGTACAGCCTTGAGAACTTGTGCGACTGAGGCAAGCTAGGCTTATTCTTGAAACTGTATTTTTAAAATCGGCTGGCAAGATTTCTCGAGAACTAGAACCACTCAACCGATCTTTAAAAAATTTTATACAGGTCTTTGAGATACAATTCTTAAAAACTTGGATGAAAGATTTTTTTTCGAGTAAAAGAATTTGAAAAAAAAAAATTTCGCCAAATTTTCATTCTGTTTTTTTTTTTTTTAATATGTGGCAAAAATCCAATGTTCAGTTTTTTTCCTTCGTCTAAGTTCTAAGTTAAGATTTTAAATAAAACACGTATTTTTTCACTTTAGATGATCCTGTAAGGAGTTATCCTGCCAACGTCGGTACGTCTTTTTTCCGAGGGTTCACCGAAAATGGCGTCGCAATGGCAGAGTTTAAAATATTTTTTCCAAAAATTTCAGAATTTCTTTCTTAATAGTGTATGTTTATAACAATAAAAAATTCTAATAAAATATTTAATTTTTTATACAAGAAAAAAATTGTTGAAAATGCTGTTCGTCGAAATATTTATTTTAAGGTTGGTATGATTGTCGGTGACATTTGGGCATGTGTAGAGCCAATCTAATAGTCTTTATATTTCACCTTACTAAAAAAACCTTTTTACAGCAAACTAAAACAGGGCATAATCTTTTCCCAAACAAAGGAAATTTTCGAGTGTTAAGAAAGTATTGCTTGAGTTTGTGAATCACAACCAGATACACTTTTCATCCTTCGCCGAGTTTGTAAAACTTGGTAGATATTGGAAAAATTATTGCTGAAGGTAATTGAAGATTCAAGAGGAGGTGATCTAGAAGGACTAGAGATGCTACACTTTCTTAATTGCTTACCTTCAAACATTAAAGCTGTTTAGGTAAGTATTCCAATTGAGTTCTCTTAAAAGCGGAATGTAACAATAATTCACTGAAGACCTGTTGGACTTACTTCCAGAATCCTTGAGGTAGCAGCGGTAGGTTTCAAATTTAAGAATGTAGTATAGATCTATACACAAATACAGCATTTGTTTAAATATGTAACTATAAGCAAAGTTGCTTGAATATACGTATTTACATATACCGCTAGTACTGAATTACCTTTCATAAGCGAAGAAAACCACTTGATCTGAGATGAAAAACCAAAACAGCGAACTTGAGTTGCTAAAATTTAATGGGTTCCATAGCTGCGAGCCAAGAACGTCACAACAGTGAAGGAAATGTTGAGAACCACGAAGCGACCAGCGATGTGCGGTGAGGCACGGCAGGGGTAGGGTAAACATTTGGGATAAATGGAAAATCCATGCCAAATGAAAAGCTCCTCAGGAAAAGTCATTTTGCGTGTACGCACACAAAACAAAAAACAAGAACAACAAAAAATGCAAATGCCAAATGGAAATGGTGAAGGAAAATGAGAAGCAAAAATTGAAAAACCATCAAAAGAGAACGGCAAGCGGAGAGTGAGGAGCGAGGAGACAAGCGGTGGCACAATTAACGGGTGGCAGCAGACGAGTGCGGAAGCAGCAGGTTATGCTTACGTTTTCCGAAATTCGGGGTGGGGGGTTGGAAATGTGGCACAAAGCAGACGGCCAATGTCGTCTTCAGCGGAAGACAGTAAGCGCGAGCTTCGGCGGCTGGCGCACACAGCGCCATGATTGACAGCACATAATTAAATTAATTGAGTAATCCTTTAGCAGTGCTGTGTGCGACAACAACAATTAGAACAACAACAATAATAACAGCAACAGCAAGAACAATAAGGCGCGAGCAGCGATTTTGGCGAACAAGATGAATGGGTTAAATTCCCAAAGGCAGCTGGCGTGTAGAGTGGGTAGCCCAAAATTCGAAGGCGCACAAGCGTCACTGTGCGGCAGGTTTAGCCGACTGGTTCGCGTGCTGCGGCGAGCTTTGCCAGGCAGCGTGTAGCCACGCATAGCCCGTGGCGTGAGGACTTTCATTTAAAACCACGAAAATTCGAATGAGCGACGGTTGCGGTGACATCAATGGTGGCGGTGGTAATGCCGGTGGCGAGAATAGGTCGGTGGAAATATAGGAGGCAAACGTTGAGCAAAGCGGGATCACTACCGCTACTCCTACCACCACCGCTAGTCTTCCAGCCAAGCGCTTAAGCATAAGAGTCTCAGTCGCTGGCCTGACAATGAGTTGTGAGACGAAATGGATTTTTGACAACTCGGCTGCGACGCGCAGAAAGCGAATTAAACTGAATCAGTTTACTGTAGGTGGAAGATGGTAGGGGGAGGCTGTGGTTTTGAGCGGCAGCGATGCTTTGTCTGTGCGGCAGGAAATGCTATTTAAAAGAAAATGAAAAGAAGATGAGAAGTAAGGTGAGGAGGGAAGAGTGTTATGGAGCACTGTGTCGCTGGCAGCTGACAGAAAGTGTGGGCGGGGTTCGGTTTTCAGTATGCAAACATGGAGGCTGAAGACGTGAGTGCTCTGAATGGAAATTAAAATTAGTAAAAAAAGCGCCGCGGGAAATGTGAGTGGGTTACATTGGACGCCGAGAAGCTGCGGCAAGCTTAGAGAAAATGAGTCGGAACCCTACACAGACACACACACACACAGCTGACGAAAGACTCCTGTTGGCAATAGCAACAAATCGCTTCGAGTACACGCTACAAGCTCTGAGCTTCACACTTTTATGCTGTAAGCAACAGCAATAACAATAAGATGCGTAGAGAAGAGAAGCCGACAAGTGTTGGGAGCTGGGGTGCCGTGGTCCTCCGCCAGCTATTAAAGCGCAAAGACAAAGGATTAAATTCACAACATAGGATTTTTGGTGTTAAGTGCTTCGCTGTATTTTGGGCGAAACAACAGTGACAACAACAAAAACAATAACAGTTTTAATTCAACGACAGCAACAACAAAAATTCAAATACAATGGTGTTGATAAAATACAAGGCACACAACAACATTTGCAGCAGAATCATGAACACCAATAACAATAGCGTGGCAGATAGCAAAAACAATCACAATAATAACGTATGCAACAGCAATCGCAGCAACAAAAGCTATCGCAAACTCAATTCGCAAGAAAAGCCTTGATATCTTCGTTTACAGCAACAATGTTTGTTGTTGTACAACTTTTTTAAAGAAACACAAATGAAAGCGAAAACACAAAAAAAAAACGAAGGATAACGGACAACAACGGCGTTGACAGTTGAGTGTTGATTGTTGCGGGTTCGCCACAATGAAGTGGCGCTTCGGAGACAATGCTCAAGGACACTCGAGGCGCAGCAGCTGTTGCAGGAAATGGAAAATCTTAGACAACTTGAAGGTGTTGCGTTTAGATTGGCTTAATTTGAGTGGTGCAACTCTTTGGTTTTGTGTTTAGATTTCAAATTTGTTTAAATGACTTTTCATTTGAATAAAGAGAAACAAAGATTTGCCTTTAATTAAAAAAAATAAAATAATTTTTACTTATTTTTTCTTAAAACAAGTTATTTTAAATTGAGATACGTTTATTAAGATTTTAGAACTTAATTAAGTTATCTGTGCATAATTTTGGGTATGTATATTTGATTACTATATGGTGCACTGCAAAACCCACAACTCTCATCCCCACGATGGATCCGTCAGTGTTGAAAACTGACAATAATGTCGAAAAAGTTGAGTTGGTTAGTATCAGAGACTTAACAGTGAATCCAACATTTCTTACGGATCAACGCAGCACTTGGTTAATATTTTGGGAATCAAAAGACCTGAATCTTTTGCATAACGACGTTGAATTAAAATCGCAAAAGCTTAATTCGAGGAGGACCCTCGATGAGGTCTCTTTAATCATAAAACGCATCTCTACTGTTGACGAGACATAGATTTATGAATAAGACGTGGAAATTACCTAAGAATGGCGATCCTGTTGAAACTGAAAATGCCAAAACTCGCACAGTAGGTAAGGCAGGGCATCCCAGCTTATGCAGTTACATGGGTTTCCTTGGGTAAAAAATAGCATTTTCAACAATTTTTTCTCTTATAAAAAATGAAAAATTTTATTCGAATTTTTTAATGTTACACCACTATTAACTTTTTTATAAATTTTTTTAAAATAAAAAATATTTAAAAAGATGCGCCCGCCTTGGCAGAATACTTCCTTTTTTTAGTTAAAACTTTAACTTAGAACTTGGATGAAGAAACAAAATACTGAAAATTGGATTTTTGGCAGAGATTTTTATAAAGAAAATTAATCAATTAGTTGTAATCGAAAAACATCCTTTGTCCAAGTCTTTAGGAATTGTATCTCAAAGACCTGTGTAAATTTGCAAGAAGATCGGTTGAGTAGTTTTCGAGAAATCTTGCTAACTTCAAAAACACAGTTTCGAGAAAAAAGAAAAATGCGTTTAAAGATGGTGGACGTAGCCCAGCTACCTCGAGCGCACAAGTTCTCAAGGCTGCATCTCCGAATCTATTACTCGTATCAACTTAAAAATTTAGAACAATTTTCTGGAGATGTTTTAGTAATTAGTAAGACAACAAAAAAAATTAAATTTTTTGAAATCCGTAAAACCGTTTATAAGGGGTTACAACAAGTGAATGAAAAATTAGATTCTTTAGCATACTTGTATTGTATTGGCTCAGAAGCCCATTTAGGCTATGATCAAGATTTGTATTAAAATACGTGTAGTCTTTTTATCAGTCCGGGTTAAATTTGAGCACTGTGAGTTGGAACGATAGTCACTTGACTCAACTGTGCTTGCTGTACTAAATTTTAAGTGTTGAATGAGGAAACAATCAGCCGGTATATATGTATCTATATTTCTAAACGCATATGGAAAAATTTTAATCGAAAATTCATCAAATAGTATCAAACTATCTAGGCCGAGCGATATAGGGAGAACCTGTATATAGTTATTACTGGGTTGTCTAAGCTAATGCAGTGAGACTCAGTATTACGCTGCGGATAGCTTGAATTGTCGCTTGGCTATCCACTAGAATGTGTATGGACTTGCTGGCTAGAGCAGAAGTACAAGTCCTGAAATACTAGGAACTCCAAAATCGAAAAGAGCTCCTTGTTTACATCCTTTCGCAAGATGAACAAAATCACCATTTCCAAAATTTCTTCTTACAGCGTATAATCCGTGCAAGTTCCATCAAACTCTGGAACGTACTTCTAGCAAGTTCTATTATTAATTAATGAAGTCAAGATAATCATTGAAGATAAAATTAGTTTTGTATATAATAATGCTCAATTTAGTAGCTTCAGAATAAGTGAAATGAGTTTGTATGGTAAGTATGAAGCTAATTGGACAAGGCTTTTACTTAAAAGAGATTAGAGAAAGAAATAAGAATTGCACTACATCGCCGTGTTCTATTATGCCCTCTTCTAAATAACAACGACTCATTTAGTCACAGAATATTGATAATTCAATATACTGTTAGGTGCTA
The DNA here is from genome assembly GCA_037783105.1 of Bactrocera zonata. Lineage (NCBI taxonomy): Eukaryota > Metazoa > Arthropoda > Insecta > Diptera > Tephritidae > Bactrocera > Bactrocera zonata. The sequence continues at coordinate 15,962 of JBAWJQ010000848.1, read as the reverse complement.
GACGATGTGATCCCTATTTGAAAAAAAATTGATCTAAAGGCCTTTATCCTAGGCCTATAGATATATAGTCTGGAGTTTCAGGCTTCATGTCGCAGAACCGGAAATGTTATATAAGTACTTCTTAAACTTAAAATGGCCAAAACCCTTTCCTGCCCACCTGCCGCCTTTATTCTTGCGGAGCAGCTCCTTTATGGTAAGGGGGCCAACCGTAATGAAAGGTTTGGGTCATACCATGTTGGTAAATGCTGAGGAAAAGGCAAGCTCAGCAGCCAGAAATTGGAAATTCTCCTAGATTATTACGAAAATTCTCGTTCGCCGGTAGCTACTGTAGAGCTCTTCGGGAAAAAACATAGTCGCCATAATGATCCATGACCAACCGACTTGTTAACCGACTTTTCCTTTCGGAATTTGATGAAAAAACGATCTCTACTTCCAACATGACGGTGCGTAGCCTTAGATTTCTTGTCTATATATAGACACATTGCGTGCAAAGTTTGGCGTCTCGTTATTTTCGAGAAATGGCTAAGACCGTGCGAAAAGCATTACCCTTTAGATTATTTTCTTTGGGCGTAGGTTATATCAAACCTTTACGCCAATCAGCCAGCAATGCTCTAGGAGCACGAAAGCAACGTTCAGCGCTCTATAACCGAAATTCCAGCCAAATTGCTGCACCGCGTCATTGAAAATTGGCTTAGATATGCAAACCTAGCCGTGATGTCTAGGTCATTAAAAGCATCAAATTATCTGTATACCAAAATAGAAACAGAATCGGTTTTCTCAAACTACATGTTTTGAATTTATGCCCGTTATCATCGCAGACAAGTGATCTGATCATGCGTGGTTCTCCACATAATGACCTACCGGTGGCCTGATCTGTGCAAAAAACAAACTCTGGCAGGCCAAAACCGACGAAAATGTTGGGGTAAAATTCATTTTTTAAAAAACGCTAATATTTTGTGCTTTTCAAAAAAATTTTGATATTTTTTGACCGTGGGTCATTTATTCGATAATCGGACAGTGCCTTTTGGTAGAGAGTTTTTTTAGTTGTCATCCAGAAGGCCGGAATCACTGCAGCAGTGGAAGTGTCATCGGGGCTTACGTGTAACTTATAAAATATATAAATATAATCTTAAAATATTTTACTGTGTATGTGTTCAATATGCATAAATATACTCTTAAAATTTTAAAACAGTGGTTATCGTCGTTTAATTTTTAATTTCCAAAAATATGCTTTGATTGGGCCGTCAAACTAAATGTTCCCTTAAAGTATTTATTAGGGCATTTATCGGTTGTTCGATTCAGCCCTGTCAAGGGTCCGAAACTTAAAATTGTTATCAAAATATAACCTCTTTATAAAATAGTGGTAATTTTCGTTACAGAAATCATTCTGTGGATATGTGTGTAAAAGCTGTGTATGGGGAAGTGGGCAAACACGACCAAGCCAGTAAGGCCATTAAAAGCTTTTAGTTGTACGAGATCAACTACTAACAAATAAAAGAATCAAAACAACACCAAATACCGATACTTATATGAAAGTACAGAGGAAAACATATGCATATATATGTGTAAGTTCTACACACCAACGATGTGTGTGTGCCATCCAAAATATTGACAACAAAATAATCTCAACCTTCAACAACCGCAAAATGAAATCCACTGCACTTATTTATTTTGAATTCCAAGAGAGACAAAGCAGCAACAAGCAACATCAAGACAAAAAAATAAAAACAAGAAAAATAAAAATAAAGTAGAAACCAGGAAAAAAGGGCATTGAAGCTATAATACCTTTTTTAAGGAAACAATATTTCTTACATGAATTTGATTTTGATCGGTTTGCTTAGTCTCTATATGCTATAGTGGTCGGATCTGAACAATTTCTTTGGAGATTGCACCATATCATTAGGCAAAAACTCATGCCAAATTTTTTGAATGTATCTCCCCCAATAGAAAGTTTTGCATACAAGCTCTTTACTTCGATCATTCAGTTTGTATGCGAGCTATATGCTATAGTGGTTCAATCTGAACAATTTCTGCAGAAATTGAACCATTGTTTTGTATAACAGTTCATGTCAAATTTCTTAAAGATATATACTTAAATGAATGAGTTTTTTTTTGCAAACACTTGATTCGGATCGTTTAGCTTGTGTGGTATCTATATGTTATAGTTTCGCGATATCGACGATTCCCACAAATGTGCAAGAAAAGGACATGTACAGCATTTTGGATCGATATCTCAAAAACTGAGTGACTATATACAGACAGACAGACAGACGGACATGGCGATAACGACTCAGCTCGTCATGGTAATCATAGGTTAAAGATATACATATAGTGGCATACTTAATATACCCCATTCAGGGTATAAAAAGCAGCCAGCACAAAAAATAATTGCAAGAAATCGTAAGCAGATCAACCACGAGTACATTAAAAACAACAACAACAACAACAAACTGAAAACCAAATAAAATAACGCAGCAGTACTCGTAAATCCCAAGGAGAATCCGCAGAAAAATTCGAAATCACAGCTGGAGTCCTTTCGGCAGTCGGCTGCTACTCCTTTCGCCGGCTGCAGGAGGACGGCAGGATGTATACTCGTATACTAGACAGCGACTGACGCTGCTGATAATCTGTGAACCAAAAATGCTGAGATCCTTTGCAAAAAAAAAAAAGCAAAAGACTACAACAACAACGAAATGAATGTGAGCATGAATGTTGTTGTTATCCTTTAGCAGCTCTGCTCGGTTTAGTCAGCAAAGCGCGCGGATTTCACAGCTAAGTAACTACAGTGGCTGCTATTTATTAGCACAAATGTGTATTTGTTCATGTATGTGTATGTGTGTGCGTAACTAGCATTCCTGCACTTTCTTTATTTTATTTCAATTTTTAATGCGTTTTTTGCTGACTGCCGCCGCCGCCACAACTGGATTTCCGTCTGTTCTTGTAATGAGTTGATTATGTTTGGCTTTGAATGGAAATCCTGTGGCGACAGACACCACAGCACACTATCTCCGTAGCATTTACGCAAATAATTATGTTTGCATATGTGTGTGTGTGTGTTTTCGCCTCACTCACTCTCTCAGCGTGTTTGTGGCAAGCCGCGATTTTGCTTAAAAACTCCAGTTAACTTGGCCAACTGCATTCGCTTTGACTTTTTAATATTCCACTGACACCTCGCTGTGGTTTCCGGGCGCTTAGTGTGAGGCAGCTTCCAGCTTTTAAGACACTCTTGGCATTTTTGCTTTACACACACATACACACACACACATATTTTTTGGTTTTAGGATGCTAGTCACTGCCTTCACGACCAACACTCTAATTGTTATTGTAGTTTTTGTTGTTGTCACTGGCGTTGTCATTGCCGGCGTGACTGTAATTATGGCGATGATGAATAACGCGTTGTAGTCACACTTTCTTACCGTTAGACTTTCTTAATTTTTTACTGCATTTTCTTCGGCTGCTTCCCTGTCTTTGCTTCAACATACTTTACTCCAGATTTACCGCCAGTCTGTGTGTGTGCTTGTTTGTATGTGTGTGTAGTTTGTATATTTGTCGGTGTGCATTCATTATTTTCTTTTACAATTAGTTGGCGCGTTGCGGCGCCGGAGCATTTTTTATTTTAATTTTAATTTTAATCTTTTTTTGACGAAGTCGGAAAGGATTTGTAGAAAGAGGTCTGGTTAAAGGGAAGTTCAAAAATGTATTTCTCAATAAAGTTGGGATGTTTTACTAACAAGTCACAGTCTGGTGGCGACACACACACCCAGAGTGGTGCTGACTGATTGCGAATAATTCAAGAAGAGCTCAAGGCACCAGAGAAACAATGGTGCATCTCTTGTGCACTTCTCCAACCTCGGTAAGACTACGCTATAAGCATCTGGAGTCCCCATCGTATGATGCGTAAAATGTGGCCGCAGAATTTGATCAAGCGCAGACATCCTAAAGGATGACTATTCCTCATGAACTTAGCAACTGAACCCTATCTGGTATAGCAAAGGTTCAAAACTGGTCTACGTGTGGCTTATTAGCCTACCAGATTAACCTAACCTAGTTGTGATAATTGATAGCTGAAATACATATTATATAGTATGCCAAACTAGACTCAGTCCTATACTTAATCTGAGCGACTACTTTCCCGAAAAATTTGGCGAGTGTTCAATTGACTCTCATCAGTATTTTTGATAACTGGTGATAACTAAGGCAAGCCTGCGAGGGAAAGCCTCGCGAGAGGAGGGGATCGTCAGAAAGTCTCCATCAGCTCCAGTTTTAGGATTCCTGACCATTGTAGTGTAACGTCTTCCAAGCGGAGGTGTTTGCCATAAAAGTAGCAATACATCTATTGCTCCACAGCGCAGCCTGCTTCAGAGTCGTGACTATCCACTGCGATAGTAGGGCTCCGATATTAGCCTTCAAGTTCAGCCTGTTGTGCGATTAAGAGTTGTAAAAGGAATGTGAAGACTCTTCTAGCATCAAACTATTTTATGATTAGACTGCTTAGGGTGTCAGATCATAGCGATAGTGCAGGACACTGTAAGTCTAAAGAGCTTGCTGGTGAAGGTACTTGAGTCTCAATAACTGCGGAATGGGAACGGGTAGGAGCTCCGTTAGCTTCTTCTGGCTCACTATTGGACTATTGATCCTCAGCTGTAAAGTCGCTCGATCCTTATTGGCAGTTTTGCTTGTTTACATACCCATTGAGCCAGAAATGGGTCTCACCGCTGGGCAATTGGAAATCTTGAAGAGCCCATAGACCGAAGCGATGTAACTTGATAAGGTCAAGTGGCTTCAGTTCTGGAATAAGCTGTATTTTGTACGCTTTCAATACCTCTTCCGGATATAAAGAACCAATTGTTGTGTAAACAGATACGGTTTCTTTCCTCAGTTAACTTATCTTTTGACCTCTTTATCATTTTTAGCGGTGATACTTTTGTACAACCATCTCTGAAGTAATTTGAGTAGAGTGACCTTGAAATCCAAAGCAGAACCACTCTTCCAATGCTATTTTGGACTGAGTAGTCAATTGAAAAGTTAATTCCTCTCTCAATGAACAAAGACCAAACCCCAAAATTTCCGCATCCTTCCCGTCCTGCAATATAGTGCGGTAGGTTGGTAGAGAATACTCAAGCTTTGAAGGTTTTCGTTTCGGTAACCGCCGGCGAAAGCAGAGGAAGACCTCCACTCCGTTGGCGCCAAATAGCGAAAAGACCTCTTTAACCTAATTTACCTGTATTTACGTCGTAATCTATATTAATTATCTATTCGTGGACATTTTTCTTGAAGGTGGAATATGTGATTTATGCCTAACTACATATTTATAGAATATTTTGAAGCATACCACAATTTCATAAGAGCTTTCTTTTATAACTTTCAGCGCAATGACACCTTAGAAGCTTCCGATCTAAATATTAAGGCTCAAATCAGTTCACAAAACTGTCAAAACTAATTTTAAATTCATAGACGCAGATCCAGCCACACGTATGTTTGTATGTATATCGCATATATACACAAAAGGTGTATATAATCAACTTCATATTAGCCGCGCTTTAACCGCAACTTATTAACCACATATTTGAAGTGCAGTCATAATTAATTGCTTATTTACAAATCATTAACTCCTTAATACTCGCAAACATATATGCCAGTGTGTAGGTGTCAAGACCCATACTAGTAGATATAATTAAAATAATTGTTGCTTTGCACGCTCATTAAACGCTTTCATACAAAATTCTAAGCCAGAAGCCAACAACTGCCAAAGGGGAATACCAAAGAGTTGATAGACTTTACAAAAGTATCGTTACACTTAGAAGTGGCGGCTTTAGATAGGTTGAGATACAAGTATATGTAAGCATGTATAGGTATGATTGCGGAGGTGTATGTGTCAATTCATTGGCAAAGGTGTAAATGAAGCACTCGATACAAGCAAAGCAATCAACACTTCAGCGGCAACCACACACAAGGCACGCTGCAATATATAATATGTGTTTGTGTATGTGTGAGTGCGTGTGTGTAAGTGCCGTGTGGAGTGGAAAGCTGCGAATCAACGCGTTTTAATTAGTTTCAATAGATTTGTGATAGTTGCAAACGATAAAACGCTCCTTGCAATTATTGCTACGTATATATTTACACACCTATGAATGTGCCTAAGTGTGTCTAAATATGTATGGATGTGTTTACACATTTATAGTGCGTAATTGATGAGTGTAAAGGTGTCAAACGGCAATGGGGCTTCTACAAACCAGTAAGGACCGTATGTACATATGTACTTAAGTATATGCATATGCATCCACATTAGGGTACACCATGTCGTATGAGCAATACAAAATGTGCAAGACTCAGTACATTTGATTCATAATTTTCGACAGGTATATAGGTTTAGAGGAATATTTTAATGGAAAAAATCATTAGCATCTTTTTGTAAAGAGATTAATGTTGTTGTAATTTTATTTGTTTTAAAGATTAAAATGTAATGTAAAAAAAAAAACAAGTAAGAAAGTGTTAAGTTCGGCAAGTGAAGAAAGTTCTCTGAGAGCCATTCACTTGAGAGTGGCCAGAAGCGATTCTTTTACATATGGCTCAAGCAACTTACGACTTTCAGACTTACACCAAGTATTCACTCATTGGGACCCGCAACGTAAAAAAACACCCCAAATGAAAAGGACACAACTGCCACGGATGAGAGACACCTCTATTGATAATGACCACTGCAAACGTTTTAAGGATCCTTAAAGTCCTTAATTGGGAAAGTGCCGCTGCCCAGCTGGTTGATGCCCACGTAAAAATAAAGGCTGACATCATCACCGTCCAAGAAGTGCGATAGACGGTACAAGAACTGAGATGAGTAGGTCCCTATTGCGTTTACTACAATAGCCATAAAAAGTAGCGCAGATTCGGTGTGGAATTCTGCTCCGACAGAGGAGAAGAACGATGCTACCAAAAATGTATTTGAGTAGAGTGATTATCTCTTGGCACAACGGGAGGTAAATTCAAATGGGTTGAGGTTCATCGACTTCGCCAGGGCCCAAAATATAATCATCCAATCTTCCAGCATAGGAAATCACACAATCACACAAGGGTTCGACGTCGGGAAGTTGCAATCACAACAGACAGCCCAATGATTTTCTGTTCGACTTGTACTCCTGCTTTCTAAGAGCAGTCGTAAGCAAATCGGTATAAAGGAACTGTGGGGCGGCATTTAAGCCTCATTACGTACAGCTGCAAACGAAACCATTGGTTTTCGGAAAAGGCAAGAGAACAGTTAGAACGATGAGGAGTGCCGTGACAAATGGAAAGAAAACAGACTGAAACTGTAATTTCAGTAGTCGTTGCGAAAAAAAATCAATTTGAAAATAAGGAACACCCTAATGTATATGTATATGACTTCGAAATCACACACATACCCACAAAGCTGTGTGTATTCGAATTTAGTTTCGCCGGCAATTGCATACATTTTTAATATGAAGCAATTAAAACTTGAATGGCAAATCATGAGTAGCGAAAACGTTGAACGTTTTAAGGAAGATTACAAATATACACACATACATATGCATGCATAAGAGTGTGTGTGTGTATAATGCATAGTAAAGCTGGCAGATACAAGCGTATTGACTAGATATATAGCCATATGAGAACCTTCTAAGCGCAATTGTAAACGCATTTAATGGCATTTAAGAAGCCGAGCGACTAAGGACCTCTCTACGGATATATGTAGAAATATACATATTCTTGTAATATTTGCACTTCAACCATATATATTAATTTATTTCATTATCTGCGATTGAAGGTACAATGAAGGTGAAATATAAAGTGTGAGAATATTCTTACTATACAGCTTGTATATATAAATATATATGAACGATACACATATAAACATATGTATATTTAAGTGCGTCTGTGTATATATAAGTATTTCATAGATTATTTATTGCCTTCGCTACATTTCAAAGAAAGTTGCGTGGCAAGCATGCATCAATGGCGAAATTTATTGATATTTAATTGCTTTAGACGCGAAGCACAAGCAGAAATATCAGAGTTATGGCAGTGATGGAAAGGTTCTAGATAAATGTTATTTATTAAATTTAATTACACACATATGTTTTATGTAATTAAGCGCTTAATAGCGCGAAGTTGTTAATTAAAGTCTACGATTAGAAACTTTAACCGACTTAAATAGTAAATTGCATAGTTTTTCATAAAAATTTTTAAACTTTTTGAATTAAAATTATAATTACACTTCTAAGTGTTATGTAAAACAATAATTTAACTGTAAGAATTTTTGAACTGTAATCATAGCTTCGAAATTCGGAAAAAAATCCAATTATTTTACATGTGTTAGACAATAGTTGCAAATATGTAATTAATTATCTTGTTATCGTAACAAAAAAAAAAAATAAATATACATAATAAATATTTAAACTGAAGACACATAACTCAGATCACATGTTGAAATTTCAGGTGGAGTCAAATCCATATTAACTCCACCTGGAATTTCACATTTTCCCAATAAACAGGTGCAGAAAGTACCCAAGACTACCGAAAATAACGGGTGATACCAGTGGAGACACTTTTTCAATAGCCTTTTTTTGACAGAGTAGACCCCGTCCAGGTGAAAGGGGCAGGGAAGAAAATATAGCAGCCGTAGCTGAGAGTGTACACCTAGACCGTGGAGAGTCGATTCTGCACCGACTTGGCACATTTTACGTCCAGATCTTAAATTGAAAGCGTTCAAAATACAGTTTGTGCAAGTTTCGCTCTATGGGCCCTTGAAAGTTCCGTCGTTTTCGAGCCAAATTTTGTTCAGCGATGATTCCCAGTTTTGGCCACATTTGGAGCGAAAAGCGAACTGAAGAGAATCAAGACCTGCCATTTCATCCAGTGAGCCAGTGGAGTCATAGGTCCATAATTCTAAACCATTGGTCCAAATTCCAAAATGAAGACGGTGAGAACGTAACCATCAATGGCGACCGTTCTCGTGCCGATAACCGATTATTTGATGCCTGAAATGGAAGCTCGTGATCTCGGCGATATTTGGTTTCAACAAGACAGCGTCACTTCCCACTCATCGCATCAATTAGTGGAATTATTGAGAGAGCCCTTAGGTGAGCAGATAATTTCATGTTTTGCGCCGGTCGTTTGACCATCAAGATCATGTGATATCACACCGTTAGACTTTTTCTTGTCACGTTTCGATTCATTCGCCAGTTACCAGTCGAAATGTTCATACGAGTCATCGAAAATTGTATTCAACGGATGGACCATCAGAGATGTAGCCGCGTCCAACATTTGAAAAAGATAATCTTCAAAAAATAAATGTAAAAGAATGTTCTTTCGAATGATAACAAACATTCAATTTGAAGTTTTTTTCTTAAGAAAAGGATTACTTTTTAACTTCTTTACGACTCACAATTCAAGAAAAACATTAATAGTACCAAGTTCGATATGAATCACCCTAATGCTCACTAGGGTGATTCAAAAAAAATCTTTATTTTTCGTTTGGTACTCGGAAAAATAGGTTCCTAGACATCTCTAAGAAAGCCTCTCCAAGCATGAGTTCTTAATTGTAACGGGAAGGTCCTCCTACATACAGTTTTCTATTTTTTCTTATTATCAGATAGAAAAATGTATATCTCGCTTCCAACTACTTCAAAAAATATCTTGTTCCTTTGATTTTGTAGGAAATTGAATGCTCTGCAAAAAAGGTTCCCACGATGTTTTCGTAAACCCAACCGTTTAAAAGATATTAACGGTTGAAGTTAGATTATTTTTGAGAATTTTTTTTATTTCTTATGAATTTTATAACTCAATGAAAAAATCGTTATGAATGATGAAACTCATAGGTTTTTGGAGAGGCTTTCTTAGAGGTGCCTAGTAACCTATTTTTCAGAGTACCAAACGAAAAAAAAAATTTGTTTTTGATCCACCTTAATATGCATTGATGTTTGAAGATGAATATCTCGTAAACGCTTAACTTAGTCGAAAAATTATAACAGACCATTTTTATAGAGCAGTAAATTTCTTATAAAATCTAAGGAACAAGATATTTTTTCATGTAGTTGGAAGCGAGATATAAATTTTTCTATCTGATAATAAGAAAAAATAGAAAACTGTATGTAGGAGGACCTTCCCGTTACAATGAAGAACTCATGCTTGGAAAGGCTTTCTTAGATGTGTCTAGGAACCTATTTTTCCGAGTACCAAATGAAAATTTTTTTTTTGAATCACCCTAATGCTCACGTATAATGTAATTTAAGTGTTGGAATACTGCTAAACTTCAAGCTTTGCGAAAGATAGTATGATAATGTAAGAGTTCTGTTGAGCTTGGTTCAAAATGGTTATATAAAATTGCTTGTTAAAAATGTATATTATGCTCCCTACACATTTCTAAAAATGTAAATAACTGTACATCAATTTTTTTTTCAAATTTTATGCCGTATTTATGCATGAAAGTAATTGTTTATTTAATTCCCTCTTCAACAGGACTTTCCATCAAAACTGTCCAAAAACAGTTGACGGAAATATAAAATAAATGAGAGTCATGTGCCCACTTACAGCCGTGTAAAATAAAACTAAAAAGGCGGAATTCCATGAAAACACGGAAAAAAATGTTCGAAAACGAGCCTAATTAAATTCAATTAAATAGCAATCAAAGTGTGTCACGCGGCAGTCGTAGAACTGGTCGTTCGGTGTCAAATGCCAGGACACGGGTTTGGAAAACCATTGAAACAAGTGCATAAGACTGGGCTGCCTAAGCACATTACACAAAGACACACATACACATAGTACATATGTATAGTAGACGGCTTGGAGGAAGAGAGAGACCAGCGTGTGAACGCGAAACGGAAGCTCATACTCGTTTGCTTGAAATAAAAAGCTTGCAGGATATTTGTAGACTTGTGTACATATGTATATATGTATGTATGTATGTATGTATGGCGGCAAGGTGGCCAAAACGATTATAATGCAATTTTAATGTGAGAAAAACGAAAGTAAAAGTGTGGCATTACAAGAAATAAAAATTTCAGCAATTACATATTTTTTTCATTTTTATTATATTTTTTTTTATACATTTGTTGACTTCCCTGATTATTAGCGTTTTTTCCTCAACTTCTTTCGGTTTGTTGATTGCATGACGTTCGCCATGCGGGCAGTCAGTCAACTAGCTATCTTCATTGCGCGATTGCATCTATGTGTCGGCGTGTGTCAGCCTTTTCATGACCGACAATTGACACGCGATAATACAAAAAAAAAATCAGAAAAAGCAAGCGGAAAGGACAAAAAAATCAAGCAAACGGCACGAAAATTAGTCAACTGCCAACTGTCAATGGCGCAGTGTTGAGGGCAAATGCGAATGACAGAAGTCAAAGTAACGCTAGAACAACTGTAAGGCGACACCCGCTACAATCGTACAAACAGCAAGGAACAAAAACAAAAAAAAAAACAACAAAAAAACTTTTTCCACATGCAACTTTACGCTTTTGCCACTTTTTTATTATTTATTGCCGTTATTTTTTATTTAATTTGCCTTAATTCGATGTTGCTGTTATTGTTGTTGTTGTGTCAAATGGACAACGCGTGACGTTTGAAATGTTATCGCTTGACAGTTGATTGTTTGGCAGCACTTGCAGGCAGTGTTGTTGTTATATAGTAGTTGTTGTTGTTGTTGTACTGACCGTTTAACCTGTTGACAGCTCTGGTCCGTGCTGAGTCCACGCGCTGCTAACGTACGGCTACTCCCTCGCCAACTGCCGCAAATAGAAATTAGTGCTTATATAAGTGCTGGGAAGTGCTTCGCGTGGTTGCTGATCGTCGCGCAGCGATATGGTCACAAGCGGTAATTAACGTTACGTAAGTACCGTGTATATAAATGTTGATAATTGTTGGTAGTATGGCTTCAACGCTTAGATTTTTTCACAAAAAATAGAGGACGGCATATTCCCACGGTGCAGTTGAAATATTTGACTGACCAGTGCTCGTTGTAGGAAAATATCGACATTGGTAGAATGAGCTCGGTTCTGGTTGGATGGTAAGCCCGTTCGATTTCTATTACGGTTCCCTAACTTTTGGAATTCATCCCGTTTACTTTTCTTGATACGCCATGTCCAAGTCCATGGACACCCTACTACCTTACCGCTTGACAAAATCTTCTGAATCGAATGCGGGTAGCTTTCTTCTGGAATTTGAGTTTAACTGATGAAAATATCTCTTCTATTAATATCGCTTCTATGTTTTTCGCCTTGTCGTGACGAAGGGGCTTAAAAATTATAATGGGACAATCCAAATAAGAACGCACTTTACATTTTCGAACTAAGAGTGATAGTTCATAACTGCACTAAGAAACGATACCTCATAATTCCCACCATACGGATATGGATGCATAAACTTTTCGGTTTTACTCCTATTGTGGAAGTGTGAGGACATTCGCAAGTCAAAGTATCGAGGTACCCGTGCTTATGGCTGAATGGTTATGGACGGTAATTGAATAGCTAGCTGATCGCGAACAGTCCCCACCGATGACCAGACAAGGTCGGAGGTAGTGCATGTCTTTTCTACACATACTGGCTCTGCAGGTGAGTGACCAACCTTTTCCGGAAGACTTGTGAGAAGAAAAAAAAAATCAACAAAACCATACAAAAACAACGACTACTAACACCTTGACGACCAATGCACAAAGACTTTTACAACAGAGTACAGGGTTCTTGGACCCGTAAGGGAGTACCACAAAAACACCAATTTCGTTTTCTGCCAGGAGACTTCCGGATGTACCAATCACACTACGCCGGTGGAATAAAACCGGAACCTCCAAGGCAGCTTTGAGTACCAATCAAAGTAGACTGAAAAAAAGTCCCTTAATTAAGTGAGGAAAGCCGAAGAAACGTGGAGTCTACCCAAAAAACACAGACGAGGAACAAAGCAGAAGATTGTGTACTTCAGGGATCTGGCCAAAGACAGTCTGGCGGTGGTTGTCATAGGTTGTAAGAAATACCTTAATTAAGTGAGGAAAGCCAAAGAGGCGAGAACGCTAGCCAAAAAACCCAGACAAGGAACAGAGCAGAACAGTGCAGCATCGGCAAGGCCCTTAAACGATCCTTGCCGGTCTTTGGGTGGTTGTCATAGATAGTAAGAAGTCCCTTAATTAAGTGAGTAAAGCTTAAAAGACGGGAACTCTGCCCAAAACTCTAGACAAGGTACAGTGCAGCATCAGCAAGGCACATTAGCGATGTGGTAAAAGGCAGCCTGCAAGTGGTTTTCATAGACTTTAACTCCTCTTCACCGAGCACCATTGAGAGGGGTGGGGTCGACGCCAGCTTATCGAATCCAGTTTTAAGCTATGTATTCAAAAAAATGGTTTCCTTTTGTATTTAAGACTCCTCAGAAACTCTTAGGTGCTATAAGGCCATCAAGTGTGCCTCCAGATTTCCGTACTTTTAGCGTCGCTAAATTTAACGACACTTTCGAAGGCCGCAAATCGAAGTTTATACCCGTCAAGGATATCCCAAGCAGATCTTGTCTTCGAATTTGGTTGCCCCTCTAGAAGATAATAAGTCCATACCTCGTATACGAGTAGATGACTGACAGCTGATCTAGGAGAAGAACCCTGGAAAGCGAGGCGTCGAAAGGGCTCATGACCATGAGATAACCATGCGAGAGTGGAGATAGACTATTGGATTGAAAAAAATAATTTTGGAGTACGAAATTCATGTAAGTTTTGTTTAAAAAATATATATTTTGTACTGAAAAGAGAAGTATACTCTAAGGACTTTGCTTCATTGGATTGAATGAGTTTTAATTTCCAATTACGAGTAGATCGCTATCTCAGTTGAGCTTTTCCATATAAGGAATAAGTTTAGTCAATTCAATTGCACGTTGTTGGATGGTTTAGACTTTTGAACTAACTTTAGACTTATTTCAGTGTTTTTATGAAAATTTTGCAGATCTTAACGACTATAGTCAAGTACCGCGAAACACTATGATGGCTTACGGAACCTCAAGCAAAGCAGGGAAATTTGGTTAGCTAAATTTGCGGCTGATGTTCTAGAAACGTTTATATGAACTGAAGCGACAATGCAAATAGCATTAAGCGACGAAACTCAGAGGTTTCTAAAAAAACATTCAAAGAAGACACTAATTCAAATTGTCAGTCTAAAACGAGTAAGTCACCAGAGATTCCATGCCATTCAAAAAAAGAATTGAAAATAATTATAGAAAATTGAAAAAAATCCCGCAGGTCATCAGTCGAAATTTGAAATGTTGTCGAATTGTCAAAAAAATATGTCAGCATTACAAGCACGACAACAAAACAGCAACGAATTGCGGAATGTAAACAAATGTTGCATGACGAAAAGGTGACACTTTGTAGGCATTAAATTCGCAAATAAGAGAAATAAGGTATTTAAAGTGAATTACACCATTGTGACCACAAGTGTCGGCTGTCATTCACAAACAACAAATACTACAGGAAGCATACAAAATACCAAATGCACTTCAAGATTATTTTGAGGCAACGCAGCGGGCGTCGGCATGCCGACGAGTGTGTCCCACCACAGGAGGCTTTCATTACCCCAATGTGGTGAATAATAAAAATGACAACAAGCATCATACAAATGTAAATTTTCAATTTAAATGCAAATATCAATTTGTCAATCTCGCTCTGCGGTGCGCTTGTCCGTCACGCTCAACATCCCCGGCAAACGCGTAACAGTTATGAACAGGTTGCGCGAAGCTGAAGTGTGGTTATTGTGCTCGTATTTGATGGCCACCGGTGGCCTATTGACAGCTCAGCGGCAAAGTGACTCCTTCTCTCCGCACTCTTTCCTTATTTTGTGATTTTCTTTCCTTAGAATGAGTTTCTTGTCCTCACGCGTCCAATTCACATCTTCGTAAGGGACTGCAACGGTGTTTGTTTTGCAAATTCGTAAAGATTTTTCAAATCCTTGTGTCCACGGCCTGAGTACGCATATTATTACCGTTATGAGTGCGATTATTATTTTTTCCTTATTTCATTTACTGTGTTGATTATATTTTTGATGTTGGTGATATTACCCTCAGGTTGGCGACGTGTCCCAAGTGACGAAATTCAAATTTAAAGCGTAACCAAATTGTTTCAATTTACTCTGTGCATTATTTTAATGGTAGGCTTTCGAAGTGATGCAGAACTGTAACTTTCGAAATTTCTCATTATTTTGGAAAATATAGTAACTTCTTGAAACTTAGAAAATTTGAAGAAATCATAGAGTTCGAAAAAATTCTACATATGACTTTCGAAAATTTTTGAAATGTTTTTATATTTATAACTCGAATCCCATGTATTTTCATTATTTTGGACGGAAATTTCATTCTTGTTTTTTTTTTTTTTTTTTTTGAATTTTTAATTGATTCCTTAACGGTCATAAGTTTTCTTAGAAACCAGTAACCGTATTTTTATGCCAAGCAGAGAGATTGTAGTAAATCTTCAAGTCGCTAGCCGACAGTACATAGAGCAAAGACAACGAAATGTCAGAATACTACACTCCGGACTACAACGGGATGGATCTTGATGTCTATCATCGGACATTTGCATAGTGAGGCCTGCATGCTCCCAGTTAAGGAGCATAATGAACTCCGCTTCAAGCAGTTTCTGCTGAGGTGCTTCCGTAGAAATCATCGAGTCCCTGCATGACACTAACCGCATCTTTGCATTCCTTTCTAACCTTACACATCTGACACTCTTCTCCCTGTGTTCCGACTCTTCGAAACAGCACGTTTCCTGGGCATACCATTGGATGACCTCGATGACAACTTATCTGAAACTTACCATCCTAACGCATCACTATCCCTGTATCCTGTACTATCGAAGATTGTCTCCCAATTTCCTTTTCAGTCAAACCTGTCAATGAGTCCTTAATCCATTCTTGATTTTCAAACTAAAAGCCCATCACCGAGCTGTCTCTAACGAAAAGGCGAAAAAGGTAGCTCACAGACTCCGAAATCTG